>OZ026628.1:54282831-54822831 GCA_964020975.1 Hermodice carunculata | reverse complement strand
TAACTATTCAACATGTTTCGGAGCCTATTGCCCGTACATGTCTCTCTGAGTAGCAGTTCCTTGTCTAAGCTAAATATTCAGCAAAGACAACCCCCATAAGAATGAATAAATATGAACGTGGCAAATGATGAATTAGCTAAATAGGTGAAGTTTTGCTTATAAATGCAGAGCTTCATTATAAAAGAAGAATGCCTGTCAAACAAACCATAATTACTAAATTTGTATAGGACAGGTTCAGATAAGAACATTTTGACTTACCCCTGAACCAACATGTACCCTTTCTAGCTGGACAGCTTATCCTAGTTAAACCACCCGCCAGTGCATAACTGAAGTGGAAACAAGCTGGGGCATTATATTCAGTCCCAGTGATTGTAAAATACACAGTTGCAGCTAGGCCACCTGTACAAACAAAGAGAAATCCTAATAAGGACTCCAACAATGGACATCCTGCACTAGAAATGTAAAACAAACTCCATGATGACACCTACCCCTCAAACAATTAAGCTCTATTTCACTGCCAACTCTGAGTCAATGTATCAACGTAATGTGTCAGGTTTTTGACATAGCAATTTTTTTGCTTTGTTTTTCTAATGTGAAAGGTTAACTTGTTACGAATATTACAGTATTCTGTCCATAATTCCAACTTAGAGCTTCTTGATCATCTATAATTACGAAAAAAATGGAGGGTTTTTTTTTCTTGGTCATGTTATCAAATGTAGGATGAAATTTTGCAGGCTGTGTATACATCAGTTTCGTCACGGAATATGCCATCGTGATCTTCAGGATAGGACATCCTTGATTCATTTAACACTTTGCAGTCTGAGTCAACAGCTTTCCGCGGTGCGCTCTCGGCGCAACGCAGGTCAGACCCAGACATTTATGATATATCACCAATATATAGATATCATGACTTCATACAACTTCTGATATACTTGAAACCAAGATACAATAATACGAAAGTAGATACATGATATATGTAAAATGGAACTTACTGCCAGTTGCGAAGACTTCTGTTTCTGTGACTTTGCCATCGGATGTCACTGTATTCACTTCCCCAACAAAGACCGGCTGGTGAAGTTTGGTGGTCCTCAATATTGCCCCGCTGTCCTCGCCAATATATCGGATGAAGCAGAACCTGCCACCTGCAATAAATAAGAATGTAAACTTGTATATAAAGTTAAGTTAATGGTATAAATCTTTACTGCTTATATAAATGTAGTTAAATATTTCCTGTTTCTGCCATAGATGGTCTATCTATGTTTCTGTGTACAAAAAAAAAAAGGAAAAACAAAAAAAAGAAAAAAGAAAACAAAATAGAAAACAAAGAAAAACAAAAAAACAAGAAAACAAAAAACAAAAAACAAAAACAAAAAAACAAAACAAAACAAAACAAAACAAAAACAAAACAAAAAAAAAAAAAAAAAGAAAAAAAAAAAAAAAAAAAGAAAAAAAAGAAAGAAAAACAAACAAAACAAAAAAACCTGTGGATCTGGTCTGTAAACTTGATTTTCAGTTTTATTTGTTGATATTTCATGTAATGAACGCTCTATAGAGATTTAGATTGCCGGTTCCGTTTCACAGGATAGTCAGTTCTTGTCAACAAAAAGTAAGTGGCTCCAGTTTGCATTCTCCCGCCCTACTTTGTACCTGCCTGGGGACAAAGAGATTTTTTATACCATGGCTAACAAAGACAAGGGGACTGGGATCGGTGACAGTGGCGATTTGCCTAATGCAGATGGAAGATTGTTTCTGACAAGCCACTTCAATTTGTGCTTGGTATACTCTCCAACGTGTGCAAAGAAGACTTTGTATGTCCTGTGACGGATAATATGGAAAAGTGTTTTCATGTACAACTTCCAGGACATAAAAGGTAAGCGTGAATAACTACTCATGAAAAAGTATGTGTAAAGTACAGTAAAACCTGTCCTTGTGGACACCTGTCTACTGTGGACACCTGCTTAATGCGGACAGTTTTGGCCAGAACCGAATATTTTTAAGTCATTTTCATATTGGTGATACCTGTCTACAGTGGACACCTGTCTATTGTGTATTGTGGACACTTTTTGGGGTACCAAATGCAAAAACAACCTGTCTATTGCGGACACAATATATCAATGCATTTTTTTGCAACTTGTTATGTTCTAAGTTGTAATGCGTGAACAATGCCGTGCATGTTAAGCTGGAATCAAAGACAATTAATCCATTGTTCAGTGGCCTGTAACACATAATAAGCTCACTCAGCCAAGCAGTTGGGCTGCAGTGCCTCAACGAACATGCCAGGTGTCTCTGAGCACTGGTGCTCCTGTTGAGTGAGGTTGCTCACACTTTCTCTGTCTATCAAACAGTTAAGCTCCATAGATCCCTTATAAAGCATAAACCAATGGACCCACTGAGACTCATGTGAAGTTATTCACAATTTTGTAACAATGGCACATACAGTTATACTGTACTCAAAGGATAGGATATCCCTGTGGTATGTTTGTTGTTTGTTTCTTTTCTGTTAGTAAAAGAAATTACGCAAACTTTCTTAAGCCTGGTAAGCCCATACATACATAATTTTTCCCTTAAAAGATAAAAACTGTAAAATCCCAAGTTATGATGTGTTTGAGTAGAGTGTCAGGGGCATAATGTAAAAAAATTGAGAGCAAATGTACTCTGAGATCCCAAAAGTGCACCCCCTGCCTATTGTGGACACCTGTCTATTGCGGACACTTTTGCCAGAACCACAGGTGTCCGCAATAGACAGGTTTTACTGTAGATAAAAATGTTTCATTTAGTAAGCTACAATTTACTTAATATTTATTACAGGATTAGAAATAGCAATTGACGCAATGAAAGTGACTTTCGGAGGCTGCTTTAAAAATCAAAGCTACGGAAGACTACAGACATAGCAGTTTGGAATGGAACAAGCAGATTTATATATGTGAATAAAACTTTTTTTTTTTACATACTATGAAAAACCAGTTTTAATATGGATATGAACCTTGTTAAGTATAGAATCTGGAATTGTTTTGAAGGTTATAATGATTTCATGTCTTAAACAGCTACCTGTCCCAACCAATTTTCTTCTTCCTTTAAATAAAAGGTTACTACCTATTGTGTAATGATTATGCATTTCATAGATAGGCTGTTTTTTTAAAGTTTTGAAATATTCAGGTAACTGATTTTTCTAACTTAAAGTAGAAGTTCAGTTGTTGGTTAATATATGTCACCACTTTTTAGCAAACTTAAAATTGTAAAAATAGGCTCTGTATGTGAAATACACTTGCTGAGGCTAATTGTTCTCATGCATTTTTTCTGGAGTAATTCAATTCTTGTATTATTATGACCCCAAAGTAGACAACCATTGGTAAGATGAGAAAGTACTAGTGAATTATGTATTGTTTGCAGAATAGTTGTTGGTAAGTTGGTTCTTTTAATTTGTACATGATACCAATGGTTTTGGATATCTTGGATGAGATTTTATGTATGTGACTTTTCTAATTTAGATGTTTGTCAATTTGTATGGCTAGAGAATTAAAATCATTTACACATTCAATTCTTGTGTTGTTTATTTCTATTTTAGAGACCGTCACCACTCTTTGTGGGTTGTAAAAAATCAGGAACTTGGTTTTCTTTTCATTTAAAGACAATTTATTGAATTTCAACCATTAACTTATTTTACTTACTTCGTTGTTTATATTGTATGATAATTCTTGCGTAAGGCCAAATGTAAGGAAAAAACCTGCAAGGAACTGAATAATGTTGCTTTATCCTTACTTTCATTACGTCAAGAGGGCTGTATGAACAGCCCATGCTCAGCTGACCTAGAGATTTATCACACTTGTGGTTCTGTGAACTTCAGACAAAATAGCTAGATACTTATCAAAAGTACATCCCTGCCAAATCTGACACAAATCTGGCCAAAATGATTGATTTTTAAACCATCACTAAAAATTCCCATGTTAAACTTTCCTATTTAACTTTTTTTTACAGATTTTACAAATAAATGAATAAAAAATATAAATAAATAAATAAATAAACAAATAAATAAATAAATAAATAAATAAATAAATAAAAAAATAATGATAATAACAGTGTTCCTGTGTGATATCAAGGCAATTGGGTGAGCGGTTTCAGAGATCTTTCAAGATTTGCCACTCCCCCAACAAAAAATCCAAAATTCATTAAAAAAAATCCAACAATCAATGGAGCGTTACCATTTGAACAAATCTGCTGGCCGCCGACCCAAGGTACATTGCCATAAAGTTTGAAGTCAATCTGACTGACGGGTTCGTAGAAGAAGTCCAAAATGTGAATTACCATTAGAGTGGCTATTGACTTGCATGGTAATCAACAGGAAAGGGGCATTTACCGATAAATACCCGAATTGAAAAAAAAAATGTTAAAAATCAAGAATCCAAAGCAGTGCCTCCTTGTGAACAACTTTGCTTGACCCTTCCACAAAGAACATATCCACCAAGTTTCAGCTTAATCTGACTGAGGTTCTGGAGAAGTCAAAAATGACAATAACACAAAATAATCATAAATACAAAAAATCGCAGTGCAACCCGTTGAATAAATTCGGAACAAGGAGTCCTTTAGAGTGGTCCTGTGTCATATCGAAGCAACTGGGTTAGCGGCGTCAGAGAAGGTGATTTTTTAAGATTTACTTCAAAAAAAACAAACAAACAAAAAATCATTAAAAAAATCCAAACATCACTGGAGCGTGACCATTTTAACAAACCCACCCGAGGTACATCCTCACGAAGTTTGAAGTAAATCTGGGAGATGGTTTCAGAGAAGTCGAAAAGTGAATTGTGGATGGTCAAATATTTTTGTTACATATTGGTTGTTCTTTATTTCTATATCCAGAACAAGGAAAGTAGCTTTTATATCACTTTCATTTTCCAGATTTAATATTAGTTGTTCTGGATATGTTTTTCCAATTCCCCTTTATTTCATTTCCATTGTTTAAAGCACACAGGTCATCTATAAATCTTCTTGTGTAAGAATATGATCTTCTTGCAGCTGTAAAGTTTGTTTTTGCCAATTCCTCCATCCATTTTGATTCATAAAAATGTAAATAAAGGTTGGCAATATATGGGGCTGGATCTGTTCCCATTGGTATGCCTACTATTTGTTGATAGACTCTGGTTCCAAAGCAAAAGTATGCATTGTTGGCAATGTATTCTATCATTTGAGCACACTCTTGCTTCGTGTAAGATATTCCTTTGTTCTTACCTTAGTCAAATTTAGCATCAGCACCAGATATTTTAATATACTGACATGTGCCTCCTTTGAACGCTTTATCCAACATTGAAATTAACACATTGTTTAAGTCTGTCAAGTTGATCTTTGTATACAATGTTCAGAAATCAAAAGTATGAATTGATTTAGCACCATTCTTATTGTTGATTTTGTCAATGTGCATTTTCACTTTTTTGCAGTAGTGAGTATGTGAATTTTTGACAAGTTTGAAGACTTTAGTGAGTCGTTTGGCAAATTGTTTCGAAACACATTTCTTTGCTGCAATGCTGAATCTGAATTTAATAGGGTTTTATGCATTTTAACAATTGCATATATGATTGGTAATTTCTTGTCCTTAATTGAGACAATGCATTTTAACTCCTTGTTTTTATCCGCTTGGTCCTTGATAACGGTATCAGAGGTTCCTGCCTGTTAATAACTTTCATAATTTAATTCACTCAGTATTGTATTAATGTAGTATGGTTTACAAGTAAGTGCAATATTATTGCTAGCTTTGTCAATAGGTGTGATGACAAACTTGTCATGTAAGACTTGTGATTCCTGACTACAATGTGAATCCTGCAGCACTTGTTTAATCTGTCTCCAATTTTGATGAGGTCTTTTTCGCAGGTATTTAATTCTTTCATCCACTTTTTCCATTATTTTAACTTTCCATTCATCAAATGCCTTGTTAGAGACTCCTTTCTTATTACTATGTTTCTTAATGAAACTGTTGAGTCCTCTTTTAATCTCCTTTCTTGCCTTTGTGAAGTTGATGTTATGTCTTTCTCTATAGTTTGGTCCTCTTTGAATCAAATGTCTCAATTTCTTGTTTTTAATCATACTTAAATCACCAGTGATTACATATTTGTGGTCTTTATCCATATACTTCTTGAAAGTAGTGTCACATTCACAAGTTTGACTCTTCATACTCCAGCTGTCTAAGTCCACTTCATCTATTATCCGGTTGTAGATGAAGACCTTATTACGAATACTAGAAGTGTATTTATAAGCAACTGTGACATCCTCCTCAATATAGATGCTGACTGAATTTTTAACCTCCTGAAGTCTAAGAAAACTTTGTACATTTATGTATTAGATAGCTGGATTTTCATAGTGTATTATCACGGAATTCATGTGTTTCTTTTTAAAGTGTGTATGTTTACACACACTTTTCTGTTTTTCTAGGAATTCTTTCTTTCTTTCTTTCTTTCCAGGCAAATTTGTCCGACATTTCATTTGAAAAGTATTACATGTAGAAACTCCAAACTTGGCACGATTATGCTTCTTTAGATAAAGTCTGGCCTTTTTATAATGAGAGGTCATGCTTTTCAAAATTATGCAAATGAGGGCTAATTAAAGTTTTAAATCTTCAATATCTTATATACAAAAGTAGATGTGGTTCTGAGTGTAAAGGAGTTTGATCATAGGAGGGTAAAGGTCATCTCAAATGTCAAGGTCATGTCAAGGTCAAAGGTCATGTCAAGGCAAAAGTTCAATTTTAAGCCAAAATATCATTTTTTAGGCCAAGGTTTGCTTCAGGTATAGGTCATCTCAAGGTCAAAGGTCATTTCAAGGTCAAAGGCCATTTTCCATGGTAACTTTCTTCTAGTCATAACTTGGTCAATTTTTATCCAATTTTGATCATGTTGGGCTGAAATGGTAGCTATGGTAGCACTACACATTTTGAATTTACATGTGACCTCTAAAGGTTAAAGGTCAAGGTCATTAGGACCTTTGAAAGTTTCATCCATCCAATTCTAGTCAAGTTGGACTCAAATTGTAGGTATTGAAACACTGCACATTTTTTAAGAACATGTAACCTCGAAAGGGCAAAGGTCAAGGTCATTTGGCCCTTTGAAAGTTTCATCTTGCCATAACTTGGTCAATTTTCATCCGATTTGGTTTATGTTGGGTTTAAATTTTGGGTATCTTAACACTGCTCAATCTACATGTGACCAACTTCTACTAGGGGGTTGTTGACGATTGCGCACCTAATGAATTAAAACTAAAAGTTGTAGCAATTTAAATTATGCTAAATAGCACCATTAAAAATTTTAAATCTTGAATAACTTCAAAGCTATAATAGATAGAGATGCCATTCCAACTTGTACTCCTGTGTTATGGAATAGTTGTACATTGCCACACCGATATGCTTTGAAGACACACAGACTAATTTGCTATGCAGCAAATCATCTTTTCTAGTTATTCTTACTTTTCCACATTTGTTCTTTCTTAACCTCGAAATTATGTTGTATCATGTCTTGTACTAAACCGACAATCCTATCTGTTAACATGCTGTCATTTGTTACTTCATGATCTAGAAGTAACTGTCCCAATTGCTAGAAATCTTTTTTCTTCATTTGTGGTAAAGATTTATTGATGCAGTATGTAGCTTCTTTGATTGCAGTTTCTTGGAGTACTTTGAATACATAATGAGCTGTAAGAGATTCTTTATGTGTTCTGTGTTTACTCTTATGTTTGTTCTTCTTTTTCCTTCTTTTGTTGAGTATGACATATACATTATTCTCTGCTCTTTGATCTATGTTCTTATCACATAGATTTTTCAACCCATAGGGATATACTGTCCGGATTTCTTTCATCCAAATTGTTTCTGTTTCTTCGCAATCCTGCTGTTTCCTTATTTATCTTTCCATTTGAGTATTTTCCCGGTTGTTTTATAGTTTCAATAATTTGGACTTTAAATGTTTTGTTCTTGCAAAGTCCATTAGTGAAGTGATCCACCAGAATTGTAGAATTGGATCTTTTGTTAGGGTGTCGTATTCTATTCCAATGATCATTGAATCTTTCGTTCAATTTTGGTTGGTTTCAGCAGGGACGTGCTATATAGCACGTCCCTGGTTTCAGCGACATTCTCACTAGAGCAATTATAACAAGTAATCAGATAAGCCGATTTATCTGTATTGCACGTAAGTTTTTTCTTCTAGTTGTAAGTTTTAGTCTAACACGGCTGACAGACATAAGTGGCGGTTCTCTTTATGTTCAACGTGTTGAATGCATTCCACAATGCTGGTGAATGGAATCAGTAGTGCGTGTAAAGTGGATGATATTACGCATTGCCACGAGCAGGTGAACTGGCGATCAGAAATAATTCAGTGTGGCATATTTGATGTGTGATCATTTGCCATTGTTGACTGCATTTTCTTCGACTTGTTCGCACAGTAAAGTAAGATGCAATCATTGCAAGTCAACGTATAATCTTTTTCAGCCAGCAAAGTGGAACAGCCAACCTCGTGGTTTAGTTTAGTTGAAACGTATTTATTTAGTCTGGACAGCCCTACAGTACATCGACATGACTAATACATGGGTTCTCCAGAACATGGAGACACACAGCAGGTTTGTAAAAGACACTCATGACAATACAAATATTACCAATGTATGGACCGTTAGTATAAAGTATAAAAAATAAAAATCTTGAGTCGGCTCAAGGGACTCTGGTTTAACATTACCTGGGTATTGGAACGCGGTCCCACCACTCATGTCTTTTAAAGGCTTCTGGCATTCCCCAGATTGCCGATAACGTATGTCGCAAAACTCTATATCTTTTTAATCGTATTTTTAAACTGAATACACCGCTACTTAGTTTTTATGCCCACTTACTCGGAGAGTTTATTGTGCATGGGCATATGGGCCAAGACACTGTCATAGGAAGAATTGTTGAGTAAGGTTACTCCCCAACACAGGTTGCATTTACCAATAGTTGGTGTGTCCCCTCCGAGACACAGGAGGAAGACGGAGTTGATGACACGCTCCGTTATCTAATAAGCCATGACAACGTGTTCAAACCATGGGCTGAGGAGCACGTCATTGCAGTTTTATTGACAAGATGTATTGAATAATCTCTTGTACTTCCACGACATCCTCGCAGCGCCGGGTCTTCTCCGGCGGGCTGTACAGCGCTTGCGCTGCGCAGCTAGCTCCGGCGAGGGCTTGACGCTGCGAGGAGAACTGGGGAAAACGAGGCTGCCAAGTCAGGAAACCACCCGAGATCTATGCTGGTAAATCATTGGAATTTACCGCGCTCCTAAGCTGGCTTCTGCTGACTTTTATTTACGTGTGATCTATGATGCTATGAGGATCATCTAGGTACATTTATTGGACTTGCCGGGCCGGTGGGTAGAGTTGTTTTTGATCTTCTCATTGCCTATAAGACTTTGAAAAACCCGCCATAACGAGTGCACGATGTCTGACCCAATTAAGCCCATGAACAATGTAGGTGAACCTAGTGCTGCCAATGCAGGTCGTATAAATCAAGAGACAGAAACACCCCAAAATAGTACAGCTATACCCAGGGGTAATGCACCTCATATTAAAAGACCTTGGGTTGAAGAGTCTCCTACTGGTTATTCTCCTCCTAGTTCCAAAATCCACCTGGATCAGGCAGTTAGTGACAATGCTGGTCAGAAAGAGCGTCAAGTCAGCGTGACCGACACTGGGGGAGCTCCTGAGGACGATGTCTTTTTAAAGTTAACAAGTCCACCATTTGAAGCATTTCTTAAAAGAGTGGTTGGTGATGTTATCGACCAGAAGTTAAACGAGCAATCCAAACGCATTGATGTGCTTGAGAATAAAGGATCGTCCCGTAAAATCAGTTTGAAGGATCTTGTTTGGAGATTAGACACCGCTGATGAAGTACATGAAAAAGTGTCTCAAAGCCAGAAACGCATTGTTCAACTTGAAAGCGACCTTGATGAATTACAACAATATGGGCGGAGAAACTCTGTCAGAATATGGTCTAAAGATGCAGAGTCTGATGGAGAGGATACGGATGAAATAGTCTTTAACCATATTAGAAGTCTAGGTGTTCACATGGAGAGGCACGAGCTTGGCCGAACCCATAGGGTTGGTAAACCACGCGACGGTAAACCCCGAGCCATCATTGCCAAATTTGTATCGTATCGCGCCAGAAACCGAGTATACCAAGCCAGGAGGAAAAACAAAGATGTGTTCATATCAGGGGATTTGACGAGGAAAAGAGCCCACATCATGTTCATTGAGAGAGGACTTAAACGCCAGAAACAAATACATTCGTGTTGGTCTAGGGATTGACGGTTGTATGTGCGAGAGCTAAATCCATGGGGCCGCGGAGCCGGTGACAATCAATGGGACATTGCGCCAGGGCGCGTGGTTCAAATTCATTGAAAGGAAGACCTGGAAAAATATCAAGGAGATTGACTGACTGTGTAACATGTACTATATTCCTAAATTTATTATCGTACATGGCAGTTATTCTATTGTAATTGTGTAATATTATCCTTTACATGCTAACTACCGTCAGCATAACTTGGTTACTTATACCACTTATATACATGCTATCATGTTACAGCCACATTATAAACTACATCACGTCTTTTATTACCGCTTGGTACTCTCCAAGCATTTGCTATAGGTCCACGCAAAGTATCCCCACATACCCCGGTATAACATTTGAGACAGCCACTTTGCTATGGACTTACTGCTATTATCAAGTCATTATTGCATACCTCCAGGGTGTTAGACTGTTATGAAGCAAAATGCATTGTGGTTTAAGCACCAAATGTCTGCAGTTAATTTGTGATAACCGTTGACTTACTCATACGGAGCACTTAACAATCAACTTGCATAAAGAGTCCGTACCTTGTTACCTATTTTGTCTCACTTAAGCTTTGTTATGTATGTGTTTTTTATTTTTGTTATGTATGTGTTTCTTATTTTTGTTCTCCTGTTTGCCAAGTTACACATATTTTGTGTCTTTTACATGAGTTTACTTTCAATGCTTCTTGTAAGCGATCTCAAAATCTTTACAATTCCATACAGAATGAATTTTATTGGTGATCTACCGGTAGTCAAGTGCATACAACAGACCTCAGTAGTCGCAAGTATAGCTTATTTTACTGACATATAACCATGGGTTGTTGCCTTGAACAATATAGGGCGACAATCGGGCTTTTTAATCTGTCTAAATTATTGTTCAAAATCTCGATCGTTCATTGCACTGTTGATCATATTTGTGCATCTCTGTCATTCCTCACTTAAGGTTTGCTTTTACTGCGATACACGTTTTTTCTGTGCGCACGACATGCTTTCATGTTTCTTTATTATTTAATCTTATCAGCGAATGACATTCATGTAAATCCCGGACCGCAGAATATAAAAAAACTTAAGATGTGTCACATAAATATTCGTAGCCTCAAAACTGATGGAAAATTAGATGAACTTTACTACCTTTCGCAGACTGAAAACATGGATATTATCACTATATCCGAAACGTGGCTTGATTCGAGCTACCCTGACCAACTTTTAACCCTTCAAGGCTTTCAGCCCCCCCCCCCCCCCCCCCCACTACGACGGGACCGCATTGGGCCCGGTGGAGGTGTTGCCGTCTATGCAAAGGATCACTTGCCTATCGCTCGCCGCCCCGACCTTGAGTCCCAGCGATGCGAATGCATAGGGGCCGAAGTTTCTACTGATCGTGGCCTTGCTCTAATCGGGACATACTACCGCCCACCTGGCCAATTAGCGAATGAAAGAGACTCATTCCTGCATGATCTGTCTGACTCTATAACTAGAGCCATGGAAAGTAATCCTAGAATTTTGATAGTTACTGGTGACTTTAATGATCGGTGCTCCCGATGGGACACTGACCACGCGGACAGCGAGTTGGGTTAGAGGCTAGTCGACATAGTTGCACGTAATAACTTATTCCAAATTATAAATGAACCCACCCGCTCGACTGATTTTTCAAGCAGTTTGCTGGACCTAATTATAACCGATTCACCCGGATTTATTGTCAATAGTGGAGTGCTACCACCTCTAGCTAATTGTGATCACTCCGTTATTTTTTGCACTGTCTAAATTTCGTTTCCCAATGACAAAGCTTTTAAAAGAACTACTCGGGACTATAAAAGAGGGACTTTTGATGGACTTAATGAGGCCTTGTCTAATGCTCCTTGGGACGTTGGTTTTGATATGTTCACTTCAGTAGATGACCACGTTGAATCTTGGACACAACTTTTTCTTGATACTGTCAAATAATTTATCCCCTGTAAAGAAGTACTTATTAGACCAAAAGATAAACCTTGGGTCAATAGTAATATTAAACTGTTAATGCGGAAACGTAATCGCGCCGGGAAAAGATATAAAAGATCATCAAAAAAAGACAATGTTAACCCATCTTCAACCACAGATAGACTTTATCAGCTTTACAAGAGGTACCGTAACACCTCAGTTTGTGCTAACAAGAAGGCAATCCGAGACTATTTCTCCAAACTTCGGGCGGAACTTGACAGTAACGAAATAAATGTAAAGAAGTGGTGGAACCTGTCAAAGTCTGTTCTTGGGTGCAAATTGCACCCACATATTCCTCCTCTCATTGAAATTGACCGTATCATTTCCAGCAATACAGAGAAGGCTTAAGTTTTCAACGAATTTTTTGCCAGTCAGTGCAGAACTCCTCATGAAGATGACCCTCTCCCCTTATCTGATTTCGAATACCGGACCGATGCCAGACTTGAATCTTTTGAAGTAAATGAAAACGATGTCTACAAGATTTTAAGCTCACTTAGAACCAGCTCTGCAACAGGTCCCGATGGCCTGAAGAATTTCTTACTCAAACAAACTGGTTCTAGCATTTCTAAGTCATTGACGAAACTATTTAACAGTTCACTGTTTATGGGTGAATTTCCTATGATGTGGAAAAAATCAAACATATGTCCTGTTCACAAGAAATTATATATACAACTAAAATTAATTTATCGTCCAATATCCCTACTTTGCAACGTTTCCAAGGTCTTTGAAAGACTGGTATACAACAAACTCTACGAATTTTTAATGGCGAATAACCTCTTGACCAGGCGCAATTCCGGCTTCGTTTCCAATGACTCCACAATTAACCAAATAATTAGCATTCTACACAAAATCTATAATGGTTTGGAACTTAACCAGGAAGCCAGGATGGTCTTTTTGGATATTTGTGAAGCATTTGACCGTGTATGGCACCTTGGTCTTATCTTTAAAATGCGTCAACTTGGCATCACTACACCTGTAATCAGATGGTTTGAAAGCTATCTTCACAATCGCCAACAACGGGTTACCATACACGGCCAAAGCTCCTTATGGCTTCCTATAGAGGCCGGGGTGCCGCAAGGGTCTATCCTCGGTCCCCTCCTCTTTTTAATCTATATAAACGACATTGTTGACAATATTTCCTGTGATATCAGGCTCTTTGCTGATGACACCAGTATCTTAGAAATAATCTACGATCGTGAAGCATCTACAAATCGTATAAACACCGATCTCAGGCATTATGCCACTTGGGGTCGGTTGTGGCGCATGACTTTCAGCGCTACCAAATCTCTGTCGGTTTTGTTCTCTTGCAAAAGAGATAAAGAAAACCATCCTACTCTCTACCTTGGTGACTCAGCAATTCCCGAAGGCACAAGCCACAGCCACTTAAGCATTACTCTTTCCCATGACCTAAAGTGGCACCCCCCACATAAGTAACGTAGTCACGAAAGCGAGTAAACGTCTGTCCCTCTTAAAAAGACTTAAATTTAAACTATCTAGAAAAACCCTTGAAAAGTTATACCTATCCATGGTCCGCCCAATTTTGGAAAATGGGTCCGTTATCTTTGACAATTGCAGCCACGACCTCTCCGATCTTCTAGAAGGCTTACAATATGAGGCAGCCAGAATTTGTACTGGTGCAATGAAATTCACCTCAAACGATAGGCTACTTGCTGAATTGGGTTGGGACCCGCTACACATTCGCAGGAAATTTAGCAAACTGACTCTTTTCTATAAGATACTGAATAAACTTACCCCGACCTACCTTTATGACTTAATTCCAGACTACGTTCTAACCCAAGCTAACCGTCTGCTTCGGAATTCTCATCAGCTTAGATTAATTAAGTGTAGGACCAGCCGTTACTCTAATTCGTTTTTGCCCTCTTCTATTAGCCTGTGGAATGACTTGCCGGTCGAGGTCAAATTGTCCCCCTCTCTTGCAGTTTTCAAAGCCAAATTGAGTAAACACATGTATTTCTGCCACGAGATACCTAAATATTTCATGTTTGGATATTGCTACGCAAATATTATCCAAACGCAACTTCTTGGGCGTTCTCAACTAAATTCCCACTTGTTTGACATGAATATCGTACCTACCGCAGCCTGCTCTTGCAATTTTTTAAAAGAGGATACAAGTCACTTTCTATTGTTCTGCCCTTTTCATACTCTGCCCAGGCTACAACTGCTGAGGTCTTTTACAAACGTACTGGCACCTGGCGCTCATCCAAACTTATTACATAACCTAGATAGTAATAGACTAATTGAAATTATGTTATACGGCAGTGTGGATCTTTCAAAAGATCTAAATACCGTTATTTTTGCTGTAGTCCAATTGTACATTACTCAGAGCAGACGATTTGTTAAATAGTTCTTATTACCTTATTTTCTAAACTATTGGTACCTGCTTACTGAATTCAGCTTGCAAACAGTGTGTATCGTCCTGTGCGTTTTGTACATAGCCTTTGTATGTCTGTATGTCTGGAGACCCCCTCGATTAGCCACCTCGTGGCTACTGGGCAATCCAGTTTGAGAAATAAATATGTTTACAATACAATATATATCTTTGTCCATGAACCTTGATATGTATGATCTTATATTTTCATGTCATCCTCGCAGCGCCGGGCCTTCCCCGGCTCCTGCGCAGCGCTGCCGCTGCGTAGCAAGCTCCGCCGAGAGCTTGACGTTGCGAGGATATAAATGTCTATGTCTACAAAGCATTATTTATCTATATTTTATTGGTACAATGCAATGTGGCTGTTAATTATCAATTATATTCTGTGTCATTTTATGAGCTATGCTGAAAATTGTTTTGACACTGTGTGCCATGAGGGTTTGTTCTTCAAATTATTAAATGTATACCCCCTACCAGACTGGGTGTTCATATATACCGGCAACTTAAAGGAGTTTCATTAACAAACATTTTGCGTATGAATTAACTTAACTTTGGTGGCAAAGTCTTTCCACTAGACGCAAATATCACAAATTAGTACTCTTTTATAAGGTGATCCCTAAAGTGACCCCTAATTACCTTTCAGACCTTGTACCTAGTAATATCGGACTCACCTCAAATATTAGCCTGCGTAACCGGCTCAACATTAGACAGGTTAAATTTACAACTAAAAGATATGGAGACTCCTTTCTCCCATCCAGTATTCACCTTTGGAATAACTTACCACTCGATGTTAGAGAGTCTGCGTCACTTGATATCTTCAAATCTAAATTAAAATCGACTCTATTATCTGTTTACCCCATACCCGCCTACTTTTCGAACGGTAAGCGCTTTCCCAATATCTGTCACACTCAGTTGTGCCTTGGGTTTTCTCAGCTTAATTCCCAACTCCACAATTTAAATATAGTCCAATCACCTGCCTGCTCATGCTCCAACCAAAACAAAGACATTTATCACATTTTCCTTACCTGCCCTAAATTTCTAGTGTACAGGAAATATTTACTGGATACGGTGTATCACATCCCTGCACCTAGTGTGCATCCAAATCTCTTAGTTCATTTAGCTAGTGACATACTCATACAATGCTTTAAACAGGGCAATTCAGAACTCAGTGATGATGTTAGTTACCAAATATTTGAAGCTGTGCAGGCTTACATAGTGAAAACAAGACGCTTTGAATTTTGAGCCACTTCCAGTTTTTTATATTGATATATTAGATTTTTTTTCCAGCTGCCAACGCTTCAGATTTGTCTTTGATTCAATTGTTCCGAATTAGATACGTCATACCATATGTCAATTCATAGATTGTATGTCCTGTGTGTATATTGTAAATACTTTGTGCGTCATGTTTGTTGTGGAGAGCCTCCAGATTAGTTCTTTGTAACTATTTAGGCAATCCATGTGAAATAAATATGCTTAAAATAAAATAAAATTATGCACAAAACACAAACTGCATTCGTCTTTCAACCGCGGCCAGACCCACTCATGCTCGCTTCGACTAACAGGCACGCGCACGGCTCGTGCCATACACAGACAGTTTTAATCTCATAGCCAATCAGTGTTCCGATCTAAGTTGGTTATAAGGCAAGATGAGAAGTTAGCAGACTTGAGTGAAAGCCGTGGGCTCTGTCCTTGGCTGTCATTAAAGTCTGTTAATATATATATATTGCTTTATTCCAGACTCATCAGTACATGTACATGTTGGTCTATAGTGAGAATTAGTAAAAGAGAAAGAAAACAAAACAAAAATAATGTGAAGGCACATAATGCCTAGCGCACAACCAAGGGTAATTACATATAGCTAGTGAAAAACCCCAGACAAGGAACCTCATGTTTAGAATATATTAAAGAAAATCTTGCATGAAACAAGAAATCTTAATATAACTAGACAGTATGCAAATATAACAAGTTTCTCTAGTGTCTTATTACAGGAGACTGAAAGAATATGTCAGAGTATAATACACATTGAATTAAGGCATGGTTGCTGTTCTGTATAGGGTGTCTCAGAGTGAGCGCTTGTTTCCTCCACAAGGTGTCAAAGTATTTGTTGTGTTGGAGACCAACATTTGACTGGCACTTCAGTCTGGAGCATAATGTAGAAATCTTCTAAAAATGTATTATTGTAACTAGCACGCAACTTTGAAATAGATTTCTTCGGATAGTAAGTCCACAAAGAGGCACAATACATTGAAGTACACGAAACTCTCATTCTGCCTTTCTACCTACATTTACACTTAAAGAAAAACGATTTATTTTCGAGGGCAAGATGGGGATTCGAACCGCGGCAACCTTCTTCTAGACAATTGTCTAACACGGCTGACATACATAAGTGGCGGTTCTCTTTGTGTTTAACGTGTTGAATGCATTCCCCAGTGCTGGTGAATGGAATCAGTAGTGCGTGTAAAGTGGATGATATTACGCATTGCCACGTGCAGGTGAATTGGCGATCAGAAGTAATTCAGTGTGGTATATTTGTTAATTTCCATCAGAATGTTTGTATGCGGAATGCAAATACGATAATACACCGGATGCTAAGCTAGATCATACAATAGAAATGTTCATTAAGGCAGGTAAGGAACTTGGTGCAGATCCATAGGCGTTTTGCTAAACCCCCACCAAGTTCCGTACCTGACAAATATTGCATTCAAAAGTCCTGAGGAAGTCTCTAAACTGAACACTCTGGTTTCCCAGAATTTATTTTACTTCTTATGTCGTGACAGGCTGTGCATGGTTAACATGTGCGCCCATTCCCTGTAAAGCGCGAGTTTTCATTTTCTCATTAATGGAACGCCAAAACCTATAAAAACGTGGTTCATTTGGGTTAAAAAAAAACTTGACTTGAGGTCTGCCGTTCGCACGCAGATGACGCTGACATACACACATTATTTAATGAAGTGAACCTGGAGGGTACAACTTTTCATCCTTTCTTTTTGCTTATTGCACAAAGAAACAGAGTCCAACAATTACTCTCCGTACGCACTACGTCGCTACCACAGGATACGGCACTAGTTCAATGGCGATATGAAAATATTGTGAACAATACTTCAATTTGTGGAACAGCATCTAACAAAAGAAAGGTTAAACGGCAGATAATTTCGTTCATTTGTTCAAGGTAGTAGTTTTGCCAATGGATATTTTTGTGATATCTTCAGAAATGGGATAACAATTCGACTGTCTTGTCTCGAGCAATGAGTTAGTCCATTTCACCCACTGCAGATAAACATCAACGCCCAAGTTATTGGTATTTAGTGTGTTTAAACGAACTGCATGTTTGATTTTTTCTTCTAATTCTGATGCACTCACCGCCTTGTCAAAACGTGTCCCTGAACAAGTAGGGAGCACCCTGGTAGATGTAACTTGCAGAGTGTCACTTTTTTGCCTGCCCCTCCCCCCTCCATGTGAAATATATCTTTAGTTTCATGAGATATATTTCAGGTCCTCCGGCATCAACTCCACGACAAACAAAATATCCCTCCCCCCACCCAAAAATTGGAACGTCCGACGGGCCCTACATATTTATATCGAAGTGCAAAAATGTGCAGGCCGAATAAACACCCATGTGGTTAAAATTGTCTTGTTCATCGCTTTGACAGCGGAGTGGATACGTGTGCTATACTCTATCGCGTGCATGGGAAGGCCCACCTTTTAACATCTGTATAACATACTAGTCAATCAGTGTTGCGCTGGTTAAAAGGCAACCTGAGATGTCAAAACATTTTAATGTCAGCTGCGGGCTCCGCCCTTCGCCGGCATTGAATTTTTTTAACATCCCACCTTGCCTTTCAACCTATATCTATTTTGCTCGTTTTCTTATTCAATCTTTTCACTTGAAAAGAGAAGGCGCTATTTTGCCTTCCGCTGTTTGTTGGATGGGTGTTCACCTTGTTCTATATTCGTTGATTTCTCCCATTCCATTTCAGGACACTTTGTGTAATATTTCCATTCATTGCTAACGACATTCTATTCCAGGTGTTCGCTGTTAGGGTGGGCGTGGTTTCACACAGCCAATCAGCATGCAGTTACAAGAGCTACGAGGAAAAGCAAAAATGCATCCAAATATATCCACACATACAACCCGAGTCATATAAACCAATTATCGCAAATCAAGATACAATTACATCTACACAACATTACAAAAATCAAGCGAACGAATCACAGAAGTCAGCACAAAACCGAAAATACAAATAAATCAGTACAAAACTCAAATATACAGATAGCAAAAGTCAGCAAACTTAGATAATTAAAGCATAGAAATAATAGAAGTAAACAAGCAAAAAGTAAATAACAAGCGAGCAGATACACACAGCTAGATCGCGATAAAAAATAGTATAAAAGAAAGGCTAAGCACCATGGAACTGTGGCTGCCCGAAGCCAATGCCCATGCCGCAGAGGGGAGGTCAGCAACCCAGACAGCCGCCAAGATACTCTGCGGCAGACTGGGCGGCCGACCCGACCCCGTCTGCACCACGGATGCGGGCCAAGGGCATAATTTCATATAACACACATAGCCTTAAAATGATTTGGTAAGTAAAAAGCCCACCTAACGGAGAGACACCCTTGGGTTATTAAAATGGCTGTGATTAAGAACAAAACGTAGAGAGTCGCTTGACCCGTCATTATTTTCTGGCGGTGGGGGGGGGGGGGGGTCGGTCCTTGCACTTGCCAGAGAGTATCAATTGAAATGGTGACATACCTAGCTTAATTATTCTCTTAAGCATTGTACCACACACTGTTGAAGCAGAGAGGCAGTATCGAGATAATCAGTAAGTTTGCAGGTCTCTAATTGCAGATTGAATGCAAAACCTAAGCTGCGTAACTGTGGCAGTATCCTGAGCAGAAATGTCATAAATTTTAGGTATGTTCAATGGTTTAAGTAGCGGCGATGTTCGAGCACGCTTTCCAAGACACATTAGTGATTTCACCATATTGCCTTGAGTAGTCTCAACAGCACCTATAGTTGTATCGCACAGACTGATACAATTCAGACCATAAGTAAGTGGGGGCGCACCCACTGTGTTCCAGTTATATAAAAATGAAGTCTGTCTCGTTGTCATTGGCATGTAACAGCGCGGTTGTTGGCAGGCACTTTTCATGACGTCGCGATGGCGTTATCTTTTTAATGAAGTAGCAGGTGCTAGTGAAGCAGTATGATTTAAAATGAGGACGGCTGTCGTCATAGCCCAGAACGGGGCACAAAACAGTTAAATTGATACACTTATTCGGTCCTTTATAAAATATTTCTCTCGGACACAAACGTCCTGTCACATTTCAAGCAATGTACCTTATTTAAACTTGAACCAATAAGAATAAAAAGTAGGAAGTGATAAGTTACAGTTATATTGGATTATGTAGTTAAAATTATGGTAGCCAGCTCCAAAAGACAGATTTCGAGACAGCAAAAATTCCTGTTTGACACATGTATGGAGAGCTGGATTCATCCTTTCAGTATAAAGTTTTCGTGTCCAGAGTATGATATGTCGTAGCCATAAGCTTTGTCAGAATAGCGTCATCGGTTTAATGTACTGCAGTATGAACTGTAGATCTCTCCAGCCGAAACAGATTAGCCACAGTCAGTATACCACAACTCGCTGCCAAGTAAAAAGACCACCTGCAAGTTGAATTGTTGTGAAGATAGGTGCACAGTATTTGGTTTCCTTTTTTTTTTTGCGCAGGACAGAACATACATTGTCATGATTTTGTATGAAAGTTTCTTTTGACATCCCGAAATTGTCTTTCCATAGTCGGTCTCTGTCACAAAAGTGTCCTGAATGATTTGTTGGCCCCACAAACCGTATTACTGTGTCATCCAAAAGGATCTGCTGACGGGCACTCTGAGTGCACAAACCCCAGTCAACATCAAAATTAATGGAATGGCAGAAAATAAATATCCCCTTCTTCTTAGCGTCTGCAAAGTCTTCTAATTTCGTGCTCTTTCCATAGCGTCCTGAACCTAGAGTGGCCTTTTCTTGCCCCACTGATTTGCCTAAATTATTGCGCGAATAACAAAAACCCAGCCATTCTTATATTTGCCATGGTGACAGTGACAATAGTCACCCTGCGTATAATGAACCAGCATTTGCATTTCTCTTTATTGGTTATCGTAACATGATAACCAATAAAGAGAAATGCAAATGCTGGTTTATTTTTAGTTCACTTATTTCCAGAATGTCAACCCTTTGATTGGATAGGTGTGAAAGACTTCATGCACCAAGAACAAGGTACTTTGTGAAGTGGCTTTCGTAAGCTGCTTTGCAATCGTCATTGCTAGAGCGCCTTCCAAGAAGCGCCTTGAAAGCTAGGTATATGTTAGTTAAAGCTAAAGATCTGTGTTATTGCATGTAACGGTACCATGCCATGGCACATGAAGTTCAGAAGCTGCTATGAGATAAAACACAACGTGAAAGGTTATGTTGGCAGCTTGTACACATATAACTAGCGGCAATTCGACCACAGCATTACTATAACATAGTCAAGTATTAATGTGTAAGCTATGGCTGTAGTCTCTACTATTAAAACTATCTATTATGATTACGTCTGTTATTGTGCTTAAAAGGAAGCATATTGTGTGAAGATCACAGTTGTAAAATCTGTATATATATATATATATATATATATATATATATATATAGAGAGAGAGAGAGAGAGAGAGAGAGAGAGAGAGAGATTTCCCTCCACAAAGTTAACTGTATAATATTATGGCAACTACACAGTATAGTGTTATTAAGTAGGCCCTACTGTCATTTCTTTTATCGTCATAATAAAACCAAGGTCCTACATAGAGAATAAGATTGTACAGTCAATCCAGCACAGGCTAACAATTTAAGACGAATTTTGTCCTACTGATGCATACCAATTCTGTTATTGTTCGTCGAGATGGCAGACATTTTTAATCCTGTGGTTCACATGCAGTGTGACATTTTCTCGTAGAAATGAGTGACCAACAGTAAAAAAAAAAGATATCGTATTTGCTCCTTAAAAAACGTTGTTCATTTATGACATTGAAAGTACAACCATGCCACAATAATCATCCAGTGAATAACGATCACAGCGACCACTTCTCTTCAAAACTACTATTTCAACAACACCCTTGCTGTATTTCTTTGTTGAACATACCATCACGTACAGACCATTGGAAGTATTAGCTCAATTTTACCAGCAGTAGAACCGTTCCAAGCTTAATGTGTAGCACAATACATGGTAAAAGCTTCGAAGGCCAATGGGTCTTTCTAATTCTTCGTATCGATGAACATCAGGCCATTGAATGATATTTGGGTAGGAGAATTTTTAAAAAATTCTGTTACAGTCGATAGTCGTCAAGCAGAGGATGCGATTTCTGGTGACAACACATTTGGCTCAGTGCACTCCACAGAGCAACGCAGAGATCTGTATTGAGCACGTCGCCTGAGACATGTGACAGTTATTAGTACCTTTGGTATTATACAGCTGGTCACAATAAAAAATACAAGCATGAAAAACACAATGACCAATGCTGTAAATTGCTCCATCTTTTTTTAGTATTGATCAAGTGCTGTAAAATGCCTTCCCAGTTGCTTGCAGAGAGCTGTTATATGGAGGACGTCTGTTGATGCTGTTTTGATGGCATAAATCAAACTCTTCGGTTGGAATTGGGGCTGTCTTCTGTCTTGAATTTAAAATGGAACCTCGCTGTATTGTAACTTCACTTCAGCACGAAGCTCACTGATCCCTGCAAAGGAAGGCGATAAGAATACTAGGTTTGAGCAACTGCAGGAATCATGTTCATAGAGTATTAGAACGACAGGTACAACAAACCACTTTTTGCGAAAGTTCTCACAATATAAAAAAAGTACTTGCACGCATGTATGTAGGGTTCTTTTATTTTCTTTATGTTACATAGTTTTTTTTGCCCAACTTTGGATGGAAGAACCCAAGAGAGACGAACAGGACATGTTATAATTTTTAGCTGGAATTAATCGTGTTGCCCTTATGCTTGCAAAAAAGATCCAGGTACACCAAAATTATAGTTGATACAAAGTTGATATATAGTATTTTTGTCCGACGTTAAACGGTTACATGAAACAATAGTACTATTATCCAAGTATACTTATGAAATGTATGCATCCAAACTGCCCCGTTATTAACAATGTATCTGATCTTGCTGGTATGCACTTTGATTTTATTTGCCAATAACTACATTAGTAAAATGTCAAAAATGATGAAAACCTGTTCGAAGTCATTTTAGGCGGTTAATCAACGGGAAAAAGGTGGATGCAGATGTAAATCAAGTGAAAGATTTTATGTAAGCCATTTACTCAATTTCTTTACCACCCAGCCAAAAATGCTTGCAGGCTTAGTATTGGACAAGGATAAGTAGGGTTAAAAATTGTAAAAAGAGGGGCAAAACGCATTGGAGAAGATCCGTTATGCGCAAATTATTGTGGCCAACATATACGGAATGAGTGAAACATGCAGTCAGGATTAATGTTCCATTTTGATTTGTGCAAAACTTCTCAACTACAAACACAATGCTCACTTTCTCATCAGAAACTCTACTGAATTAACATAACAAAATCTGCTTTTGTAAATAATTTTCAGTGCTAAAATTACATTCATCACACCAAATAAATGCTTTCGTTTGTGTTGCTTCTTTAGACTTGCAGTCTTTCACTTTTTAGTAAAATTCTAATAATGATAAATTAAATTCACTTTTGTCTGCTATAGATTTTTTTCCCTTCTCTCTTTTACAGCCAACTAAAGATAGAATGGTCAAAAGCCACAGCACAGTTGTAAATTTTGGAAGCACAGATTCCAAGAGTAACCCCACCCCTCATATCATAGATTCAATTTTCGTCACACAAAACATAAAAAACGTGACTTTTCAGTGCATTTTACCGATATGACCATATCTAGCAAATCCCAGACCCGAAACATTGCATCAACTAGTTAAGAAATAATGCATGTACTTCCTTCTCTTGTGTTTTCCTTCTCTTGTATATTTTCCTTGTCTGCTAAGCAATTGGTTAATCGGGCATTTAGCAGACAATTTTCATCCCAGGCTTTTCCTGTTGTTTAATAAAACAATGTATTTATAAATAAAAATATTATAAATATGAAATTTAGTTTGGTTTTTTATTTTTATCTTTCTCATTTTGTTTAATAAAGCACTTTATTTATAGAAATATTATAAATATGGATTTTTGGCTTGTTTTTGTTTTCCACAACATAGATGTATGATTGTGTAAGTCTATTTACTTTTGTTGTTCATGTATAGGCCCTACGATTACATCTATGTAATTCTGTTTATCGCTTTAAATGCTAGATTGGGTAGTAATCAACGGGTACCCAGGTATTTACTACCCGAAAATTGGATACATAAATCGGGTACCTGGGTCTCAAAAATTACCACATGTCAATGCTCTGATTTGAAAGGAAAAGGCGTTGCCCACTCCAGTTGACATACATGTCACATTTATTTTAAGTGGTTATCATTATGAAAACACAATCGGAGTCTTGTCTTATCACTTCTTCAATCTGAACAAAAACCACAAGTGGAATATATCGATCATCATGAAAAAAATCTCTCTATCTATCTATCTAGCTATCTGTCTATCTATCTCACTATCTATCTATCTATCCATCCATCTATTATCCTAGTAAATGAAGTGATGAGTCAAAAACGAAAAGCAAGTGTTCCAAGAGGTCTTTGTGGAATGTTTATCCTTAGAAATAACGACCTGCCATGAGAACACCTTGCCTCTCACGACAAAGGATTCCATCGAGCTGCTGCCCTTGACTAAGTGATAAGCAGCGAATGTGTTAAAAAAGGTGCATATGACAAACGGAGTCAGAGACACTATGCAAAACTGGCACTTGTCCATCTCAATTAACTCAGGAGACAATCCATACATTTGCTACCCGTCAAACCCTGACTATGTAGCTCAAGGCTTAAGGATCCACAGCTCCAGTCCAGGAAATCAGATTTACTCCTGACAGCTACGGAGTTCAATCTGGGGTTGCTTGTAGTTAAAAGAAAACTACCCTGTGTTATGGGGAGTCTTAAACAGGAATCACTTTTTTATGATCCAGCTTAATATGACTAGAACACTGATGGTTAAAACTAATTAAAACGACAAGCTTGTTATTTCCGTGAGTCGTCTCCGTGCTCTGTTGCTGTTTCATTTTGCAATTTTCTTATCAATTTCTCGTGTCTGTCTTTTCTGCAGGTTAGTTTCAAGTAAATTTTAGAACATTTGTAAAGAAGTCACAGTAACCTATTTTAATTACCATATTCATTTCAACAGTAGCAATATCTCCAAAATATTGGATTACCCGGAGATAGAGCTGCTGGCGGCTCCACAGTGGCATTGTGAGTTTGCAGCCAGAGTGCTTCGGCCGCGCCCAGCAAGCTATAACCTCCCCTTCAGTCGCTCCCTGTGCTGAGGACGCATTAGCTTGCTACTAAGTATATTCGTGTATATATGCATGTTTTCTTAATTGGATTGGAATGTTTGATATTGTTTTTGTTGTTTAATTGTATTACAGCATGTCTACCAGAGTACATAGTCACATGTTTGTACATTGTATTGTCCTATGCGTCTTGTATATATCATTTTGTGCGTCTCCGTGTCTGGAGAACCCCTAGATTAGTCATATTTCATGTACTATTGGGTAATCCAGTGAAAATAAATATGTTTAAACTAAACTAAACTAAGATACTAGCTTGTGCATTAACAAAATGTAAATTAATGAAAAAAAAGCTAGAAATTACTTACCTGTTGCTTCCCTCTGCAAGAGTATTTTAATTTTATATGAACTGTCATGAGCAGTGTCTCCACAATTTGCAAACAATAAACCCTGACATGCGCAATAGCCATTGTACAACGAGCCACCTGCATAGAATAAAAAAATCCTACACGAACACACATGCAAATGATGGTTTGTATTTGGCCGATATAATATATCACATGATACTTGCAAAAAAAAACGTCGATCAAACTCTTTGTCATCCCGCAATGTTAACCTATTAGAGATTTGTGTAGACTGAAGGAAAACGCTGATCCTCCAGAGCCAAACATTGCAGGATGCGCCCTAGGTGGCTCCAAGTTTCTTTGGTTTGGTTTTATACAGCTGGATATTTATGAGAAATGTGCAAGTCGTAAATAAGATGTGAAGAGCTGTCTTTCTGTAACAGGAAAATGGAGCATAGTAGCACCATATATTCTTCGAATATTTAAACCCCACGCTTTCCCATTGAGAGGGGCAGCACTCACTCAAAATGGCTAATTTTATAGATATACACATCTCTTTGCTTGCATTTTAGGTTGCAAAGAAGCATAATCGTGCAGCTAGCCAAATTGATTAAATCAAAGTGAAGTTTCAGACTTTTGTAAATTTTCTTCTTTCAGTGCAAACTAATAATAAAGTCCAACCGCTTACATGCAATACGGCAGTTGGTTCAAAAGTGTCACGCTTTGAGCGTTGGGGCAAGAGGCCAGCTCTTGGCTCCCTGCACAAAGCAAAAGTGATATTGTAGTGATCTCAGTTAACATTACGCTATTTTAAAGAATAAGCTTGTTCTAGTCGCCAGCCATATTTGCACACGCAGGTGTGTGTGTGGAACCATTCACTGCTTCAGTTCGTGCCACAATAATTACAGTGTCCACAAACTTTGGAAGCAGTATCTGCATCATTATGGTGCTTACACTGTTGGTTGTCTCTGTAGTAGAAGGTTGGACACACACTCTCATAAGCACCTTGGCGTAATGTTGTCATCTGATTGCACCTGGAAAAATCACCCTGACACTGTATTTGTAAAAGCTATGAAACGTGTAGACTGCCTTCGTGCCATGAAATACACCTTAAATAGAAAGTCACTGGAAAAAATGTACATGGACCAGATATGAACCGCGGGTCGAGTAGGTGGTCATAATACCCACTTCGAGCGCCGATAGGCGCGAGAAGAGGTATTGTGACCACGTACGAGACACAAGGTTCATATATAGTTTAGTTCATTGTTCGTCCAAGTCAAAGAAAATGTCATGCTTTACTGGACATTTAATTGTTTGGAGCTCGCTTTAAAACCCCTTCAATGCACGTGCAACATAGATTCTTTCTATTTTACAACTTTTCACAATGTCAATTCGTCCGACTAGCAACAAGTCTCAGAATCGACTCAGCCAGTGGCATTGCTTCACAGCGTGCCGTGATGTCTGGACGTGCAATCTCGCTGGTACGGAGTTGGCGCTTTGTTCATTATTTTGTCGAAGTTCAGCATGGAGTTTTCTGATTTGTTTGGGCAAGAGACTGATTTAATTCTGACACAGGCTTTGACAAACGCAGAGAACGACACGGCTATTTTTAGTGGAGACCCATCACTGAAAGGACTGAAACTTTCTCAAGCATGTGCCGAAATAGAGAACTGTGAAGAACTAAATTGCGTTGCGGATGACTTGGGCGTGTCTGTCCAAGAAGTATGGAATACATTGGAGCATGCAGTTGACTGCACAGACCCCAAATTAGTTTAAATAGTTAGCTTGCCTGCACACTACTTTTTCTCACAATAAAGTAATATATATATTCACTGTCATACTCAAATGTGTCTTTATGCGGTGGCTAATTTTTGTCGGTGTTCTGAGCATAATTATGATAATAAACTACCTGATTTTGGAATTTATGTATATGTATGACTCTTGCAGGCCCTTAGGATGTGTGCCTCCAGATCACAATCAATTTCCAGGGGGTTGTGAGAACGCGAATATTGGCCAGAAGAAAACCAGAAGCCGTTTGGTAAGTTTATTGCGCCGTTTTCCCGTTTGTATTTTGCGTTTTTCTTTTCTAACGCTTTTCAAATAACACGCCTCAGAATTAGACATTCAGGTAAAAAAAAAAAAAAGAAAAAGAAATGCCCTGTTAATTTTTGTATATATCTGGATATATAAAGCGCTCCAAAATGGTGGTAGATATTATGTGCCACCCTATTATTATGAGGTGGGCTGTTAAAGAAGCGTTGGAAAATAAAAAAACCCGAGAGAAGAACAAAACAACGGGGCCGTAAACTTAAATAGCTTCTGGTTTTCTACTAGTACACACTCATATTTAAATGTATTCAGAAAAACTTTCTAGAATGACAAATAAAAACACCGCTGTGTTCGCGTCGCAGTAGATATCGGTAGGGCCTGTCATGTCCTGAATTCCGGTCTGCAGATTTATTTATTTGTCCGATTTCTTTTGTTCCTGTCGGGGTTGGTATTAGCTTAACTGTCGCTGATATATTTTTGTACTTTGTCTTTTGTATATAACTGTGAATATCTAGATGTAAATGTGTTTTATTTTCTCCAACTTTGGAGGTTTCAATAAACTATTATTATTAGCACGCGAGGTTGATATGTCTCATAATATACACCTCTGTAGGACAATAGAACTATGAACTAAGGTGTTTATCAGGCCCCTCCTTGAATACGGCGACATTCTCGACATATCTATATATATATATATATATATATATATATATATATATATATATGCAATTTTGTAATAAAAATGTTAAAATATATATTTACTTACCAAATTATCCTCTTCCTCATCGTCATCACTGACGACGCTAACGGATTGTTTGTCATCATCATGGTCAACATCATCTTTCTCATCTATTACAACGATTGGGGTCATGCATCTGCATGTTTTTGAGGGTAACCCATGCAATGGGTTACAAAACAAAAATATTAAAAATATAATTTAAAAAATTGTAACCATATTACTTGAAGTGACGATTAAACATAGGAATTGTAATTTACATTTGATTCTCAGAACTTTTGCTAGGATATTAACATGATTGCGTCAAGTGACAAGTGTAAGACATATCTATTATAATTTATTAGCGGTGAGTGCAATGTATATTATGTCTCATCGTAAAATACAAATTCCACTTTTTTAAACATATCATGCATATGCACATATTCTTAAGTGTTGGTTTCAAGGTGATACTACATGGAACACCAATCATATTTTCATGTTTTACGAAATAGTCTACCACGTCACGATACAAGCAGTTTTTTAAGGAGTAATGATATATATGAGTAGTCGAGTAGGTACATTTACGTAATCAACATGACGTAATATCTCATTAATAAAACAAATAATGTAATGTTTGATTTAATTAATCTAAGCGGGATGTGTATGTCTATAACATACTGTGTTTTGAACATCCTCAGCGTTATAGATTTTTAATTATTCAATGTTGATTAAATGAGGAGGGCTTTATTTGTTATTTAACAGATGGTGCCACTTGCTGGTAGCATGCCGTAGCCTAACCGATTGATTGTATTTTGTCACCCAAAACTGTCTGCATATATTTGTGTGCGTGTCCGGTATCCCTATGGATAGTCTTGTTTCGAATCAAGAACTTTTGCTAACAGAACTGCCACCACACATCATCGATATACTGGATTGGTTATACTCGAAATATGTATTTCTGCCGAGTTTTTATGGGCTGGGAGAGAAGAAACTGCAGATAACGTGGCAAGAGTTTTAATAAAACTCCACAAGAGCGATTTAACAGCTCTGAAACATTTTATGGATGCAGTTGAGCAGGCGGGCAAGCCGGATATTGCGTGCAAATTATCATCAGAATGAATTCGTATAGATGTCAAGGAGGTAAATTTTTGTCGGTGATATTTGATAATTAA
Source organism: Hermodice carunculata (assembly GCA_964020975.1). Taxonomy (NCBI): domain Eukaryota; kingdom Metazoa; phylum Annelida; class Polychaeta; order Eunicida; family Amphinomidae; genus Hermodice; species Hermodice carunculata. Next base: position 54,793,425 of record OZ026628.1, on the reverse strand, counting down.
ATCAGGATTGCTTATATTTATAAACACAATCTATTCAATATATGATACTTACATATATTCTACTCTCCACGCAGGAATGATAAACTCGCGTTATAAGATTAGGTCGACATCCATCCTGATGTGTCGCAGGACCATCAACTTGTAGTTTGATGGAGTTTAATCAAGAGGGGTCATTTACTTTTCGAATGGTGATTACACTTACTCGTAACAATAAAAGCTGCTTTGGAGATAATTTCTAACCTATCGGACCGCTATTGGCTGTGTTCAATCTGACCTCGTCGGAATCATCTGCTATGACACTGAATTATAGCAGGAAATATATTTTGGTGCCTTATAATCAGTTCAAACACTGGCAAGAAACAGCTGTGGTGGATAACAAGACATCTAACGAAAAAACTGTGGTGGATAACAAGACATCAAACGGCGCTGATAAGTCTGATGAGGGGGACGACCATAGCCTTTCTGGAAATACAACTGTCCGGAGTAAAGAACACACTGATTGGGAACATTCACCAGCTATCGGGGTGGGTGGGGGGAATTGGCCACCATTACCACCACCACCAACTAAAGCATTGCACACAAAACAAACTAGAGAGAAATTGAAGCATCGCAATGGGGGTGTAAAACATTTTAAAAAACCTAAGGTGGTATCTAACAGATGGCATTTGTTATAATACATAATGACATCTAACAGCGTCAATGCATACCTGAGACGTATATATCATAACCCTAAAAAGACAGGTAGTTTTAGTGGTGCAGTGTCTTTATACAGGGCTGTACGTCAAGATGGTCGATCTGACATAACATTGTCGCAAATTAAGAAATTTTTACGATCTGACGACACTTATACTTTGTTTAAACCCGCAAGACGTAGGTTTAAACGTAGCCGCATCATTGTGGGTGGTATTGATGAGGAATATCAGATGGATCTAGCCGACTTATCCAAATGGCGAAAATACAATAATAATTACACATTCGTACTTGTTGCGATTGATGTATTTTCACGCTACTTGTTCCTAACGCCGTTGAAAAGCAAATCAGCCGATGCTGTATTACAGGGGTTAACGAGACTTATGATGAATGCTAGAAAGCCGAAAGTAAGTGTGTTTACTGATAGAGGACGTGAGTGGAGAAATAAAAAAGTTAAGGAGTTCTTTGACAAGAGGGGTGTTGAACATTACCAAGCTCAGAACAATGATGTAAAGGCCAGTATGGCCGAACGAGTTATATTGGACATGAAGAGGTTTCTAAGCCGTTATATGGCTGAATATGAGACGTACAGATATATTGATGTTTTACAGAATTTTGCAAAGAATCATAATTATTCATTTCATAGGACCTTGGGTATGGAACCCATCCAGGTAACACCCGAGAATGAGAAAACTGTGTGGAAGCATCTATACTTGAAAGATCCTATTAACAGTGTTTATGACATACCGAAAGTAACGCATAAAAATGATGCTATAGAAATTGGGGATTATGTTCGTGTGTCTTATACAAGACACCCATTTTCACGAGGGTACCAAGAAACCTGGACGGGGGAATTTTTCCAAGTTTACAAGATTGTCATGCGCGAAGGACGAATTTTTTTTTCCTACGCGAATTTAATGGTGACAAAGTAGAGGGGGGGGGGGGGGGGTTTATAAAGAAGAAATTCAGAAGATCACAATCACACCGAACAAGGTGTACAAAATCGATAAGGTGTTGAGGACGAGAAATGTGGACGGTAAAAAAATGTCCCTTGTCAAGTTTAAATACTGGCCAAAGTCTTACAACACATGGCTTTTATCCAGCCAAGTTAAGAAATTGAGTTAGGTGTTGATTTAAGAGATTAAGAGGTGGTAGTGATCTTGAATATTTGTTTATATTTAAGTTATACAAGCAAACAAAAAATATATCTTGCTGATTTAATTCGGTCATGTTAGCACACGGCTAATATTCAGTTAATCTCGAAATATGAAATTTGTACTCTCAAAATATTTGTTTATACCTTAATGTTAATAAAGCAGCCTTCATGAAGCAAGTAATTGCTGCGTAGGTATTTTTCAGTTAGATATTTTTGTCTAGTTTAAATATTGTTCATGGTTTTGTAACATACCGTTATTATACAGTTAAGTAATGAGACCCAAAATTAGAGGTCTCAAATATATTTCCGTCATTTGGGTTAATAAGGAGTTCTCGCAGTGGCGAATAATTGATGAGTAGGTATATTTTAGTTCATGACACATTTTAAGATTATAGGGTGTGTTTACTCAGGCATTACCAAATAAAAAATTTTGGACTCGGCGTTCTGGTGTCTGTGTTATTATGAATATATCGAACATTCAAACAGGATCATTTTATTTATTCCTACAGAGTGACAATTCCGGCGGATTTTACCCGGGGAACACCGGTGGAAATTTCCGTGTAAAGCTTCCCGAACGGGTAATTTTACCCGGGCAGTGGGTGTGCGGACTTATTGAAATTGTATTTAATTCACCGATTGTGAATGGTGGAGAATATAAACCTCTATATGTGACCACAAACCTGATCAGCGGTAGTATAATCGGGGACACCAAGCTTCCCATTTTAAGACGTCTGTTTCTTAACGCATCATCTGATGCACCTGTACAATCATTTACATTTGATAACATTCTGTATTTTCCACTGATTACACATAATTTTGATGAGATTGAAATATGTATAAGAAAGTACCCTGGTGACTGCGATACTGATCTGTTGGGTGTAACCTACTATTTAATTCACTTTCACGAGGAAAATTAAATGAATTGTAATAATGAACTCTATGGGTACACAGGCTCTGGTAGAGCATTTCAGGAGGCAGGCTGCGAGACAGTCTCGGGAAATACACTCATTTGCAAATCAGATTAATAGACCTACGGGGAAAAAAGGAGATTCCATTGTCATGATAGGGTCATCAGGCACACCCATAACAGCTGCAGAATTTTCAAAGACAACACCAGTCAAAGCTACACCCACAAGTCAGGTAGAACAGTCTGTTCAGCAAGCTGAAAACATTATAGAGCATGTTCACGAGGAGTCCAGGCAACCACCAATCACAACACCTACAGTTGATGGACTCAGCAATTTAGCTGAAGAAACAGTACGTAAGAGACCAATACGTGCCGAGACCCTGAATGTTGTGGGTGGAAAGAGGAGAAGGATCCGAAAATCTACCAAACAGAAAGGAAAGTCCTACACAGACATTTTCTCGTAAGAATATCTAATGTCATAATCCACATTGAAGCCAGTATGAATAGTGGGTACAATGATAAAATGGCATTGTTCCAGATGCCTGCTGTGGATGTAGGTACTGAAAATACGAGGTGGATCGATATATCACCAACAAACACGATCTCTGATGGAGCACCAGTGGAATTCACCATTCATTCACACCCTACAGCATATATAGATCTGTCGCGGTGTATGCTATGTGTACGGGTCAAAGTTGTTTTAGAGGATGGATCGCCACTACCTGAGGTGAATGTGGTGGGGGATATAGACCCCAAGGCCAAAGTTGGACCTATCAATCTATTTTTACATTCCCTTTTCTCAGACGCGACATTATACATACAGCAGAAAATGATCACCAATACACTTTATCCATATAAGTCATACATGGATACACTCATGAAGGGGTCGTATGATGCACGATTTTCCCACCTGGAGAGCGAGCTTTATTCAAAAGACCTCGCAAGTGGTATCAATAGTGCCGACCCACATTTCGGTACTAACCCGGGATTGTCTGTAAGAGAACGATATATACGCCAGAGTCATGTATGTGATTTGCAAGGTAATCTGAGGATCGACTTTTTCGAAACAACACATTACTTGTTGAATAACCTAGAATTTACCGTCAAACTGTGGCCATCCAGACCTGCATTTCACCTGATGTCTGCCAATCCACAGCCAAAGTACAAGACCATAATAACTGATGCCAAGTTCAAGATCTGCCTTGTGACTCCATCCCCCCAGATGATTGTTGCTCACCAGAAGATACTGAATGAAAATAAATTTGCTCTCTACCCCTTTAACAAAAGTGACTTAAAAAGATTTTCAATAGCTGCCGGTAGTTATCAATTCAATGTGGAGGATGTATATCAGGGTGTTGTTCCAAAGGAGGTGACAATGGTTATGGTCTCGAGTAATGCTCTAAATGGTAGTTATACTGAAAATCCATTCAATTTTGAACACTTCTCAGTAAATCACATCGGAGTATATCTGAATGGCGAGAGCGTGCCATCTCAACCACTTGCACCCCATTTTGATGCCACCACACCAGGTGGGGGTCTGTATGTGAATTCCTATTTATCACTGTTCAATAATGGGGAACTTCCAAGTGCCATCACCAGGAGTGATTATGGTAAAGGATATGCTATTTTTAAATTTAATCTGGAACCCGAGCTGCAAGAGGATGAAGAGAATTTCTGGTCTACAACCAAAAGAGGCCACCTTAGAGTCTCTCTGACGTTCGACACAGCCCTCCCTAAAACCATATGTCTTATTATATATGGCACTTTCCCAAGCCTAATCCGGATTGACAAAGCCCGAAATATAATACTCTAAGATTGTTGGTCTGTGTATATTGCATTCACACACACACACACACACACACACACACACACACACACACACACACACACACACACACACACACACACACACACACACACACACACACACAGAAACACAGGCATGCGCACACACACACACACACACACACACCATTGACATATTTGCAAACTATTAAGGAGACAACACATTAATGATGTAGATAGGATGATATATTATATTGTAACTCTCATTATTAGAAAATTACATTAGTGAGTTGTATTTGCACAAGCTATCAATAAAAAATGTCAATATACCCAGTTACTCATTTTCGATATGAACGAACATCCAGTATATGTCATAACACATATCGATATGAGGTACAAAAATACGAAAGAGTTTTCTTTTGAAATATATGTATGCTTAGTAACTGAGATGTTGAACAACACATAACCGTATTTTTTAATATACAATTATTCATGTTTCATAATCAAATATCACACATACACACACACATAACATATGCTATATTTGCTACCATTTAGAATGTAACATATTAATGATATAAACAGGATAATATACTGTATTGTGACTCCTGATTATTTAAAATCACAATTTAGTGTATTGTATTCACACACTGTCAATAAAATGTGAACATACCTGAGTAGGTTATTTATTATCAATATACACTCAGTATATGTCATAATACCTGCAGGTATGAGATACAAGATAACAAAGGTCAATTTCAGATATATATATATATATATATATATATATATATATATGATAGTAAAGGGTTAAAGCATGATAACCAATAGTTTAATAATAAAATATGAACATACCTGAGTAGGTTATTTATTATCAATATACATTCAGTATATGTCATAATACCTGCAGGTATGAGATACAAGATAACAAAGGTCAATTTCATATATATATATATATATATATATATATATATATATATATATATATATATATATATATATATATAATTGAGGGGTTAAAGCATGATAACCAATAGTTTAATATCCAAATGGTCTGGTCTCATAATCAGATATAATGACGCGTTTGTCGTATACAAAACCATGGGATTTCGATATGCTTTTTGTAACAATCTGTCTATCCGTCTTCACTCGTGAGATAAACTGAGGATCGCACAACAAAATTTGTTCATCTCTACATTCTGTAACCAGCGAAATAAGCGATTCAAAATTTATTTTCTGAACATTTCTGAATGACAAAGTGATACCCTTAATTTTACAACAAGTCCCTTTTGTATCACCATCGTCATACTCACTATCATCACCCCTGGAATTACTAGCACTTTCCCTAGTAATTCCAGATTGTGCACCTGCATTGTCATTCACCTTGGGGAAGCACCTGTATCCATAATTTTTAGGTCCAGCTGATGCATAAATGCGGATTTTTCTCCCAGAGAGGGCATCATCCAAACACCCTAGGAAGCTACTTGCTGGCAATACAGGCAAATTGGGTTTGCGAATATACATAATACTATCCGTGTCCACATAGAGTAATTGGGTGGGGTGAAGTTTTTCCATCGACTCAAGCAACTTAATTCGAGCATGACTTGTTGTATATACTGCGACGATAATATTTCCCTTTCGAGAAGGTGTTACAAAACCGTCACAATATTTCCAATGCACATCCACCATCTCCGTATTGACTAGATTTACATGTGAAACACCCACCTTATCGCTTGTAAGCATTTTAAAATATTCAGATGGATTTTTGAGATATGTACATTGGTCTCTATTCAGTTTCTCTGCGAATTTACCCCATAGAGAATTTACAATCATTTTGCAGATGGATCTGAGTCCTTCATTCCTCACAATATGGTCGGGTCGTAAAGTTATACCCTCTCTCTCAAAATAATCTTTGACATAACGATCCCTGGCAGCAGGGGTTGTGCACCAAGAGGGCCACCCTGATGCTTCCTGTTTTAACGCCAGAAAGGTGTTCATGTACTCGGTGAATAGCCCACCAGATTTACTAACACTGTCATAAGCTTCAACATCCTTAAAATGCCAAACTTCCTGAATAAACATTATGCGATAACCACGCTTCAGAGCGGCGTGTAATTCAACTGTACACCTTGTCCCCACTAGTGCTCTATCCTCAACATTGTGTTGACACACTTCTTGTTGGTGGGTTTCAGCACAAGTTCTACACAGCGGAAATAACAGCTTTCCGGCCACTCTATAGGGAAGGACAGCAAGAAACAATTTTCTTGGGGGTGCAACCTTACATTTAATAAGACCCTCGTACTCAAACACCGATTTAAAGTTCTTTGTTATAATTTCCGGATGTCCCACGGGGTAATGTTTGTATTTATTGACACTTGGGTACAAACTCACAAAGTCGATCATTTCAGCCCATTCATTTTGATTATAAGACTGATAGTACAACTTCAGGGGACCTACACGCCCGCCATACAAAGCATCTCGTGGCTGTAGACGTGGATAATAATGTAATCCATCTACAAATTCTCTGAGTGTGGGATTTGTTTTTTTCTCTCTGTTAAATTCACACTCCCACATAACAACTATTTCGACACCCATACCCCTTAATTCGGTACATTGACGTTCGGCTATAGAGTGTAAAAGACCCATACTCTTCTGCAGTAAAGGGTTGTATGTGGATGAACTGTAACATTCAGGACACCCGTGATAGAAGCACCCCATAAAAAGGTATGCTTTTTTCATTCCACCAACACATGAATATCCATCTAGATAATATCTCCCCATTCGAATTTCCCCGGAATTACCAGCATGTTGGATATGTACACCATCTGTATGACTACGCCATGAAAGCCATTGCAGGGCAACATGTGAATATTTTCGCGAAGCTGTATCGTAACCATCCGGAGGTATAATGGCCAAGGTATTCGGTTTTAAATACCGAGTACGATACAGCAGACTGCATGCGGACGCAATAGTGATACATTCACGTAAAGGATCCACGCCATCAGAAATATCTATGAAAATTCTCCTGAAAGTCAGACATGCTCTGGCAAGAATATACACATCATTCTTGCAATATTTAACTAACTCAGCCATTAAATCAAACCTATCATTTTTATGAACCTCATACCACCTGCAAAACTTTTTTCTGTCAGCAGGCTTCATGCCGTCAGGGTTATAGAAATGTATGGCTGGCAACCCGGATAATACCTTATTCTGATTTCTGGGTGTATTATAGAGATGCGGGAAATACCCCTTTTCAACACTATCGAAACCGAATGTCTCGGGTAGGGCTGACAGGGGCATAATAAAATAATTTAGTGAATCTATGAATCTGATATTATGAACAGGCACATGAAGGTACATAACCTTCAAGCCATTGAAAATGACTTTCGGTAGAATGGCATTCGAATATAGATATCGCAAAATAAAATAACTGTCGTAGCCCCGAAAGTTGTGACACACACAAGTAGCTCCATCATTCTCGTTAGATATCAACCACTTACAAAACTCACCAACACTATGGGGGCCCTTAAATATGAACAACCGATCACCACATTCTGAGCATGAATTTTGTAACTCCATGTCATTTGTACAAGCATCGCAGGTTCTAAATGCGACACACAGATTTGGTTTATGAACATTTTTCTCGACCATGCACTCAAAATCGTAAAATATGAGGTAGTTGTTTTTAGAAATACTTCCACTTACACTCCTGTTTGCGTCATGCGAACTGTTCTCCCCCTCACTCACCCCGACCTCATCGTCAGAATCAACAGCATCCTCATCTGATTCAGATGTTGCTGGGGTGCTGTCACCAGCATTACAACCAACATCGGGGGTAGAGTCAACATCATCTTCATCAGATGATGGTGGGGTGTGACCACCAGCATCACAACCAACATCGGGTGTGTTCGGGCTGATAGGTCTACTATTTCTACATACAACCTGCATGTAACAGAGATGGCCACTACCAACATAATCTCTGCAAAAAGCACAGTAATGCTCCCCACAGAAATGAGCCTTTCCACGGTGCTTTTTAATATCAACTATGTAACCACATTCAACACACTTATAGAAAAGTGTGCAAGTAGATCTACCCGGTGATGTGATAATTTTGTGATTTTCAAAACAGGTGGTATTTTTGAAATATCTATTACAATCTTCACATTGTTTCCATTCTAATACATCTGAACAATCCGCATGACGACAAACAAAACATTTAGCAGTGCAGCTATGACTACCACGACTGTTGTAACCCATATTACAATCATGACAATAATAAGATCTACACACAAAAGCGGGCATACTTGTTATCACATCATAATGGTTATTATGGTGATAAATATATATCCTTTTACCCTTTTTCGGCCCTGAATATATAATAGAATTGAAATGGTCTCTAGACACCACATTGATTTGATAGTCTGGTAGTACATTTTGAAATTTTGCAAACTCATCTAAACCACATTGACGCCGCGGGACACCTGCTCGTGTATGCAGCTCACGTGCAAAACGAGTTTGTATATGCAACCCTCTTCTTACCGCATCATATTGCGGATACTTATCGATACGTGCTTTTGCTGTTACTAAAGCCCTTGCAAGACAAAGATAATCTCGGTTTTTTATTTGAATGATGCATTTTTTTTCCTTTAAATATTTTTGAAGGTTTAAATACGATTTATGTCTACCCTTACCACCCCTAGGTAAAGAAACATGAACCACCTGAACCTCTAGAGTTTCATCAATTACAAATTCTTCATAACTCTGTAGGACCCGTTCTATTTCACTTAATATTATTTGGGGGGTTAACATCGATCGTCTAATCATGGGTATCTGGATAGGATAATCAAGCTCAGGATTTTGAATAACCAGTCGGACCAGATCACGCTGACGCACTCTCCGAAGAAGTGAATTCAGAACGTGATCGAATGCAATATAAAGTATTTGAAACACCTGTTGAAGATTATCAGTATCATAAAACTTGTGAAATTTGACTATATAATTTTTAACCTTCGTTCGGAATTTTTCTGAATATTGTTCATTCTTCAATGTGATGGTAACATTCCTCTTTATAGCATCATGTTTAATTAGGTCGTCTGTTTGCGGGGTCGCATTCGGATCTGTTGAGCTTGTAGCTGGTGTATGGCTGGAGTCTCTCGAAGTCGATGGCATTGGGTGATAGGGTTGTGCTGTACTTGTTGATGGCTCTGTCATAGATGCCGAGGATGCATGGAGAGCCCTGTGTCGTCTTAAATTATCTGCACGCATGAAAACTTTGTTACAGATATTACAATGATGATTAGCGGAATCTTGATGTCTCTGTTCATGTCTTCTAAGGTTGTCAGATCGTGTAAATAGTTTATTACACTGACTGCAGGAGTATTTCATGGTATATATACAGCTTTCCCGACTTAATCAGATAGATCGGCGTTCAATGTTTGTTTGAGCATACGAATTTTACCGTCCACCCTCTGCATTCGGGACTTCAATTTTCCGAACTGCTCCTCATTCAAAACAACACCCCCTTTTTGCCAGGGGGTGTACATAATTGGTTCATCCGGAATTCCAAAATACATGGTGGGGTCCAATAGTGCCTCTTTAAACGCCGGACTATCACGAGCTAATTCCATGGCATCGCTACGCGTATATTGCCAGATTTTAATCGAAATGTCAGAATCATGGGCAGCGACATGTATCCCCTTCCTAAACACGGACCCCTTAACCTTATTGTCAATGAAAACTATCTCATCAGCGGGAATTCTGGGTGGAGAGGTCCCAAGCGGATTGGTGGTAGCACGAGCCAGGGTCTTTGTGGTGCCCGTCAGTGGTGTTGCCATCCTTGCTGCATTCTCCAGTGGTGTTGTCATACCAATTCTACGGTTTCCTCCGATCGTGTTTACAGTGTTTGCGTTTTCAGCCTTTTTTGATTTTCTACTCGTGGGTGTGTGTGAAACAGATGGTGTTGGGGCATTCTGTGGGGGGGACATCTGAATCATCAATTACAATATCATCTTCATCATCAGATTCTACCCTCAGCCTGCGCCGGTCCGGTCCGACATCATCATCATTATCATCCTCACTAGCACGTCCCTCTGCAGCCTCGCTGCTGAAAAACGCTGCCACATCTGTAGGGATTTTTCGGCGTCTGGGCATGTTTATTCTGAAATAATATGTACATTTTTAATTAAGGAATTATGAACTAAATACGATTGCACACAGATACACACACACACACACACACACACACACACACACACACACACGCACACATACGGATGCACACACACACACAAACACACACACACACACACATATAGATAGAGTGATGTATATATCATAATGTTTTAATTAACTTACGCTCTCCATTTGTACATATATTTAATTGTTAACTGATATGCATTATTTACTTACGCCTAACTTTGCTTATGCATATGCTATAAGCCTCAAACTTACAACCAACGCAGAAGCGCTTAGTTTATAAGCGTGAAATAAAGAAAAACTATTGGGTCGATACGCTTGAAAGTACTAAAAATAAAACCACAATATTCAACCTTTTAGATTAATATGTACACAAATTACACAACACATACCGCTAAGAAGGTAGTGCTTCAAACACAATGGTAATGCGAGACCTGTCACGGCTTCCACGTGTTTCCCTCTCGGAAATAATCTAACAAGTGCGCGCTTAACCTGTGCTTTCAATGATCCGGGGTCCCTACATCTAACAAATAAATGCAATAAATCTTGCACAATAAACGGGAGGGTATGTATTTCACCATCGAGTCTTGGTAAATAAGGTGCTACAACACGGCAGCCACTATTACTCAGATACCTCAAAATCTGCACAACTGTGGGACAGCACCCCTCATTTTGGCATTCAAAAATTATACCGGTAGGCAAGAATAATTGAGGACACAGATTCCAATAGCTAGCATCATGTAATTGAGTTTTGAGAGTGCGCTTAGCCAAGTTAATCCTTACATCAATACGGACAGCAGACCATTCGGTGGCAGGATTTATACAGGGGTATCTCTGAAAGTATACATTTATTAGGGGTGGGTGGGTGCTCCACATCCCATTAAAATTTTGACAGATTGGAGATCATGCATAAGTAATGCAGCCCCCATCGGTGAAATTTCCCCTTCGAAAAGGTCCAGTACAGGCCCTATATCGGCGCCATATCGGCATAATAATTCAACACATGCATGTGAACAAAATGACACAGCTTTCACCAACGGGGTGACCAACATGCGCACCTTCCTAAAATTGGGATCAACAGTATCTCTCTGCAACAACAGGGTGAGACACCCCATCGCTCGCAAATACAAACACCTGTATGTGGCAGAACATGCGCTAAACACGCTGCATCGCAACTCAAGTAACTCTTTCTCAAACAAAGCGTCACCCAAATTATCAAGAAAAAGTTTCAATGCTGAAGAATCATCATCATTAATATAGGACTTAATTTGTACAAGCAAATCGTGGTACCGACAATCACATGTGAATGCCAAATACCCACTCCCAAAACACCCGCATTTAAAAGCAAACGGAAGCGGCATTGTTAGTTAAACCTAGAGGTATGAACCCTGTAAGTATAAAGCAATAAGACACCAAATTGTGTAAACCTATTAATTACATCCGATAAAATCATCTGGGGTCTATATCGACATTACGGGAATTAGCAAAAACCACATGCAAAATCGGAAAAACCTACCCTTTACACCAACTATACCTATACAAAAAGTTTTAACTTAATAAAAATGAGATAAAGAAACTCACCACTTAACGGGATGTTGAAGCTCTGCGCTGTTCTTCAATGGGTCTGGCCGCAGAATGACACGATTTAGCAAGTTTATATAGTATGTATAGAATCTGGTATCCAAAACAGCAATAAATATCTGGTCAGATGCTATGGTGAAGTTGGGAGGGGTTGTTTGACAAAATATTCATTAACCGGCACACAAGTGTTTTTCAACCCAACATACACAGAGTTTATGTGTACAATTCATACATAATACACCAAAACATCATAAAAATTGATTAGAACTTTGCATACAATTAATACACCAATCCCCTAGATATATTTATATACTATTTTAAGGTACTGAAAAGAGCATAAGTAAAGTGTTTTTACAAACCAGAAGTAAACATCCAATTGACAGCGTAGGGTCTAAAGTATGGTGAATTTAAATCATATAGTTTGAGACAATCTTGTTAAGAATTTTTTCCTGAATGAATCACCCAACATTTTAAACATAATAAAATACAATCTAGAAACATTTCATAGATGAACTTGAAAGCAACGCATATCAGTAAAGTGATGGTATTACACCCCCTGATTTTGAGCGAAAAAAAGGTTGGACTTCTAAGAACCGCATGGCTTAGTAGGAAGAATTTTGCTATGGGCAACTGTTTGCTTAATTAAACCGTGATGCAGATCGTACCTTTATTAACGTCTATTATGAAAATCGATGTAATGAAAATAAACATCACAGGAATAGTTCCACAATTTGGTTTCTTTACATCGTGATCTGACAGGTACACAGATTTAAGGGTTGCGATAGGACTGCTGTGGTACATATATTCTACTGTAAAAAGAGTAATCATATATCAAACACTTATCTGAAATTTCGTATGTTTAAGGCAAATTATGTAGGAATAACATGTATCCTTACAACAACCTTAAACGAAACAAAGATATGTTGGGGAAAGGACCTAATACGTATGGCTAATATGTGCTAGGATAAAATTCCAACAAGATAATAGAAATAAGTCGGATGTTATATTATGCATCTTCCATTTCTCTACCCCCAATAAAATTAACGTTTACATCGTATAATCGTCTGCTACTGCATAATCCTCTCAAAACAAATAATTGATGCGCCACAGTACTGGTAAGAATATATTATCGCTACAACACTCCAGTGCTATAAATCGCTAACTTAGATTATTGGCGGTAGCTTTGACACCATATGTGCCCAATAAACCCCATGGTCAATGGTAGATATGCGATCAGGATAGTCAAACATAATTTGATACATAGATAAATATATATATTGGTGTTATACCGTTTATCTTGATCCATAAGAACCATTGAAGTCATTGTGCATAATCTAAGATAGCAAATTCAATAAATTCTGCTATTAGAGCATTCAGCTACGAAGATTCTTGAATCATTATTGTCATGGGCATCAAACAACAGGCATGGAAAACAAGTATGTACTATATTTCTGTATTTTTTCCATCGTCGGTGCTGATGGGACGTTTGTGATACATAAACCTCGTTACCCGTGTGGAGACAGAACTGTATGTGAATGCCTGTTCGTCGATCAATTGACGTTAAAAATAGTGTGTGCAGGGAGTATGATATTCACAATACCCGCATTTACGCCTTACGAAAACCGTATGTGTATAAGCTTGAGCGTAATGAACACGAATGTCAGGGAATTACCTGCTTTAACAACATGGATGTCCCTAAAGGAGCTGATATTGGTTGAAAATGCATTATTATCCTGCGAGTATGTCAGAGACCTTAAAAAACAATACCTAAATATAACAATAATTTCATCATGCAGCAAAGGTTCAAGCACAGTTGAGTCTGTGTCTAAACCGGTTATAATTACTGAAGAACCTAGCACCATGGCTACACCGCCAGACAATTATAGCACGTCTTTAAAAAGCAATGGAAAAAACACAACTACAGCAATTCCGCACGATATAACAACGGAAAGAGCGAGCCTCATAACAGACGCACAGACACCCCCACCGCAATCATCAAAAGTTTTTACTCCAATAACTGTAAAAACACGGACCCCAACTACAAGCAGGCAAAAATCCCTATCAACAAAACCTAGCACCCCAGAAATGGAGGCGACATCGATCAAGTTTATCAACATTTCGTTTGAAATCAGTACAACAAAGAGTTCAAATAGTACTTTGCGTGATAGAGAAATCATAATAATTTCAATATTGTCGACGATCGGTTGTCTTCTGGTATGTATTGGATTAATAGTGCTCGTGAAAAAAGTTGGCAACAAAATGCGCTACAGGTGGCACACAAGAACTAGGCGTGTATCTCATGGATCGGTTCAAATGGAGCAACTGAACGGGGAGATGGGGGGAGCTTCATTTTAGGTCGAGACGTAAGCGCACACACGCACACAAATATATGCAGACAGTTTTGGGTGACAAAATACAATCAATCGGTTAGGCTACGGCATGCTACCAGCAAGTGGCACCATCTGTTGAATAACAAATAAAGCCCTCCTCATTTAATCAACATTGAATAATTAAAAATCTATAACGCTGAGGATGTTCAAAACACAGTATGTTATAGACATACACATCCCGCTTAGATTAATTAAATCAAACATTACATTATTTGTTTTATTAATGAGATATTACGTCATGTTGATTACGTAAATGTACCTAATCGACTACTTATATGTGTGTGTGTGTGAAATCATAGGACCCACCAATTATTCTGGTGCCTGTTCTTGTGTCTGTATGCAACAGACGATCAACCAAATCAAATTTATGCAACTATAATCTTCCTAGATACAATAAAACCCACACTTTTGCACTGTATCGATTTTCCAGTGTAACTTTAGCTTTTAATCCTGGCTGTACATTGTGGGGAGGCACGTTCTCCTAACATTTATACAGTGCACACAGAATATTGCGTGGTCAAATCGAACGGCAGTTCTTGTCGTGGTTCCATATCGATCGATTTGACGCTGCAGAACAACAGCCAGAACAACAGCGAGTCTGCTTGCGCTTTACATTGCCCACGGTGTTGTGGTTTCGGGTCCCCAATAAACCTCACAATAACAGTCAGAGGCAGCCACAGTAGACAGCACTGCCAAGCGAGTCTGCTTGCGCTTTACATTACCCACGGTGTTGTGGTTTCGGGTCCCCAATAAACCTCACAATAACAGTCAGAGGCAGCCACAGTAGACAGCACTGCCAACCTGGTCATGCAGGAGAATTTTATTAAGTCATATTCTGAGGAACACGTGCCACACTTCTATTAAGAGCTTTTATTAGAAGCACGGTAGTGGTATTGCCAACAGCACGGCAGTGGTATTCCCAACAGAAAGGACTGATTTATTTCGCACACTCACCTAGGGTGCAGGGATATTAATTTCCAGTGGGGTCCTCTCTATATAGTTAGAGATAATAATACTTTATTGAACCTCCGTTTCCGTAGAATAAAATGATACAGCACAGTACATATAAACAAATACAGACGATAAATAAAATATCACAGGACTATGTACATGTACAAGATTTCACTGATAACAAAAACTTATTCTACTAAAAACACCACATACTAAAATACCTATATCCAGTAACCTCGCCGACATAAAATGCAGTGAATTCCTGCTATTAAAGAATTAAAGGACATGGAGACCCAGATACTGTCCTCCCACAGAGGTCCGATCGGAGCCGCCTGATACAGGCAACTCCAAAAGGACCCGTGCGGGAGGCAGATCGTAGTGTCAGCAAGAAGCATAAGAATAGAACCAAAGGTTAAAAAGCCTTAGTCAAGAGTCTCACCAGCTTATATTGCTGGGAGTCCCTGTTATTATAATGGGGAGAGCTAATCAAATAATGAATAGAATCTGAAACCCCGTCTCCCACAAGAGCTCCGCCGTAGCTGCCCTGTACAGGCAACCCCAGAAGAGCCCGCGTGGGAGACAGATCCATCTTAACAAGTCGATCTATTAAAGTTCCAGTTGGAGCCCTACCCTCGTTAATAAAACGTGACAAAAAATGAATACAAATATTTCTATATGGTGAGGGAACAGAAAATACTCGTCGGGCAAATGAAGTAGTCTCAGAATGTAATACTGCCCGCATGGAACGAATTTTAAGAGCTCTCAGCAAGGCAGAGTGATGTGCCCTCTTATTGATACCAAAAGTATGTTTAATTATGGATGCCTGAGTGGTCTCAAGATCATGCAGAGTGTGTTTAGACAGATCTAGGCAATTATTACCACAGTTAAGACTAGGAACACCTACACTATTCCAGAGATATGTCTTTGCACTAGAGTTAAGTCCAGGGTAAGTAACACCAGCCCTAGAGATACCTACTGCCGCCGCTAAGGGGTCTTTTATATGCATTTCCCATAGACAGATCAACACATACCATGGCCTTTGATAAACCAGTCATGGACCACTGGTATAATTGAGAGCCAGAGACAAGTCTCTTGCATTGGGCCGGGATTGAACCCGAGATCCCCCGCACATGAAGCGGACACGAAGCCACTACGCCACGACAGCTCTCTGTCATATACTGAAACCTTACAGCAGTATACCGATACACGACGGATATATATTTAACAGCGCAATGAGAAGAGTTGACTGTTTAAGAAAATTAACTTACAAATTAAGTAGATCTACTCTCGAAAAACTGTACATTGTTTACATCAGACCCATCTTGGAATACGCTTGTGTACTCTGGCATAACTGTACAGAAGACTAGGCTGACAAACGTGAACGGGTTCAACTCGCGGCTGCACGAGTAGTGACGGGTGCATCTGGACACACTCCAACCAGATTACTTTACAATCTATCATGTTCTCTATCGTGTCTCCACAGGTGGGTCGACAATGACAAAGCGGGAAGGAACAACGGAGCTGCTGGCGGCTCCACAGTGGCATTGTGAGTTTGCAGCCAGAGTGCTTCGGCCGCGCCCAGCAAGCTATAACCTCCCCTTCAGTCGCTCCCTGTGCTGAGGACGCATTAGCTTGCTACTAAGTATATTCGTGTATATATGCATGTTTTCTTAATTGGATTGGAATGTTAGATATTGTTTTTGTTGTTTAATTGTATTACAGCATGTCTACCAGAGTACATAGTCACATGTTTGTACATTGTATTGTCCTATGCGTCTTGTATATATCATTTTGTGCGTCTCCGTGTCTGGAGAACCCCTCGATTAGTTATATTTCATGTACTATTGGGTAATCCAGTGAAAATAAATATGTTTAAACTAAACTTTACAATGAAACAAAATGGGAAACTTTGCACGAGCGACGTGAAAAACAAAAATTAATCCACTTCTACAAAATTCTCAACGGTTATGCGCCCGCGTATTTGGAAGAAAGACTGCCTCAAGCAATAGAACCTACTTATAAAATGAGAAACCCACTAAATATCCCAGTAATGAGATGCAGAACTACTTTTAGGCATGACTCTTTTTTTCCCTCAACCATTATTCTTTGGAACTCTCTTGATTCAGATACAAAAGCCTCTCCTTCACTTGCAACGTTCAAAAGAAATATAAACAAAAACTTAGAAAAGCCTCCCAGTTACTGCTACTGCGGCACGCGCCCCGGTCAAGTACACCATGTGCGGCTGCGCACAGAGTCCAGTTCTGTGAATCATCATCTGTTCAAGCATAATCTTGTTGATAGCCCCGATTGTAACTGCGGAATGGGACGTGAAACTGTGAAACATTTTCTGCTCGACTGCTCCCGATACATAATAGCAAGGTCCCAGCTATTTCAACAAATTCCACCCACAATACAACCAACAGTAAACAACATACTATTCGGGTGTCCTTCGGCTACCACGGAAGAAAACGAAATTCTGTTTAACGCTGTTCAAAATTACATACTTTCGACAAAAAGATTCTAATTTTGATCCCAATTTTCTGGCCTGTCCACTTACAAAATCTGTTCCTTTCAATAGCATCACCTAACCAGTACACTTACCCTTATTGCTGTACATATTGTATTCATATTGTGTTCCTGTTGTAATGTAAATTAACCTGCGCTTGAGCTATCTCACTCTTGTTTGTAAAAGTTGTACTGCTTATTTTGTTTTACCATGCACTTATTGTTATCCACTGACCTGCTCTGTCGAATTTGTCATGTTGTATGAACACGGAGAGGAGTTTATATAAGCTTTAAGCTTGTTCTCCAATCCCTTTTCTGTTGAAATAAAATATGTTTAAATCATATTTAACTGTTTATAATTTTATATTCAAATTCTTGAGCACACACACACACATATAAACTACTCAAAACAGCTGAAGCAGAAGGTATACCCTCAGATGAACGCTGCTTCAACTATTGGTGATCTGCGCCTTTTAGTTCAGCAGAAATGGGACAATTTGCCTCATGCTTACCTTCGTAAGCTTGTAAGCTTGTACACAGCATGAGGAGAAAGTGCCAGCAGTGCCATAGCAACCGAGGTGGTTACACAGAATATTGACTTTACCATGGTTCAACAAGCATACTGTGATGCGTGGATGATCAAATCATTGAGACAAGTCTTCTGTGATAAACAAAAAACTTGATTACCCACTTCAGGTGTCATTGAATCTAATGTTGCGAACTTCAAATTTGGACTTTCACTTAAAACCAGTCACGTGAAGTGAAGCATGGACTACTTAAGATGGTTATTTTTCTGTTAACGCTGTACCAAGAGTATGAGGATAAAACATATGATACTGAAATTCCAAAATATTTGTTCATTATTTAATTATATACAAGTAAATAAGTGGAGAGTTATAAGTTTTGAGTAGTTTATAATTATATAGGCTATATTTCTGTCTCGTCCTTCTCGTGTAAATTCGCACGTCTGTTCGTTTCATACAACGCGTCATGAAATTACTAATTATACACCGACAACGCTCAAAAAACATTCAATATCATGGACTGCACGAAAGCATTCATTTTGTTTTTACTTTGTTCCAAATTTCAGCCGTTCCTTTGGTTCAAACATATTTTTTTGAAAAAAAAAAAAAAAAAAAAAAACAAAAACAATAACAAAAAAACAAAAAAAATCCCCCCCCAACAATTGGCCAACAGGCTCACTAGCCTATATGAACGCATCTTGTAAAGCCATGGCTTTAAACATATTCCATTCATTTTAACAGATAACCTGTTATCAAGTTTTTTTTTCTTTCAAGAGACATACCACATAATACACTTACAAAGTGTGAATGGAAATCCAGCCTTTATGAGCCCTACATACATGTAACACTTTGTATAGATGAAATTACCAGTCGTGCCGAGACGCTATAAATCAAGTTATAACATATTTTTAATACATTGATAGACATTTTCATTTCTGTAATTACACACGTGAACGTAGCATTTGCAAGGAAGGCTACTAATTACAACCGTCAAAATTTGCATGAAAATTAACATTTTCCTTATGATAGTACTTGTATCTTAATACGCGCAATATCTATATATACTTATTAGTACAACAAATATCTTGTAATGTTTGAATGAATTTACACATGACACGTGGACGCAAATTTTCCAAGTCGCATATTATTATGGCGAAGTTGGCTTCCCTGTACACCACGTGTGTTATACAAATTTACGATATATCTTACAAACTTATCAAACAGCAGAACTTGTACAAACAAGCCGTTATTTCATAATTACCTTTCTGCAGCTTCCTGATAATACTTCCTGATATAAACACATATGCTGCTACACAGACAATTGCATGCCGATAAACAACGGACCGCGTAGCCACGTCTTTACAGCAGCGTACTGACCGGGCGACAACAAGACAAGAGCACATTTCTCTCACCTGTCACACCCGACACACCTGAGAGAATAAATACGGTCTATTCATAAGTTCACCAATCGGAGAAACCTCAGCGGAGATTCTGATGTCAGAGCCAGGCACGCACAGGTTTGGGGGGAATTTTCGGGCCACTCAGTCTTACCGCACCGGCTACAGCACTGCTGAATACAGTAAGTAACGAGGAGTGAAACACGGACCATGATTTCTTAAAAAAAAGAAAAGAATCTACGGTGGCTGAAAAAGCATTTGAAAGACAAAGGAATATCAGTTAATGGAGGGAATAAAGTGGCACTTTGATTTTTAATATTTGTCAGTTTGACGTTCCTTCCCAGTATCAACATTACAGCCCACTACACAACAGTCAGTGGTGGTTTACCATGATAATTCGCCTTGTCACTCCACGTTCTAACCATCAATGCTTTCCGCACTCCCTCCGTCAACGATCTACAATGGTAAACTTCTATACTTCCCCTCTATTTGGTCCAATTCCTGCTTTTCTGTTCATGTTGACACGAACAAGATCAGTGTCCGCCATCATGCATTATCGTGACCACTTTTGAGAAGGTACACATCGGGCCATCTGGTAACAAAAAATCAGCCCGCATGCCTCGCTTTCGTAATGGGACAACTGCCGGGGTTTTCTCACTTGGTGAACTTATGCATAGACCGTATTAACATTTACTGCGAAACGCCACCTAGTGAGATCAAACTCAAATGAGTTTAACACAGAAATTACCTTGAGAAACAAAATGATATTCACGGCCGGGGGAAGCATGTGGAAAGAGTTCTTACCACTCTGACTGTGCACGGTGGTTTTCCCCGAGTCCTTCGGTTTCCTCCACCAAACATGTAGGTAGTAAGTATACGCCACAATCTGTGTCATGGAGAGTGATTAATATAGGCTTGGCCTGCTTCGCAATCCATGCAAAAGATATGGGTTTATACTTTTATTTACACAGATTAACAGTACCTTATCGAAGATACCCCCCCCCCCTTTTATTGAATGTTTTATATTTTAAAGCATTCGTGTAATAGAACTTCTAGCTATTTAACTCTGTTAGGGCTACAATTCTTGAGAAAATGCGTAGCATTGTTGCTTCACTTTAGACCATTTGCAGCTTTAAGGAATACAATTTTAGCTATGGACGTATCAGCTGAGTGGCTCTGGTTTTAACTTTAACTGATCTTACAAGACCGTCACTGCTTTTGTTTATTTCTGTCACAAGACCCAAAGGCCACAAATTTCTTGGGGTGTTTTCGTCTAAAATAAGTATGAGATCCCCTACTGACAGATTTTTACGTGGTATTGTCCATTTCTGTCTTTTTTGCAACTGTGATCAATATAATCGTATCCACTTTCGCCAGAATTAATCAGCTAAATGTTGTATATATCTCCAGCGCCTACGGTACATGTCACCCTCCGAAAATTTACCTGGTGGCAATTTTGGACCTTCCCTGGCAAGCAACAAATGATTAGGTGTCAATGAGAAAGGATCACGGGGGTCTTCACTAATTTTTGTCAGAGGTTTGCCATCTAAGATTAATTCAATTTCACAAAAAAACCGTCTCTAACTTTTCATCGGTCAATCGTACATTGGGATTGAGTACAGGCTGCATGACCCTTATGATACTTCGTATAAATTCGGTCCCAAGATCCGCCCATGTGTGATGCAGTAGGAACATCCAATTTCCATTCAATATTGTTCTGAATTACATATGCATCGATCTTGTATACAGATAACTGCTTTATATTTCGTCTTAATTCTGCTTCACCTCCCACTAGGTTAGTACCTCTGTCTGAAAATACTTTCTTTGGTACCCCTCTACGTGACATGTATCTACGGCAGCCATTGAGAAACGAATCCGTATCTAACTAGGAAAGATGATTTGCTGCATAGCAAATCATTGTGTGTGTCTTCAAAGCATATTGGTATGGCAAAGTACAACTATTCCATAAAACAGGAGTAGAAGTTGGAATGACATCTCTATCTATTATAGCTTTGAAGTTATTCAAGATTTAAAATTTTTAATGGTGCTATTTAGCAATTTAAATTGCTACAACTTTTATTTTTAATTCATCAGGTGATTAGGTGCCAATGGTCAACAACCCCCCAGTAGAAGTTGGAATGACATCTCTATTATCTGTGGAAGATATTCAAGATTGAAAATTTCAAATGCCCCTAATTTGCACAATTTTAAACACCTTCATTTCTTTTTATAAAACAGTCAAACTCCTCGGATGGAGGTACAATCATGCCAAGTTTGGACTTTCTATGTATAATAGTGTCCGAGAAAAGTGTCGGACAAATATGCTGGTATAGAAGAAAGAAAGAAAGAAAGAAAGAAAGAAAGAAAGAAAGAAAAGTGTGTGTTGACACACACACTTTAATGATAGAATGCATGAGCAGGGATCTTGAGCATTTCCTGGACTGTGTAATTGTATATAAATAATGTAGCCCAATATGTTTTCCTTAAGAGCCACTGAACTGACTGGTGTCCAGAAAGAAAACATTAACTTATAATTAAATTACCACACAGACATAGCTATTCAATCAATGCAGCCAATGTTTATATGACAAAATTAACTCGTTCAGTGATGAACCCAAAGGATATGCTCTTTGCTAATTCTTTCAAATTTGCGTTGCTAATACAATGTGTGCAACAAATAAAAAAGGTCAGAATATCACAAATCATGAGCAGATATTATATTCTATTATGATTGTCAGAAATTTTAAATCAGAACCCCCTCATTTAAAAGATAAGAATACTCAGTATATCACTTTGATACAAATTTTACTGACAGTAAATGAAGACTTCTGTCCTGAATGAGTCCAGGGATGCCGCATTTTCAAAGGGTCATTTTGATGTCACATCTTGTAAAATATATACCAGGATTATGGCTTGTTTGCAGTTTAATTGAGATGTGACACCACTGTAAAAATATCCCAAAGTCTTACAATGTTGATAAAGGCTCTAGATTATGAGTGAAATCTATTGGGGGTAATAAAATACACATAAACTTAAGAGGAAACGGTAGGGTTTATTTTGATGTGGTTACACTTGCCAGGACTTTGGAATAAGCTGGCCATTTGATACCAATCATTCACTGTCACTGGTCATGTGTGTTTGGTGGGGTAGCAGACACATAGCAGGGCCAGCTCCACAGTAAGACGGTGTCCCTTTAGCCGGATAATTTTGTAAAAAATCCAATTATTTGACACTACAAAAGTGAAAATAAAACCCATATAAATGTCTACAGCAGCACCCATGTGAACCTGTTTACAAACACCACTAATTATAGCAGCCGGGTTGAGTGGCAGGGCAAAGAGGTCAGTGATAGGCCGTTTGGCCCACCGGCACTGTGGTCACAACTAATGAGACGGCCCCCAGAGCTCAAATTAGGTGGAAAGGACTATATACTATATAACATATTGACGATTTAAAACTTTAATTAGCCCTCATTTGCATAATTTTGAAAAGCATGACCTCTCATTATAAAAAGGCCTGACTTTATCTATAGAACTATTAGAAGCATAATTGTGCCAAGTTTGGAGTTTCTACGTGTTATTCTTTTCAAATGAATTGTTGGACAAATTTGCCTGTAAAGAAAGAAAGAAGGAAAGAAAGAAGAAAGAAAGAAAGAAAGAATTCCTAAAAAAACAGAAAAGTGTGTGCTGACACACACACTTTAATGAATCTAACATCTCTATATGTACAGCTCTTGTTACTAAGCATGTGAATAAACATCCATAGCGTTTGACTTGTGATCTTCCCGTATTTACAATCATGGGCCCAAAAGATATGTAAGCCTACATATGTAAAGGGTGGGTAACCCTGTTCTATCCCCTCTTTTGGCAAATCTGCCATTTTCTGCCTACAGGGCTTGGCATATATGACACATAGGTCAGTCATGACCTCCTGTATGTCAAGAAAATATTTACTTACATGCTTACATATAGCCTTTTACATCTGACACAAGACTGGACGACCTACTTTATCAAAGGTCTTGCTCTGATTATCCAATAATCGTTTCTGATAATACTGTGAACCCATTCAACTTCTACATGTGCTGCATTTTGTATTTCTACAATAACTGCAGAGGCCATGGCATGATTACGAGGGATGATACATGGATGCTTACTGTGAATATCAGCATGACGCAATCTGTCCCCAACAACGTAAGATACCATTCTGATCTAAATAAGGATCGAGTGACTTTAGGGGACCAGATCTGTTTATACTTTGGTGCAGTGAAAGTCTTTCTATATCTTCCTTATAGGAATAAGCCTGAGCTACCCTAACTAGTAGGGCTCCTTCCTGACTAATCTCTGCAGATGAGAGTTTCCTTTTTGCCAATGTGTTTCTTTCTGAGTATAGCTAATAGCCTCCTCCACCAAGCTACAACTCTTTTCATTCTGTACCAACTGGAATAATGATTGCCAATATGGAGTAATGGATTTTCTCTGTGTACTGGTACATCACTAGATTGTGTGCTATTTACACAAAACTTTGGTGTCCCTCTTTTTACCTCACAATCATCTACAGGTAATTCATCCGCTTGTAGCAAATTGACCGGCCATTCGTTTTTATACTACTTTAACATCCGAGTTCACGACAGCCATTCTTGACTGCATAATTGATCTACCATAGTACCTTTAGTTAATACATGTGATGGGTTAGCAGTGCCGCTCATGAAATTCCACTGCTCCGGTTGTGACAACTGTCTGATCACACTAACCCTATTGCCAACAAACACATGAAACTGTCTAGTTTCATTTGATATGTATGTCATAGCTATTTCGGAGTCGACCCCGAAATATAAACGACCAATCTTGATATCTAATTCCTTTCGCAAAAGATGATCTACCTTAGCAGCAAGAAGAGCTGCTTGTAGTTCCAAGCGTGGTATAGTACACTGCTTGAGCGAAGCTAATTTACATTTACTCATGATAAGTTGTGTATGGATTTTCCATCCTTCTTTATACATCTAATATAGCTACAGCAGCCATAGGCCTGTTCACTTGCATCTGAATAATGATGTAATTCAATTTCAGCATCATTGAATTCACTAGGTTTGATGCACCTTTGAACTTTAAATTTTTGTAAGTTCTTTAATGACTGGTACCATGCTTCCCATTGTACACTGAGATCGGATGGAATAAGTTCATCCCATGACAATTTAAGTCGTGTGGTTTCCTAAAATAGCATTTTACCCACTAATAACAGGGGGTTGAGCAGACCTAAAGGATCAAACATGGAAGATATCTTACTAAGCATTTTCCGTCTTGTAAGATTATCAGTGTCATCATTATTGACACTTCGGAAAAGAAAGCATCAGGAAAAACATTCCATTTGATACCCAGGACTTTTCCACATGAACCTGGCCCTATGTCCTTGTCTTCTATGGCCAGACGTTCATAAGGTATGCTATGGAGCACAGATTCACCATTGACAATAAACTTTGTCAGTTTGAACCCTCCTTCAAGCAATACCCTTGGGGTTTCTTGGATAATTTCTCCACAGCTTTCTTTGTCAGGAACGGACCTCAGACAATCGTCAACATATAATGAGTTTTCAACTGTGTCTTTCACCAATGGGGATACATTTCCACACTCTGATACCATGCGCCACAACGCATACATAGCACTACTTGCACACCAGACCCCACTCAACAAATGAGACGTCATTCTGTAACATACTAATTTCCCCTGGCTTTACCACATGAATCTTAGCGCATCTCTGTCTTTTGGGGGTATTTTAACTTGGTGATACATAGCTTCGATATCACTTTGAACAGCAAACTGGTGTTGCCTAAAACGCAACAATACCGATAACAACTTGTTATTCAAATCGGGACCCTGCTTGCACAATATAATTCACTATCAGGGACTATTTCTGCGTAACTATTGTGAAGTAATTTTTTTATTTCCGTGTTGTATCTAACTGTAAGTCCCTCTCAATCCAACTTCTTCACTAAAGAATCTAAGCGTGATTTTGCAATTCCAAAATTATTTGGAATGGGTTCATTCACATCTTTCCACGGAATGGGTACCTCAAAATGGCCGTCTACTTTCCTCAATTCACCATCCCAAAGTTCAATAACCGACTTGTCTTCTTGCGACCAAGCTAAGGCTACTAAACCCTCGTTTTCTAATTCCCAAAGTTTAGCTACTTTATCTGTCACAGTGGGCAATGGGTAATTGGTCAAAAAGTTTGATGTCACAGTCTTGCTGACTTTACCTACAAGAATTGTCCCGTTAGTACACCAACCGAAAATCGTACGCACCACAAACGGCTCGTGTTTACCTCCAGTTTTAATTTCAAGAGAAATAAAAGCCTGAGCATTGTCTTGGCCTATCAATAAGTCGACCTTTACAGCTTCTTCGTGGGTATAATACGATAAATCAAGGTCACGAAGATGAGCAGGCAAAGGCGAGTCTAATCTGCTACCCGACACAGGTACAAGGTCAACTGCATACACTTTATTCATATTCATTGTATCGCCATTTTCTCCTGTCACATACAGATTGACAGTTTCTGATCTCCTATTGTCCGTCAAAATTTAGTGTACCCAGCTGATATTCTTCATTTTTACCTTGTATTCCTAAACGCGTCACGAGAGACTTCATACAGAACGTGTTACTTGAGCCTGTATCGAACAGAGCATATACCCTCTGAGAATTGTTCACAAGCACAATGGGGGCAAGATTTAAATTCTCAAGGTGATCAAGATAAAAAATTGCGAACGTATACTCTTTTTAAAACGGATTTCAATTTAGAATTATACCTTCACCAGATAAAAGATTTCGATATACGCAAATATATTACCCGCCTTCGCATAAGTGCACATAATTTAAGTATTGAAACTGGACGCCACAAAAGACCAAACAAAATTCCTGTTGATCTCAGAGTTTGTGATATTTGCAAAGAAATCGAAAATGAAAAACTCTATGTCTTAAAATGTTCTAAATTTACAACTCCCAGAAACAAATTTTTGAGCAAAATAAAACAGATTTTTAACTTAGATAGCTTTGACGATGAACACTTATTTATATTCATAATGAGTTTAAACGATACAGAATTGATTTCAAAATTTGCTTTTTACCTATAAGAATGTACAGACATCAATGGACCTCTATGACATCAAATTACCTTTATCTATTTTTTTCTACTCGCTTAATTGCTTCATAATATATAATTGTTTGTTGCATTTGTGTATGTGTAATGTTTATCCCATTGTATTTCTTTTCCAATGTTGTTATTGTTCTTGTTGTTGGTATGTATGTATGTATGTATGTATGTATGTATGTGTGTATGTATGTATGTATGTATGTATGTATGTATGTATGTATGTATGTATGTATGTATGTATATGACAGATTACCATTGTAAATATTGGTGTAGTCAATAAAGTCCTAAAGTCACACAAGCACTGAAACAATAGGCATATATACGTTTTTTTTTCTGGGAAGAACATATAGCCTGAGATAGCTTAGGAGGATCAATTTGATTTGTCTTCTCATCAATAAGTATTGTCATTTTCACTTACAGAAAATTTTGATTTATTTATTTATTTTTTTTTGGAGATGCTGTTTTCTAAGTTATAAAAGTTATTGCAGTGACATCTCCTGTGCCGTGACTGTACTAATATTTAACACGTCTTTTATTTATGAAGGAAATCCTCTGACACAACGTCACCAATTGAATCATTGTTTTCAATCGCCGCATTTATTTTTACCCGCGGGACCGGTTTTCTCGCTTTTCTTCAGAGCCCTCTTTTCGCTGAGCGAGGACAGACGTCCTTCACATACGGTTCTGATACGCATGCCATATCACAGCATATTGGTACATGGTGAGTCTTTTTTTAATCATAAGTTTTTTTTTCCATAAAATTCACTCGTATTTCCTCCAGCTTTTTTGGTATATATTTTTCTGTTTTTTTAACTTGCTTTTTGGGCATATTTTGTTCCCATAGCACCATGGGCGGCTTTGTCAAGCCAGCCACACCAGTCACAAGGGACTCGTGGTTTTGCCTTCCATATAAGCTATGGTTTTGTTCCTGCTATGCCATGTTACTGTCTACTGCCCATTAGACCGCCATACACGTTTTGTAAGTTTTTGCTTGTCTTCGTTATTTGCATTATTGCAGCGATATAGGGATATCAATGCGCCAGTAAAATTGAATTTATATTTGTGTGCACATGACTTGTACCGGCAGACAATTTGTATGCACGCGTACATAATGCATTCAGCGTATTCAAATAACTTGAACGAAGAATTTGGTACAAATGTCTTACCAGTGCATTAATGTTCTGCGTCGCTTACTGTCTATTGTTTTTGACGCTGAAGTTTTTCTGATTAATTGTGCCTACATATTGCAAAGACATGCATCTGCGCAAATGCATTAGAAGTTGCTTATCATATATGCTCATGAATCGACTGCATTTTGAAGAGCTTTTATATGTAGAATAATGTCTAGTTAACTAATTTTGCGGACATGCGACATGTATTATGACTTTTTCTCTCATGGAACGTAAAATTGCTTGAGTGGAATATTAGCTTGTAATTTCTTATGGTCGCGAAGTTAAGATTAATACAAATTCGCGTGTTCATAGACATTGTAAATTATTCTAATAGCTGTTTAGAGTTCATGCGGTTTGCCTGACGTAAGTATAAGGATAATGTGACACGTGGCATGCAAATTTAACTCAGAATGTGTTTGCCATCACGTTCGTGTGTACATTTCGCGAGTTCGCGCATGTAGCCTTAATAGTCCTAAAGTTAAAGGTCCCACCATGCTTTAATTTGGCATATGTTTCGGCTTCGTGTGTTATATCTTATGGCTGGTAAAACTTGTTGTAATTGTATTTTTCTTGTTTTCTTTTTTTAGTTTTATGAGACATGTGTAAGGTACATACTCAATAAAGGAATATGATGGTCTAATTCGGGCGTGTCGGGGATTCGTTCTGTAGAAGTGACATGTATAAACATGGTACGTTTTTTCCAACACCCTGTAACGGAGCAAACTGATCGTTTCCCACACCTCGAAGTGTCATGTGACGCAAGTAGGCAATTGTGACACAACTTATGTTGATTGGCAATATCGAGTCTCTGCTGTGGTGTCTTTTGCTTGAAGATGCTACAGTGCCATAAACCATGATGCTCGCTACACAAAAGGCATGACGGTTCAGGTCTGGCATATGTCTTGGACCCCTTTGTAGACCCGTTACTGTCAGCCCCGCTCACTGCTCCAAGCTCTGATAATTTACCACCTTTTGATTCAGACTCATTGGCTGACATACTGAGATTAGCTACTAAGTTTCTGGGATTTTCTTTCGGCTTTTCTGATTTTCCATACTTAGATACCCCATAAACGGGATCTGTAACTTCCACAGCAATGTCACCCACAAAGGTTACCAAATCAGCGAACACTGGATATGAAGAACTCGACTTTTTTGTTTTAAGAGCATATTTCTTCCACCTAGCCTGTACACTACCATGTAATCTACCTACAATATCCAGTATGACAGCCTGTGGATCTATTTCTTTCATAGTATCGAACTGTGACAATATTTTTTTGTGCGGTTTTCATTTCATCAGCGAATTGCTGTACATCTTGTGGTGATCTTAATACCTTGAAGGTGCTGGCTGTGACATTTGTTGAAAATTAACTGTGATATATAAGCTAATGTGTATATATGTATATGTATATATATATATATATATATATATATATATATATATATATATATATATGTGTGTGTGTGTGTGTGTGTGTGTGTGTGTGTGTATGTGTGTGTGTATGTATATATGTATATGTCTTCAACTGTGCCTGTTCACAGCAAAAAAAGAGAGTTGTACAGTTCCCTGTAAGGTGCAGATTCCATAGATTTTAAATGAACTTCCTATATTGTATATAAGTTTTATCTATTTTGAAGTGTACTTTAATTTTATACATTGTAAATATGACGATGATAAACATTTATTTTCTACATTGTAAACCAAAAGTGCACGATGTACTTGTCCTTACGCTTTCTAGAGTTTTCTCCCAATGAGTGGTTTATCTCTAGTTTTATCGCGGGGGACAAAAATTATGATATTGATGATTGTTTACACCGGTTGAAAGCAAACTTAAAATGGGCAAGATGCTTGGACGCATCATGGAATAAACCCTGTTCCATCGATGCCGCCGTTGTAAAGGGGTAGTTTTCCTAATAAAATTATTATTATTGTTATTATTATCATCATCATCATCATCATCATCATCATCATCATCATCATCATCATCATCATCATCATCATCATCATCATCATCATCATCATCATCATCATCATTATTATTATTATTATAATTATTATTATTATTATTATTATTATTATTATTATTTACCTAAGCTGTTTAACAAGTCGCTCAGTAACAAGATGTGCATTACCGAATCTATTGTCAAGGCTGCTTCTTGCCCCCTGGTACCCGTCTGCGCCACTTAGTAATTGGCAATACCTGATAGCTTCCTTGGCAGGACCCTGTGTATACTGCATAAGTCGTGACAATTTCAGATCGCTATTTGTACAAACTTTGTCAACATTTTGTTCGAAAGCTTTAATGAACTGATGATATGGAAGAGGGTCACCTCTGAAAGCCTTTGTATTATTCTCAACAGATCTTTTTGACTGAGTCAAAAGATTTACCTTTTCTAATACAGCTATGTGTTTGTTTTGTTCTACTTCATAGTAATCGTCACTCGCTTCCATGTCGTCTTCCGTTTTAAGAGTTTTATGGTATGCGTCATGCGCCGATGTAAATGTTTTAAATTGAGAAATTAAGCTGTCTGAACAGCCCGGAATGTCCTCTATATAATTTTCAGCAACATTCTGTCTTATTTCGAACGTGCCTTTCTCAGATCGTCCGACATTTCTCCCCTATTGTCACCACAGGTCGCGAATTATACTGTCTATATATAGTCACAGCCACACCCAGCTTGGCCAGTAAAACGCCGCCCTTCGCCGACACACCTTTTCACTGTGAATTATGGAGGGGGGGGGGGGGGACAGAAACGACTGACGAAACAGGCTGACGATTTACCCTTTATTTCGCACTCAACGACGGAGACGTGTAGAAGAACTACATTCACATACACAAAAAAAAACAATGTGAACACATATTCTGAAACTTTACGGCAGTATACCGATACCCGACAGATGTATATTTAACTGTTTATAATTTTATATTCAAATTCTTAAGCGCATATATATATATATATATATATACATATATATATATATATATATATATATATATATATATATATATATATATATATATATATATACATATATATATATATATATATATATATATATATATATATATATATATATATCTGTCTTTATGACTATAAAGTCTTGTTGACCTTTTTAAACACGGTATGTTTGTCATATTGACATGACAAACATACCGTTCAAACATTTGCCTCTGTCACTTGTCTGACTTGTTGGCCTTTTTATGACTATAACAAACACGGTATGTTTGTCATATTGTTATGACTATAACAAACATACCGTGGTTCAACACGTGTAATGCGTGTAAGTCTTCTGTCACAAGACTTGTTGCCAACAGAAAGGACTTTTTATAATTTTATATTCAAAATTCTTGAGCACACACACACACACACACACACACACACACACACACACACACACACTACTCAAAACAGCTGAAACAGAAGGTATACCCTCAGATGAACGCTGACTCAACTATTGGTGATCTGCGCCGTTTAGTTCAGCAGGAATGGGACAATTTGCCTCATGCTTACCTTCGTAAGCTTGTACACAGCATGAGGAGAAGGTGCCTGCAGTGCCATAGCAACCGAGGTGGTTACACAGAATATTGATTTTACCATGGTTCAACAAGCATACTGTGATGCGTGGATGATCAAATCATTGAGACAAGTCTTCTGTGATAAACAAAAAACTTGATTATCCACTTCAGGTGTCATTGAATCTAATGTTGCGAACTTCAAATTTTGACTTTTACTTAAAACCAGTCATGTGAAGTGAAGCATGGACTCCTTTAGATGGTTATTTTTCTGTTAACGCTGTACCAAGAGTATGAACATAAAATATATAATACTGAAATTCCAAAATATTTGTTCATTATTTAATTATATACAAGTAAATAAGTGGAGAGTTATAAGTTTTGAGTAGTTTATATATAGGCTATATTTCTGTCTCGTCCTTTTCGTGTAAATTCGCACATCTGTTCGTTTCATGCAACGCGACATGAAATTACTAATTATACACCGACGACGCTCAGAAAACATTCAATATCATGGACTGCAGGAATGCATTTATTTCGTTTTTATTTTGTTCCACATTTCAGCCGTAGCTTTAAACATATTCCATTCATTTTAACAGACACGCTGTTATCAACTTTTTTTTTCTTTCAAGATACATACCACATAATACACTTACAAAGTGTGTAAGGAAATCCATCCTTCAGGAGCCCCACATAACACGTTGTATCCATGAAATTACCTGTCGTCCACGAGCAATTATTAGCTTCATCACTATAAATAAGCCTAATTCAGAAGTTGATCTAAGAAAATAAGAATCGTGAACTGTTGTGCTGCGTCAAATTTCATTTCTTTTATGTGCGCCCTTTTAGTAATTGTCGTGGCTTTAATGACACAGAATCAGTGGAATAATAATATTAGACATTTATACAAGTAGCACGGGCTGCGGCTGCGGCTCTTCACTCATCTTCATAAGTTGGGCTACATTATGATTGTCAACTCTCGGGAAGGAAGACCCAAATCATTACATCGAACCCATGAATAGGAAATTGCGGATATGGGGCTGCGGTCTGCAGCTCTCCACTTAGGCCTATTTCGTGTAGACTACTAATTATGCATACTTTTGCTGGAAGAGAACACGTATAGGTTATCATATCAAATATGCATTTATACTGAATTTTGAACTGGAATTCCCATTAAAAGAGCGATCAAGGAAACTTCGCAAGAACAATTGGAATGAATGACCTAAAAGACCTATAAAATAAATATAGCTGAAAAGAAAAAAAAGATTCTCTTATTCCGTGAAAATGCATGGAGCAAACAAAAGTCGTGAGACACAAATTAGGCTCGCACACAACTTCAATTTCTGTATAACTCTGTAAGTAGCAGTATGCACATCATGAACTTTGCTCATAATATGATAAAAATATTTGATTTCGCCACAATGCGTGTCCTGGTGGGATAGGGCCATCGAACATTACGACTGGTTTATTGTTAAATGGCCAAATGAATTAACATGGTCCTTGTATACTCTGAAAGTCAACGATGTGAAAATTCGGTTTAAAATTAATATTTTTATTTGTTGGGTTCATACCTTCACAGGAACAGTGCTGTTTGAAAAAGCAGTTACAAGTGATTTAGCTACAAGCAAGATTGTGTGCGCTGCATTCTTGTCTGTTTGATATATATACTGAATTTTGAACTGGAATTCCAATTAAAAGAGCGATCAAGGAAACTTCATACGAACAATTGGAATGAATGACCTAAAAGGACTATAACATAAATATAGGTTCGAGTCCCGCTCGTTCCGAACATAAAATATATATTTTCGGCATTTCCTTAATGCTGGTAGATTTAAGTCCCCGATCCTGGAAATAAGTGCCGACTTAGTAAATATATTGCATCACCGTGTTGATATGGCAATCGCACATAGCTACGTCCATTGGACCATTCTTTTTAGGAATGGGCATTTGGTCGAGTGGATATGTGCGTTTCCCATTTCAGCTAGGCGACTGATGCCAAAGGTTGCAGGTTCGAGTCCCGCTCCTTCCGAACATAAAATACATACTTTGTATGCCGGGAAAATAGAATCTAGCAGTGTTACCCAAATAACAGACTCACTGTTTGGAGGAATAGTTACAGGTGTCTTAGTACTACCTTTACCCCTCATAATAATAATAATAATAATAATAATAATAATAATAATAATAATAATAATAATAATAATAATAATTAAATAATAATAAGGGCACTCACCGAGCACCACCTACAAAACTGCCGCTGCAGAGTGCCGAGAATTTAACCGTGACAAGAATTAAATTCTGTCAGTGGTCCCTTCCTCTCTTTCTGCATCAGCGCAGTAATACATGTGCTTGGTTTCCTGACCACAATTTTATAACCTCTAGACACTAAATATGATTCCTGATGGTGACTCTAGTCCACAATTAATTTTTGTCTATCTGTTATCAAGAAATGACGTTTAGGAACAACAGGAAGATAAGTTGTTAAAACTTTCAGGTGCCATCTTAGGTTCTTTTTGGCACTAATTGTATACACTACAATGAAATGTAACTGTATGAACCTGAATGAAATAAAATGAAATGAGACGAAACGAAGCGAAACGAAACGAAACGAAACAAAATGAAATAAAATAAAATCTACTAATCTCATTAATGTTGACGGACGGGAGCTTGTTTTGTGTGTGTGTGTGGGGGGGGGTGTTTGTTATTTATTAAAGTTTTTTTTCGCTTTTGTTTTTTTGTATTTTTTTTTTTTGTTTTATTGTTTTTTTGTTTGTTTTTTGGGGGGAGGGGTGTTGTCTTTTTTGTTTTTGATTTGCATTTAACAACTTAGATGTGTGCGTCTTGATACTGTCCACAGTTGCCTGTTTTTCCCCGTTTGCTGCCAGCGTAGCACTCATATGACCAATCAAATCACCCAAAAGGTCTACACCCGCGTTTCATGTGTAGCATCTACCGTGTATGACACAGCACTCACTGTGTCACATGCGTTTACATAGAGCCGCTTGCCGCCAACCCGGGACATAACTGCTGCCTGCAGCAAGCCACAAACCAGTGAGATTGGGTTGACAGACCGTCAGCCGCTAAATATCGCGACGGCTGGCTGGTTCATTGACTCCATTGTTGTGCGGCTGACATCTGCTGCCAATGTAGAGCTACCTGGTGCCACACGGATTTGTATATATATATATATATATATATATATATATATATATATATATATATATATATATGTATGTATATATATATATGTATATATATATATGTATATATATGTATATATATTAAGTCAATGTGCCCTGCTGGTGTTTCCATTATTGCGTCTCCATGTATTTATATTTCAGTTTTCAGTGATGGCGATTGCTACGCCTATGAATGAAATGAATGATTTTTTTTTCGATAAAAATTTGATTCATTTGTATTTACTTTTTATAATTTGCATTTAAACAAATGTGTTTATGTCTTTGACAGTGTGGATCACAAATGTGTTTATGTCTTGAACAGTGTGGATTCTTTCTGGAAAAGCTTTGCGCCTTGAACTACTGAATCATTGGCCTAATGTTTGATCTAAACATACAGGATTAATTAATCTACGTTCTGCACTGTAAAATGAACTTTACAATTAAAGTTTCCATTTTATTGAATCAATATTGTTTTAATCAAAATTTTTATCCTGTATCAAAAGATTAGATACTGGATCAAACTCAGATCGATTTAACAAAATGAGCCTATAATTCCTTATGTTCATATTGCAGCCAAGAGCATGTATAGGCTAGTCCTCGAAGTTTTGTTCAAACTTTGAGCCAAGGATTAAGTAGTTTAAGGCCCAAATTACATTAATTTTAATTTTTGGATTAAAGTTAGGATCAGATAAAATTCTTGGTGAATATGTATACACACACACACACACACACACACACACACACACACACACACACACACAAAAGAAATAGGATCTGTTTCATAATTGTTCCATTTTGTTCACCTATATTACCTGACTTAAGTACATTCGGTTCATACTGATAATCATTCCCAGCTTCTCCAACCAGTCCTTGCTTCATTCGATTTGACTAGAATTAGACACTGGCTACTTTCGAAATTTGTCCCTCAGCTGTAGAAGTGAGGCACCTTGACACTAGACCCCGACCAGCTGTTGGATCTCTTGAACTTTAGCCGCATATTGCAACTTGATCGATTTGTGATGTGCACCTGATAGCAATTTTTTTACGCACACCCACGGCATCGTTCTCCAACGGTCCATAAGACACACCTACCTAATCTGCATACCACATATGCAAATTGATTCACACGTATTCAAATAAACTTAGCGTTGGTCCTGTAATATCGCCTCATGTTATAACGAAGAGTGGCGCAGAGCTAGCTGGACCACTAGAATGTTCACTAACCCCATTTATCTACTTGGTCAATTTATGTCAACGTAATTAACTGACGATGACATTTCGTGTTGATCACGAACCACACAGTAACTCATGTATGGGAGGCGATATACGTAAGGGGAATTAAATGTTGTACGTACGTAATTTTCTCATCTTCGGTCGCAGACATGGCAAAAGGCTGCGCTCGCCTGCCTCGGCGCGTCACCAGTGTTCCAGTTTGTTACCTGTCAGGGGCGAAAGTATACCTCTGAAGAAACACAATCAACGTCGCAAATACATTTGTATGTCTCTCCACAAAGATAACGTCTAGCGAAAGTGCATATGATTCACATGCGCTGTGACTGGCGATCCAGCTTGACGGTTCTTGGCGAGAATACGATATAAACTTTCCTTTTTGTAGTCGGAAAACTAAGAAAAAAATTGCCTTTTTTTGCTCAATGATTCTGCATAAAACGAAAGCCGGACCAATATAATTGGTATACTTGCACAACATAAAATAAGCATTCTAATGTTAATTTAAGCATTGAACGACAATATTTTGAATACATAATTACTGAATCCAGGTACATAGACATCGATGTCCCGGCAGCCAGTTTCTCCAATCATTTCAGGTGACACCACATAACTGCTGACTTGGCCTGCATTCCATGATGATGTACCTGTTTCCATTTCCTTGATTGTGCATCATAATTAAATTGATACTAGAGTATATACATTGATGAGCAGATATAGTCAACATAATGGACATTAAATATTCGTAGGTATTTGATTCTAAAATGAGTGATTCTGAAAATTTCGTTTCCTGTACAATGCGGTCTAAGGAATCTGACTGAATGAGGCCGTGTTAGCTGTTCAGAATATAGCCCTAATTCATAACAATGATGATGCACATTTTTAAGCAATTCACGTTACATTTTAGAAAATTGTTGACAAAGACTATCTGTTCTTAATCATATGAAAAATAATCAAGTGAAAAAAAAATCATATTTCTTATATTTTTATATATAGTGAATACCATGCTAGGATTGTGTAGGTCCAGTTCAGAAAAATAACGTACCGTGTAGAAATACTACGTGTGTACAAATTTACCCGAATGTCACAATCATCAAAAGAATTAATCCTTCAAATCAGATAAGTACTACATTTTTCTATTTTTAAAAATAAAAATCGAGATGAGATTCCCAAGAACCATCTGGTTCAAAAACCATTTCGGTCACTGGACATAATTTCAGTTTATGAGATCATCAAGGTGTAAAAATGCTTAGCTAGTGAAGCTTGTCGGCAGCCAAGCTGTCAGGTATAGCTAATAAAACAATTGATAGGATAATCACGTACAGAGGTGCAGATCCATCAGTCTTACAATACATATATTTACTATTCTTAAAGAAACTGTATAATTTGTACACAATATATAGTATTCCCCTAAATGACCCCCCCGAAAGGCATTGGTGATAAAAATATATGACCTTCAATAAAAATAACTGCGACGTCTTATATCATGTTTGTAGCACTTAATCAAAGTAGAAATGAGCGGAATTACATAAAAAATTAAATTTGATATGATATTCAATGAAACGGAAAGTTTTAATTGTAAAACTATATTTTGAGGCTTTTGTTTTTCATTCATACTGTGACTTCCTGCTGTTAGCAAACGACACTAATATCTTCATATCAGGAAAGAATTTAAACGAATTGAAAAATGAAGGCGAAGAAATATTACAAACTTTTTATCAATGGTTTTCAGTAAACAAACTGACAATGAACATTTGTGCTTGCCGCCAACCCGGGACATAACTGCTGCCTGCAGCAAGCCACAAACCAGTGAGATTGGGTTGACAGACCGTCAGCCGCTAAATATCGCGACGGCTGGCTGGTTCATTGACTCCATTGTTGTGCGGCTGACATCTGCTGCCAATGTAGAGCTACCTGGTGCCACACGGATTTGTATATATATATATATATATATATATATATATATATATATATATATATATATATATATATATATATATATATATATGTATGTATATATATATATATATATATATATGTATATATATGTATATATATTAAGTCAATGTGCCCTGCTGGTGTTTCCATTATTGCGTCTCCATGTATTTATATTTCAGTTTTCAGTGATGGCGATTGCTACGCCTATGAATGAAATGAATGATTTTTTTTTCGATAAAAATTTGATTCATTTGTATTTACTTTTTATAATTTGCATTTAAACAAATGTGTTTATGTCTTTGACAGTGTGGATCACAAATGTGTTTATGTCTTGAACAGTGTGGATTCTTTCTGGAAAAGCTTTGCGCCTTGAACTACTGAATCATTGGCCTAATGTTTGATCTAAACATACAGGATTAATTAATCTACGTTCTGCACTGTAAAATGAACTTTACAATTAAAGTTTCCATTTTATTGAATCAATATTGTTTTAATCAAAATTTTTATCCTGTATCAAAAGATTAGATACTGGATCAAACTCAGATCGATTTAACAAAATGAGCCTATAATTCCTTATGTTCATATTGCAGCCAAGAGCATGTATAGGCTAGTCCTCGAAGTTTTGTTCAAACTTTGAGCCAAGGATTAAGTAGTTTAAGGCCCAAATTACATTAATTTTAATTTTTGGATTAAAGTTAGGATCAGATAAAATTCTTGGTGAATATGTATACACACACACACACACACACACACACACACACACACACACACACAAAAGAAATAGGATCTGTTTCATAATTGTTCCATTTTGTTCACCTATATTACCTGACTTAAGTACATTCGGTTCATACTGATAATCATTCCCAGCTTCTCCAACCAGTCCTTGCTTCATTCGATTTGACTAGAATTAGACACTGGCTACTTTCGAAATTTGTCCCTCAGCTGTAGAAGTGAGGCACCTTGACACTAGACCCCGACCAGCTGTTGGATCTCTTGAACTTTAGCCGCATATTGCAACTTGATCGATTTGTGATGTGCACCTGATAGCAATTTTTTTACGCACACCCACGGCATCGTTCTCCAACGGTCCATAAGACACACCTACCTAATCTGCATACCACATATGCAAATTGATTCACACGTATTCAAATAAACTTAGCGTTGGTCCTGTAATATCGCCTCATGTTATAACGAAGAGTGGCGCAGAGCTAGCTGGACCACTAGAATGTTCACTAACCCCATTTATCTACTTGGTCAATTTATGTCAACGTAATTAACTGACGATGACATTTCGTGTTGATCACGAACCACACAGTAACTCATGTATGGGAGGCGATATACGTAAGGGGAATTAAATGTTGTACGTACGTAATTTTCTCATCTTCGGTCGCAGACATGGCAAAAGGCTGCGCTCGCCTGCCTCGGCGCGTCACCAGTGTTCCAGTTTGTTACCTGTCAGGGGCGAAAGTATACCTCTGAAGAAACACAATCAACGTCGCAAATACATTTGTATGTCTCTCCACAAAGATAACGTCTAGCGAAAGTGCATATGATTCACATGCGCTGTGACTGGCGATCCAGCTTGACGGTTCTTGGCGAGAATACGATATAAACTTTCCTTTTTGTAGTCGGAAAACTAAGAAAAAAATTGCCTTTTTTTGCTCAATGATTCTGCATAAAACGAAAGCCGGACCAATATAATTGGTATACTTGCACAACATAAAATAAGCATTCTAATGTTAATTTAAGCATTGAACGACAATATTTTGAATACATAATTACTGAATCCAGGTACATAGACATCGATGTCCCGGCAGCCAGTTTCTCCAATCATTTCAGGTGACACCACATAACTGCTGACTTGGCCTGCATTCCATGATGATGTACCTGTTTCCATTTCCTTGATTGTGCATCATAATTAAATTGATACTAGAGTATATACATTGATGAGCAGATATAGTCAACATAATGGACATTAAATATTCGTAGGTATTTGATTCTAAAATGAGTGATTCTGAAAATTTCGTTTCCTGTACAATGCGGTCTAAGGAATCTGACTGAATGAGGCCGTGTTAGCTGTTCAGAATATAGCCCTAATTCATAACAATGATGATGCACATTTTTAAGCAATTCACGTTACATTTTAGAAAATTGTTGACAAAGACTATCTGTTCTTAATCATATGAAAAATAATCAAGTGAAAAAAAAATCATATTTCTTATATTTTTATATATAGTGAATACCATGCTAGGATTGTGTAGGTCCAGTTCAGAAAAATAACGTACCGTGTAGAAATACTACGTGTGTACAAATTTACCCGAATGTCACAATCATCAAAAGAATTAATCCTTCAAATCAGATAAGTACTACATTTTTCTATTTTTAAAAATAAAAATCGAGATGAGATTCCCAAGAACCATCTGGTTCAAAAACCATTTCGGTCACTGGACATAATTTCAGTTTATGAGATCATCAAGGTGTAAAAATGCTTAGCTAGTGAAGCTTGTCGGCAGCCAAGCTGTCAGGTATAGCTAATAAAACAATTGATAGGATAATCACGTACAGAGGTGCAGATCCATCAGTCTTACAATACATATATTTACTATTCTTAAAGAAACTGTATAATTTGTACACAATATATAGTATTCCCCTAAATGACCCCCCCGAAAGGCATTGGTGATAAAAATATATGACCTTCAATAAAAATAACTGCGACGTCTTATATCATGTTTGTAGCACTTAATCAAAGTAGAAATGAGCGGAATTACATAAAAAATTAAATTTGATATGATATTCAATGAAACGGAAAGTTTTAATTGTAAAACTATATTTTGAGGCTTTTGTTTTTCATTCATACTGTGACTTCCTGCTGTTAGCAAACGACACTAATATCTTCATATCAGGAAAGAATTTAAACGAATTGAAAAATGAAGGCGAAGAAATATTACAAACTTTTTATCAATGGTTTTCAGTAAACAAACTGACAATGAACATTGATAAATCTTGTTTCAGCATTTTCATTTCAAACGTAACAATCAAGACTCATTCTCCACCCTCAGCTTCGGGAACCATACAATAAAAAAAGTGCAATATGCCAAGTATCTAGGAATTATGATCATAAATTGTCCTGGAATGAACATGTCGCAAACATCTGAAATAGTATCAGAAAGTACATTAACTGTTTTAAGTACACCAGAGGGCATCTTCCTAAACGCTGTGCAAAACTACAATATTACACCTTCATATTTTAAAGAATATGTTAAGGTATCGAGTTATATGGTAAAACATCAAAAGCTAATCTCAACAGATTACACATAATACAAAACAAATCGTTAAAAATTCTTCTTAACTAGCACCCCAGGACCTCTACCAACTATAAACACTCCCAGGCAAGGGTTTGAAAAGCAGAACACGCACATTAATATCTCAAAATAAATTTGGCCCAGAAGCAAATCAACGGCAAACTACCCTCTATCTATTGTACATATTGTATTTTCAAATAATCAGATC
This sequence comes from Hermodice carunculata, assembly GCA_964020975.1. NCBI lineage: Eukaryota > Metazoa > Annelida > Polychaeta > Eunicida > Amphinomidae > Hermodice > Hermodice carunculata. Next base: position 54,751,660 of record OZ026628.1, on the reverse strand, counting down.
CATCAACTCCTCACAAGACAAAATGCGAACCTGCATTTTTCTGAAGTAAACTGAACACATGGTCGTAACATAACAAAATCCATGAGTCCACTGTCGAATACACTCCCAAACAATTTAAAACATTTTACTGATAATTCCAAATTCAAAAAAGCTGTCAAACATTTTATAGTTAGTGGATATGATTTATAAATCCATTCTCTTTTCTCCAAGGCTTCATTGTTATAAATACACATTTTTAGAGAGGTGTTAATTCAGCCTCTAGTCGCTAATTAGCGAGTTTCACCAGTTATGATACGTCAAGTAATTTATATGACTATATATAATTTGTGTCTATTTCATGTATTTTTGTGTGTGTGTGTGTGTGTGTGTGTGTGTGTGTGTGTGTGTGTGTGTTTGTTTGTTTTTTGGACAGAACAAGTACTATGTTTAACCACTGTTAGTTGTTTCATCTGATGTCATGGTTGTGGAATTGTAATTGAGTGTTCTTTTTCTCTTTTCTTGCTTCTCTTACTTCTGTATCAACAACTCATGTATATATGTAAGACTGACTGGTACCCAGCCAGATGAATGTATACTGCCACTGGGAGTCCTCATTTCCTATTGTTGTATATCAATTTATGTATTTGTGAAAACAAAATTTCAATTCATTTCAAGTACTACATTGTTTCAACTTTCAATTGCTGCGTATATTCTTCTAATGCTTGATCCCTGTCTGGTACCATTAAAGTCAGCAGCTGTCAGGGCTCAATAAATAACTTGCCATTCTGGAAACTATATGGGTGGCTCTAGTATACTTTTTTCTGTTAATTGGGTATTTACAAACCTGAATAAAGGTAGATTAAACTTTCGTTTAGTCGAGCGCTGCAGGCTCAGGTTTTCTACCAAAGAACATGCTCAATAGACCAAGGTTTGAAACACGAGTCTAAGAATATCAACTTTTGTAAAGTGTCAATCACCCCATTTGCACCAGAGTGTAGCATACTGTTCATATTCATCGGGGAATAAAAAGCACACTTCAAGGGTAAATATCCAAGTTATCCAAGTTCAATCACTCGCCACACGAGTGTTCCTGCAGGGCATGTCCTTGTAGCCATATAATAAGCTAGTAAGTTGGGTCAGATTACGTAAAGAAGAAAGCACTTTAAACTCCCTGCGATATAAGGACAATGTTTGCCCATGGACAATTACTCTTTATCTTGCAAATTTCAATTTTAGGCTCTGCTCGGACTAACATAAATTAACTGTGAAAAATAAAGAATTTTGCAACCACCTGACATTTCGCAAACATATTATGCTGAAGTGTTTTATGATTTATGTGCCATCACATCAGGGAGCCAAGAGGAGGAGGATGATGAACTTGTGGGTTCGACTGGCCCCTTGTGTCCTGCGTTATTTTATGTTTCCAAGTATATCTTAAAGCTGGAATAACATCAGCAGGAACCACTTCTCTGCTGGAACACATGGTGATTGAGAGAAAAGCAGAAATAAAGAGCTCTGTGTGCGTACAAATGGTTATATACAATATGTTGCCTTTAGAATAACTATTCTCCCTTTAAAAGCATACGGATGAATTCATTTTATATAAAACTATGTCTGAAAAGATGAAGGTCCGTGAAAGAAACATCGGGCCTGCAGTGTGACTTTAAGATTATTTACATTTTCTACTGAGCACTGCAGAGCAAAGGCTCTGAATTGAATCCTGCCTTTTAATGTGTGTATTGAAGAACATTGAGTCGATCCTTCCCGACTTCTCTTGTTATGGACACAGATAAATTAAACATTAATATTTCATTTTGCTGTACGACAAAGTAAATCTATTGAAGCTTCTCAGTGAAAGTCTATAAGTATCTGATCAGATTTCCTTTCGAGCACACTCATACTGTTTCAGTTTATCAGGCTATAATTTCATGCCGCCTGACGCACTTTAACACCTGTGGGACACTTGTACAGTATAAAACCCCTCCTCATTATAAATGAGTCTGAACTGATACATCTGGCATTGTATTGGTTAATAATTTGGAGGTGGATTTTGGGTGATGTTTGTTCATGTGAAGAGCCGTGAGCTCTGGGTTTTTGTCCGTGGAACCTTCTGAGAAGTACACGTATTCATGTTTCTGCTGCAACTTGTCACAAAGATGGAAAAAAAACTGAAGCTTCAACAACATTTTTAAATATTTATTTGCGCAAAGAGAGCTATTTTCCTAAGATCAGACCACTCTCTTAGGCTCCTTGATCACATCTTTTATTATGTTTGCTCCAGCATTCCTTAGAAAAGAAAGAAAAAAAAAGGAAAGGGGAAAGAAAACATTCAAACGTGCAAGTATACACAATCATTCTGTGATTATCCATCACAGCGGTACATATTCCAAAGACTACCTCCAATTGAAGACCATATTTCTCTTTCATAACACTCTTTGAAACACCTTTGCTGTATTTCGCTGTGGAATACACCATCCATTTTAGACCATCTACAGAGTAAAGTCACTTTTGCTGGCAGTGTAGGGGCGGTCTCAAATAGCCGGTTTTACTTCAGTTGTTATTTAACCTTTTCCTCTTAAACTGGCATAAATTGGCTGGTGGCGAAATGCTGTTGACTTTAGTATTTTCGACTTATTTAACAGTAGTGCATCAGATTTGTAAATGTGGCCTATCAAAATAACATGACTCTGGTCAACAGCTTTCCTAGGCCTGAGTTGTACGCAATGTACCCAACCCACGGTACGGAAAGCAGTTGACTCGGTCTTAATTCCAGGGGCAAGGGTTAAGTGATTTTTTAGAGTTCTGATGCATTAGAAAACAAGGGAGGTGGAGTTTCAGTTTCAGGTTGCAAACAATGGAGGTCAGAATATTGTCCAGTAGCTTTTTCTATACTCAAGGTAAGCCATGCAAGCAAATAAATACTCCATCTAGTGAATTGAACCAACAGTGGACGTCCGTCATTCCAGGGCGTAGAACTACACTGTGTCGGCATCAAAAAGCCAAAATACACAATAACTTACACAGCCCAAATTTTCCACGCTAGCAAGGGTGGGGGTGGGGGGGGTGGTGGGGGGGAATTGTGTTTTATATGTTTTTGCATATATCAAGCCTCAAAGATTGTGCCATACATTAATTACATTTTACACTAAGTTGCAAGATTCAGCAACATTGTAAAGCCCCTTATTTTATATTTCTGTCATGCACTTCAACGCTGTCCTGGCAGCTTGCTCATCATTTTGGTGCATTATCTGTGGCGTGCCATACATTGACTTGATTTTACGGTAGGTGTGTAGCGTATACCCTAAATGTTTAATAAGAATTTCATAGCTTTCGATTAATCACCTTCCACGGCACAAACGTTACCGTATTCTTGATAATGGACAAAACAAAAGTAAACTAGAAAAGAAGATTTGCTTCAAAGCAAATCTGTCTGTGTGCCTTCACAAGTTTTAAATATTAAATGCTACAACTTTTGTCCTTTGGTACTTCATATTCGATAAGGCTAATTGCTTGATGCAAATTTCAAAGGCCAAATGACCTTGACCATTACGGGTCACATGTAATTGCAAAAATTTACAGTGTTACAATACCCACAATTAAAGCCCAAAATGAATCAAATCAGACATAAATTGGTCAAATTATGGCAAGATGAAACTTTCAGTGGGCCAAATGACCTTGACCTTCGACATTGAAAGGTTACATATTCTTACAAAAATGTGCAGTGTTGCAATACCTATAATTTGAGTCCAACACGATTAGAGTTGAATGGAATTTGGCCCAGTAATGGCTGGATGAAAATTTCAAAGGTCCAAATGACGTTGACCTTTAGAGGTCACATGTAAGTTTCAAAACTGGGCAGTGTTACAATAGCTACAATTTGAGTCCAACATAATAAAAAAAGGATACAAATTGACCAAGGTATGGCGAGAGGAAAGCCACCGTCGAAAGTGGCCTTTGACCTGGAAGTGGCCTTTAATCTTGAAATGACCTATGACCTTGAGTTGACCTCTACCTGAAGTGAACCTAGGCCTTTAAAATGATATTTTTACCTAAAATTGAACTTTGATCGTGACAAGTCATTTGACCTTGACATTATCTTAACATTTGAGATGACCTTTGCCTATTAATGATCAAACTCCTTTACACTCGGAACCACATCTACTATAGTATAATAGCTATTAAAGATTTAAAACTTTAATTAGCCCTCATTTGCATAATTTTGAAAAGCATGACCTCTCATTATAAAAAGGCAAGACTTCATCTATAAAAGTATAATTGAGCCAAGTTTGGAGTTTCTATGTATAATAGTTTTCAAATGAAATGTCGGACAAATTTGCCCGTAAAGAAAGAAAGAAAGAAAGAAAGAAAGAAAGAAAGAAAGAAAGAAAGAAAGAAAGAAAGAAAGAAAGAAAGAAAGAAAGAAAGAACTGGAAAAGAATATTTGCTTCAAAGCAAATCCATCTTTGTGGATCCAAAAGTTGTAGATATTAATATTATTTTTGTCCTTGGTTCCTCACATTACATTAAGCTTATAGCTGGATGCAAATTTCAGAGTCCAAATAACCTTGACATTTGACTTTTACAGGTCACATGTAAATTGCACAGTGTCCAAACAGGAACCAAATCGGATGAAAATTGACAAAGTTGTGGCAAGATGAAACTTTCAAAGGGCCAAATGACCTTGACCTTTGCCCTTTTGAGGTTACATGTTCTTACAAAAATATGCAGTGATGCAATACCTACAATTTGAGTCCACGTGTTTAGAGTTGGATGGAAATTGGCCAAGTTATGACCATGGGAAACTTTAAGAGGCCCAAATGACGTTGACCCCTGACTTTTAGAGGTCATATGTAAGATCCAAAACTGTGCAGGGTTACAATAGCTACAATTTGACCCCAACATTATTACAATTGGGTTATTGACTACATTATGGCTAGAAGAAAGCCACCATCGAAAGTGGCCTTTGACCTGAAAAATGACTTTTGAACTTGAAATGACCTCTACCTGAAGTGAAACTTGACCTCAAAATGACATTTCAGTCTAAAATTGACCTTTGACCTTGACATGTCCTTAACATTTGAGATGACCTTTACCTTGCTATGATCGAAATCCTTTACATTTGGAACCACATCTACTAGAGTACATAAGACATTGAAGATTTAAAACTTTAATTAGCCCTCAATTGCATAATTTTGAAAAACATGACCTCTCATTAGACTTCATCTATAGAAGTATAATTGTGCCAAGTTTGGAGTTGCTACGTGTAATTGAAGTGTCGGACAAATTTGCCTGGGAAGAAAGAAAGAAAGAAAGAGAGAGAGAGGTAGAGGAAAAGAGAATGAAAGAAAGGAAGAAAGAAAGAAAGAAAGAAAGAAAGAAAGAAAGAAAGAAAGAAAGAAAGAAAAAAAAGAGAGAGAGAGGGGGAGAAAAAGAGCATGAAAGAAAGAAAGAAAGAGAGAGAAAGAAAGAAAGAAAGAAAGAAAGGAGAAGGGAAGGAAGGAACGAAAGAAAGAGAAAGAAAGAAGAAAAGAAGGAAGAAAAAGAAGAAAGAAACAAGAAAGAAAGAAGGAAAAGAAAGGAAAAGAAAGAAAGAAAGAAGGAAGGAAGGAAAGTAAAAAAGAAGAAAGAAATAATGAAGGAAGGAAAAAAAGAAATAAGAATGAAAGAAAGAAAGAAAGAAAGAAAGAAAGAAAGAAAGAAAGAAAGAAAGAAAGAAAGAAAGAAAGAAAGAAAAGAAAAAAGAGGGAAAAGAAGAGAGTAGGAAAAGAAAGAAAGAAAAACGAAGGAGAAAAGGAAAGAAAGAAAGAAGGAAAGAAAGAAAGAAAGAGAGAGAGAGAGAGAAAGAAAGAAAGAAAGAAAGAAAGAAAGAAAGAAAGAAAGAAAGAAAGAAAGAAAGAAAGAAAGAAAGAAAGAAAGAAAGAAAGAAAGAAAGAAAGAAACCATTGATCCCCGATCGAGGTCACCAGGCGCTTGCCTGGGCAACCTTTCTGAGTGCGCTTTAAAATCAGATGGACAGTTTCAGGGAGAATTTGCAGTAAGTCTACAGCCAAAAACAATTTGGTAGTTTGTAACTTTTTATTGATTTAAACTTCCATTTAGAATTCACATCATAACATGTTGCCAGTCGAGACCAACAATTTTTTGAATGAACATAATAGTGATAGTAAGAGTGAAGGCAAGTCTGTCCTTGACAAAAAGGTCACTGACCTTGGAGTTAAAACATATCAAAAGGTTAAAGGTCACTATCAACTGCCAATACCATGGAAAGATCCAATTGGAAAATTACCAAACAATTTTTGATCTTGCATTTAAACGCCTTGATAATGTAGTCAAGCGTTTGAAGCGTGACGACTTTTTTTCTAGATATGATGCAGAGATATCAAAGTTGTTACAGTGCGATTATGCAGAAATGGTACCGAAAGAATCTATGTCCAACCCTGATCATATGTGGTATTTTCCACATCATGTGGTCTTAAATTCAAACAAACCAGAAAAAAACTGCGTGTCGATTTTGATTGTGCTGCACGTTGTGAAGGCAAAAGCTTGAATGACTGATGTCTGCAGAGTCCACATTTAGTTAACAAACTGAGATCTGTCCTTTTTCGTTTTCGACTTCATAGCTACACAATACAGGCTGACATAGTTGCCATGTACAATCAAGTGCTTATTCCTGGCTACAATTGTGATGCACTTCGCTTTCTTTGGGTAAAGATCGGAGATATCATGCATCTGAGGAATAAAGTAAATATCTTTGGAGGAATATGGTCATCAGCAGCAACCTCTTATGCTTTAAGAAAGACAGTCTTTGACAATCCAGATGCTTATTCTTTAGAAACATACAATTCTGAATTCCATGTGTGTTGATAATCTCACCGAAAGTGTCAAATCTGAGAAGGAGGTACATAAAACAATATTGGGCGCTCCTGCTGTTCTCCACACAGGTGGTTTTGAACTGTCGAAATTTGTTATAAATGATGAAAAATTAGTGACAGAAATTCCCGAAAGCCTTAGGGCAAAGGAAGTCCACGAATTCTCACTTGAAGATATTGGTAGAGCCTTAGAAATTAGGTGGCATATACGAAATGATGCATTCATGTTTTGTATCAAAGATGTGCCGCTGAAGCAACTAACTCGTAGAGCAATGCTTAGTTCCACTTCACCAATATTTGATCCTTTGGGTCTTATAACACCATGGGTGTTACCAGTCAAACTGTTGTTACAAGACGTTACAAGATCCAAACTTGAGAGGCATGAAAAAGTGTCACATGAAGTCTATATAAAGTGGAATAGGGGGACAAGTTCTCTAAATTCTCTCAAACAGCTTGTTTTTGCACGATTTATTAAGCCATCTGAATTCGATAATGGCTATCAAGAGTATCATATGTTTTGTAATTGTTCAGAAAAACTGTCCATTTTATCCAGCCATAAGCTTACTGGAACGTGAAGTACCAAAAGACAAAAGTTGTACCACTACATATTTACTACTTGTGCAGGTTCAGAAACAGATTTGCTTTAAAGCAAATATTCCTTTCTAGTTTATAATGCCTGTATCAGCCCAGATGTTGATATTTTGACCGGGCGCAATACGGGCGAGTGTTTTTGTGCCCGAAACTCTGCTCCTGAAGCTACTTTAAATGTTAGCTTTATGACACGATACTTCAAGCATGAATAGCAAATGAACTTTCGCATTTAAGTCTATCTATCTATCTATCAATCAATCTATCTATCTATCTATCTATCTATCTATCTATCTATCTATCTATCTATCTATCTATCTATCTATCTATCTATCTATCTATCTATCTATCTATCTATCTATCTATCTATCTATCTATCTATCTATCTATCTATCTATCTATCTATCTATCTATCTATCTATCTATCTATCCATCCGCCTGTCTGTCTGTCTGTCTGTCTATCTATTCATATATATATATTTATATATACATAGGTATATATATATATATATATATATATATATATATATATATATATATATATATATATACATATATACCAACAAAGATTTAAATATTTAGGGACATCAATGTCTCCCAGTAGTAACAATCAAACTTTGAAAATGTTAACGCAATCTAGATATGTTGTCATGCACGGACGGCAACAAAGGGTTCCGTCGAGATATGCCTGCCACCACATGGGCGGGGTACTGCACCGTAGTGGGGAATATAGAAACTTGACCAAATCATGTATAAAACTTTGACACATAGCTGCTGGTTCGCTTTTTGTAAATGATGACGTCCAGGTAGGAATAGTGGTGCATGAAGATATATATCAACGGTCAAGTACAGATACATGCAAGTCTCAGCTCTGGAAATTCCTAGACGTGACCATCATTTATACAAATAAGCAAATTAAAAAATAATAATAATGATAATAACCAGCCCCTTCTATCGACAAAGTCAAATGGTGAAACGTTTTATAGGTATAGTTTAAGGAGACTGCCAGTAACGTCAGCAAAACAAGGCTTGCTCTACACACCATGAGTAAGAGTTCAGTCTTGATTTTGTTTCATATGATCGTATGTTGATGGTGCAAAACTGTTGTTACCTGACCATTTTGTCTCCATATATGGTCCGGAATTTAACAGCCGTTTCTTTTTGTCTACACCAATTTCTTATGTTAAAGGTGGGGGCGCTATAATTGCAGAAAGAATGAAAGAAAAAATTATACACCTCCGATTTTTTTTTATGTCATGATGGGTCACCCAACCTCAAAGTATCAAGTCACTATAATTTGAATAAATAAAAGAAGACTGACATACTGGCAGCAGGATGAATTAATCGCTGCTTTGCATACTTGTTCCCAGTATGTTTCAACTTCCTTATATTTACATTGCATTCTTCTAAATTTGAAGATGTGGTAAAATATTCTATGTTGATTTCACTTCAAAATGAATGCCCAGGTGTTCGGGAAGCCGATATCCTTTTTTTCGGGGAGAGGGGAAAGTTGATAATCGACTTTTGTATCGGTATAACTTGCAATATTGTAATCTTGCAAAAAGTAGGAATGGAGGGAAACTAACTGTTTCGAGGTGCAATGTGGACAACGAGCTCAACGTAGAAGAAACCGACAAAAGATAGCTGAAAAACTAAAGTTCCGGTCTTGGAGGAATCATCTCTGCAAATTAGACATCGAAGTTCAGTGGCGAGTCCCATAGCCCAGTCGGGTAGAACCCTCGAGTCTTCCGCTCCCTCGCGCACTCCCCGAGCTTACTGCGTGAATTCCAGCCATGCATAGCGTTAAATTTATTCAGTGTCTGTAAATAGTTCATGGAAGGTCACTTGCGAGTCCCGTAGCCAGGAACACTCAAGTCTCCCGCTCCCTCCCGCACTCCCCGTTGTTGCCCTAATGGTACCGTTAACAAAACTGAAGTCTTTATAATTAGATGAGCACCAGAGTGTTCAGGACACAGATTAAAATGCTGCGAAACTATATTTTGTTGCTCAGAATGAGAAAGACTGAAAACAAGTGAAGATAACTATAACATCATGATAAATCTTGTAAATTCCAATTTTAGGTGCTACATGGACAAAGATAATTATTTGTGAAAAAATAAGGAATTCTCCGATCACATGGCATTCCGCAAAGTATTTCGGTGAAGTGCTTTATGATTTACGTTTCATCACATCAAGGAGCCAACAAGAGGAGCAGAGTGAACATGTGGCCTTAGAAGGACCCCTTGTGTCTTGCGTTATTTTATGTTGTTAAACATATCAATTTAATGTTTTGTGGTTTCAATTCCTGAAATGGACGTGAACACAAAGCAAGTTCATGTGCACCGTTTGTGCATTATGCCAGTCAATGAATGTTCATAAACATTTTGGTCACATGATTTTTAGTTCCTGGCCAGATATGACGTCAGCAGGAAAAACTTCTCCGCTGGAACACGTGGTGACTGAGGAAAAATTAAACAGAAAAGTTCTGGATTTATGATTTTTTACATTGGTAACCAAAACGTAAAACACAAAGGCTATGAATTGGATCTTGTGTCGTCGTCGTCGTCGTCATCATCATCATCATCATCATCATCATCATCATCATCATCATCATCATCATCATCATCATCATCATCATCATCATCATCATCATCATTATCATTATCATTATCATTATTATTATCATCATTATTATTATTATTATTATTATTATTATTATTATTATTATTATTTAGGAAAACTTCCCTTTTACAGCAGGGGCACCAACGGAATGGGGAAAATTCCATGATGCGTCCAAAATATTTACAAATAATCAGGCATCCTTATTATCAATCAAATAATCTTGCTATGTTAAAACAAATATTGTATCTATAAGTACAAATTTATGTCCTCCGCACCAAAACTACAGATGAACCACTCATTGGTACAAAACTCTAGAAAAGGACATGAACATTATACATGTTTTATATACAATTCAGAACATATAGCTTCCAGCGTCATTATTAAGAAAAAAAGCAGATATTATGCCACAGTATGAATGCACAAGTCAGTTACAAAAATTTTAATTCACCACAATTACATACCCTTGGCAATGTGTGTTTGTACCTGGGGGATGCCCCCCCCCCCCCCCGCAAAGTGACGGGGGAGGGGGGGGGGCAAAGCCGAGAAGACATAACAAGTACGCCGCAGCGTACCCCGGCTCGGTTGGTTTGACTCCATCTGTAAGTTTAAGTCAAAAGAGCACCACACGTGTTATTTTGTGGCGTTACCAAACTTCCGTACAAAATTACATACTTTATATAGATCGGAGGAGGTCTATTTACAAGAGGTACATGTAGAACTATCATACAATCTGTCATTCCGAGAGGTCATTAAGTGACTGTCTCATGTAATGGCAAGCCTCAACCAAATATGTTTTACATGTTTGGCCAAATAATTCATCAATGTCCTGTCCAATGTGTGCATTGAAGCATACTGAAATTGACTATATAAAAAATAATACACCTCCGATTTTTTTTATGTCATGATGGGTCACCCAACCTCAAAATATCAAGTCACTATAATTTGAATAAATAAAAGGAGACTGACATACTGGCAGCAGGATGTAGTAATCGCTGCTTTGCATACTTGTTCCCAGTATGTTTCAACCTCCTTATATTTACATTGCATTCTTTTAAATTTGAAGATGTGGTAAAATATTCTATGTTGATTTCTCTTCAAAATGAATGCCTATGTGTTACGGGAAGCTGATTTCCTCTTTTTCGGGGACAGGGGAAAGTTGATAATCGTCTTTTGTATTGTTATAACTTGCAATATTGTAATCTTGCAAAAAGTAGAAGTGGAGAGAAACTAACTTTGTCGAGGTGTCTGTGTGGTAGGTATGACCTATTAACATGCCAAATTTCATCAAATATAGACATAACATAGGTATCCACCATAGGTATCCCGCATATCACACTAATATGACTATTCTAATGCCCACATTTTAGCTTCAATAACCCCAGTATGTGAGGACACCGCTTGGTGTGGATTTGGGTAGGATAAACCTTATTTGAATTCCCTATAAGCTGTCAATATTCGTCAAGCAGAATGGACAATATTTGGCCGCAACATATTTGCTTCAGTGCATTCCACAGAGTAAGGGAGATGTCTGTATTCAACGTATCGGGGGAGACGTCTCAGAGTTAGTTCCACTTTCCGTATGACGATCCAACAGGTGGTCACAAAAGCACACATTGCAAGCACAAGGAGAATGGTAATGGTGCGGCCCAGAAATGATCCCATCCTTAAGACTGTGTGGGAAATGTACTGCAAAATGCCTTCCCGCTGTCACGTGACTATTACCTGAAGGACTTTTATTGATACTGTCTTGATAGAATAAATAGTCGGCTGGAAGTAGGACTGTCTTCTGTTGTGAATTGAAGCCTAGTGCCACCTTAACTTCGCTTCAATGCAAAGCTGATTTATCTCTGCAAAAGAAGATATGAGCACATAGTTAATAGGTTTGAGCAACCATATAACCCATGTTCATCGAGTAAGAAAAGGGCCAGTAAAACGGAACAGTTTAGAGAAAGCTTTCACAATTACACGCAGAATGACCTATGCCTGCATTTATTTGGTATTCTGTTTATTTTTTCATGTTGAATTGATGATGTTTTTCCAAATATGTGCGAGAGAAGTTTAAAGAGACCACCAAGAGGTGTTTTAATATTTGCTGTAATTAGCTGATTTGCCCTTGTGCCTAGGCAAACATAATCAAGGCACAGGGCACAAAGGATCATTACGATTATTTTAATTTTGTGCAGAAATTAAGCCCCCTATAAAAATTTAAAGATATAAAGAAAAAAAGAGGAACTTTCAATGTGAAATGAAGTTTGCAATAAAACCTGACGCTATGTATTTTAATCACAAAATATTTAGTTCATTTGTGTTCCTCTATAACATGGGTATTCCAGTTTTAGTATGGAAATTGGACAGACAAAGAGGCTGTAGTATACAGGTGATGAGTCAATGAAGAAGTTTTGATGATGGTCATAGGTTTGTGGAATCCAGTTTGCGGAAAACTTTGATTTAATTGCATCGAGGTTTCAGTTACGATGAATTTGATCTATTGCCAGTCTTATGCACGTTCTCCTGTGATTGTGAATACAGACGGCTGGAAATTCCCCATTGCCCTATTGCAAGTATGTGTAATTTATATTTGTGCCACGTTATCCGTGAGCAGGACTTCTCTTTGGCTCAGCTCAGAGGAACGGGGAAGTGTCCCATACCTATGTTTCCAAATGGAGAGGCATCGGCCACGTTTCATTAATTTAATGACATTTAGGCCGCGTTTCATTAAACAGTCTCACAACAGGAAAAGAAGCGTGACCCAACAGTATGTTGGTGGCATGGAATGTCAAAAAATTGTGCCAATTTTATGTCACTTGGCCTGAAAGTGTATGTCAACTGTCTGGAACACCACACTATCAGTAATATGTTTTACTGGATGAGGGTTGTCTGAGTAATTGACCTTTCAACCTTGTTTCCATGCCTGAAAAAAAAACAAACAAAAAAAAAAAAAACAAAAAAAAACAAAAAACAAAAAAAAAAAAAAACAAAAAAAACAAAAAAAAAAAAAAAACAAACCAACAACAACAACAAAACTGACCGAAGGCACCACTCATAAACAGACTTAAACTTTTGGAAGCAGGCGACATGTATGAGTTACTATCGCGCACCACACCGTTTTTAGCGGGAAAAGTTCTAGTTACAGGGACGAGCAGGAGGTTGAGGCCGACAACACTTACTAAATGCGTATGGCATGACCAGGAGCCCAGAGACATGAATTGTCCTAACCCTTCGTCGGACCGCTCTCACTCCCACCCCACCCACAACGAAAATGTTCGTCACTGTGTTATTAGCATAGGAGACAGACTGCCTTTTAATTCCAACAGCATTAAAAAATACTAATAGTAGAATTGCTAGCTAGTTTTTCAATAAAAAATCTATATCATATCTGTTAAAGATATAATAATGAATACAGCAGCTCCTTTTCTGTTACTGTTGTCATCCGCCAACGCAGCATTTTGTCACCCAAGCTTTTTAATATTTTCATTGATGAACTAATTGTGCAACAACGTAAATCTCAGGTAGGTTTGGCTATCGGTGAACATATTCTCAACAGCTGTGCATACGCTGGTGACCTGACCTTATTGGCTAGCACAGTTCCTCATTTAATGAATTTTTCTATAAGGAATACAATTTACATCATGTATGTTAAATGGAATAATGAATGAAGCAGCTCTTTTCCAGTTACTGTTAGCACCCACGATGTATAGATTTTCAGGTGCTGGAGTATGCTATCCTGAACTTCCATTAGTTGTTAAAGCTTATATCTGGAACACGGTAGGTATGCCCTCACTTAATTATGGTCTGAGTTGTAGCAATCAGTGCTGTAAAACAAAAGGTGCTGTTGAGAATGCTCAAGGCAATACGGAGACATATCTTATGGGTCTTGTAAAGCGTACTCGAACATCGTCGCTACTTAAAGCATTGAACATACGTAAAATTAATAATATCCTTGAAGCGAGCAGATGGCAATGTTAAAAATAAACAGGAAAACTGGAAAAGGAGATTTGCTTCACAGCAAATTTGTGTTGGTGCCTTCAAATTAGAAGTTTGAAATGCTACACTTTGCCGTTGTTCAACATAACAAGAATTTTGTGTATTAGCCTAATGTGTGTAAATTACAATGCTACAACTTTGACCCCAAAAAAACAACACTGAAATTGCGTCAGCCGCCACTTTGACGCCATCATAACCGCGCACCCAACGTGTAGATTAGCATGTCAATTCATGTCTAGCTTAAATCTACAAGCTATTTTAAATATGCGCAGATTAACAGATCATTTATTAAATTCCTTGTGAGTTTTACAGTTCCCACTCAACCGTACCTCAACTGTACAAAAGTTTGTGTGTCAAACTCTTTCAAATCCATCTTGATTGGTGGCTGACCCCTGCGGAAAGCAGCCTCGAGCAGGTGCATAAAACTGTGAACTAGGACTAACACCTGGATTTGGAAGTCGCCAGAGGTGTGGTGCATGAACCTGGTTGATGAGTTTATCAATGTTCAAAAACACTTACTTCTTGGTTCAAACGTATTTTATTCTCAAAATTACAGATTTTTTAGGTATGTATATATATATATATATATATATATATATATATATATATATATATATATATATAGTAAAACCTGTCTATTGCGGACACCTGTGGTTCTGGCAAAAGTGTCCGCAATAGACAGGTGTCCACAATAGGCAGGGGCTGAACTTTTGGGATCTCAGAGTACATTTGTATCAAAAGAGATAAACTTGTATAGACTGTCATATAATATGCACATGTGTACCCATTGCAACATTGGGCCAGATATGGGAAGGTTGAGTGCCCAATTGCGCTGGAACCACTCCCATATGAGAATGTTTTATCTCATCGTTCACTGATTTTACACACTGTCTTTTTCTGTCTTTCTCACAATTGTGTCCATATGCATCCAGGATGTCTGCTTTACGCTTCAGTATCTGTGAAACTTGGAACTTCCCACACGTAAACATTTCTGCAATAGTGCGGTAGCTTTGTCTGCCTTCACTAGCTTTTATCACTGCAACTTTGTCTTTGATTGTTAACTTATTCCTCTTAGCACTCATAGGGGAGGCCATGATGACTGTTAAATGCTACAAACTGGCATGAAAATGAAATGTGACTCTGGAGATGGTAACTCTGTAAATACTTTCTGCACAAGTGATCATACAGCATTTGCTCTCAGTTTTTGTACATTATGCCCTGACACTTTACTCAAACTCATCTTAACTTGGGATTTTACAGTTTTTATCTTTTAAGGGAAAAAATGTGGATGTATGGGCTTACCAGGCAAAACAAAGTTTGCGTAATTTCTTTTGCTAACAAAAAAGAAACAAAAATACCACAGGGATATCCTATCCTTTGGGTACAGTATAACTTTATGTGCCATTGTTACAGATTGTGAATAAATTGTGAGTCTCAGTGGGTCCTTTGTTTTGGGCTTAATGATTGATCTATGGAGCTTAATCGTTTGATAGACAGAGAAAGTGTGAGCAACCTCACTCAACAGGAGCACCAGTGCTCGGAGACACCTGGCATGTTCGTTGAGGCACTGCAGCCTAACTGCTTGGCTGGGTGAGCTTATTATGTGTTACAGGCCACTAAACAATGGATTAATTAGTCTTTGATTCCAGCTTAACATGCACCGCATTGTTCAGGCATTACAACTTAGAACATAACAAGTTACAAAAAATGCATTGATATATTGTGTCCACAATAGACAGGTTGTTTTTGCATTTGGTACCCCAAAAAGTGTCCGCAATACACAATAGACAGGTGTCCACCGTAGACAGGTATCACCAATATGAAAATGACTTAAAAATATTCGGTTCTGGCCAAAACTGTCCGCATTAAGCAGGTGTCCACAGTAGACAGGTGTCCACAAGGACAGGTTTTACTGTATATATATATATATATTTATATGTAGATGATTAGGATTGGGAAGAGGGCGATACCGTATTTCAATTCCTCTCGTTGGAAAAGACGAGTACGCAAGACGATACTTGACAATGGACAGAACACAAAAGAGAGGAACGAGACATGGACAAGACAGACGAGGGGCCATAAGGTGAAAAGAGTACTAATAACTAAATAAATGATAAGAAAAAGCAGATGTCAGGCATACCTGAATGTCGGAATGTGTGGAGGAGTAAATTACAGCTGAGCAGTTAAGTTAATTTAAGTGTAGGATAGGGACCTGAGTTGTTTTGTTTTCCTCTCGGGAGAGAGACTTCAATAATTCCTGAGCGCCCGATAGGGCGCGAAGGATTTATTGCAGTCTCTCTCCCGAGAGGAAAACAAAACAACGAGGGACCTATCCTGCATAGTGTATGATGGCATCATTGATACGAAAAACAACTGCACATTATCAGAGAAAATGCTTTCAATATTTGCTTTATTTGACTGATTGATTCATTTCATTTTGATTATTTGTAATCTTCATCACCCTGTTGTTATAATGGACTGGGCTGAAATGGCCTCAAGTTTGACCTGAGGTCACAAAGTATGAAACCAAATATTGTTTTCTTTCATTTCCACTTTAACTCCACGCGCACCTGTATTGTATTGTTACCCGACATTTTGTTTGGATCCCACGTGCGTATTCTTCAGCAGGGAGAAATCAAGCTACCATCCTTGCGGTTTCTCATTTGCGTTTCGGCAGTTTTAAGTGTCACATTCGTGAAACAAAGAATGGATTTTTTAGATTTATTTGGGGACGAAACAGATTTGATATTATCGCAAGTAGGGGAGAATGCTGAAATTCATTCAAAGTTCTCCAGCGCCAAATTCGGCACTATGGCTGACCATGAAAGTGTTTCACATGGTATTCACTCTGCGGAGACGTCTGCGAAACCCTCACCGTCTTCGGACTTTTCTGATTTCTTTGGAAAAGAAACGGACCTTGTGCTTGCACAGGCTTTGAAAAATGCCGAAATGGAATTTGATTTGTACAATACAGATGCACTTGAGGAAATTCAACTGTCTCAACTTTGTCAAGAACTTTCTTTCTTTCTTTCTTTCTTTCTTTCTTTCTTTCTTTCTTTCTTTCTTTCTTTCTTTCTTTCTTTCTCTTTCTCTCTTTCTTTCTTATTTTTCTTTCTTTCTTTCTTTCAGTGACTTCTAAAGGGTAACGTAGCAGTTATTTTGTATTTTTCAGAATATCCCACAAGATTTAAAGATGAAGTGCCCGTGGATCTGCAGCGAGCAATTGACTTGTCAAGAAATTGAAGAATGTGACGAACTGAACAGTGTTGCTACGGGACCTAAAGAAAAGGCGATGTGGGCGTACAGGATCTTTGATACCTGGGCAAAATGGAGGCGCAAAAGGGGCAGTGATAATACAAAGCCCGCATTATACGAGACATTGCTATTCTGCCAGAAGCCATTGTGGCAAATGGATACCACTGAGCTTGACGAAGTGCTTAGTAACTTAATCTGTCAAATAAGAAGACAAAAGGATGGACAGAGGTACCAACGTAAAACTTTATACGAAATAATAACTTCTCTTCAAAAGTATTTGGAAATCAATGGTGTTCGCCGAAGGTTGGTGTGCTGTGAAACTTTGCCCAAACTTTACTACAGCTTGAATGTAGAAATGCAGGAAACGGCCAAAGAAAATGTCGGTTATACGCCAAAACAAGCAACTGCAATTACTGCTGAAGTTGAAAATGTCCTATGGACAACTGGCATTCTTGGTGATAAAACGCCTCTTAGTTTGGTACGGGCTGTCTTTTACCTAATTGGAGTTAATTTTGGCTTACGTGGTGGTAAGGAACACCGCGATTTATCTATCAGAAACTTCAGTTTTCAGCGGGACCAGGACGGCAAAGAGTTTTTACTGTATGTACAATCAGTTTCTAAGACAAACCAATGTGGGATAAAGCAAAGAAAAATATCCAGCCATTCTGCAAGGGCATACGCTAACTCCGCTGATCCATCTCGGTGCCTGGTGAGACTTTTGCGTCTTTACATTTCTAAGTGTCCCCAAGCCAAGTTACAGACAGCTTTATACCTGCAACCGCTCTCAAATCCAGATAATTTGTGGTACGCAATAACTGCTATAGGACACAATACGCTGAATAATATGACCAAGATCATGATGAGTGAAGCTGGTATAGAAGGCTATTACACAAATCATAGCTTCAGAGTATCAACAGTAACCAGATTATTTGAAGCAGGCCTGGACAGCGAGCTTATCAAAAACCAAACTGGTCATCGTAGCGATGCAGTAAATACGTACAAAAGAATTAGCGACACTCAACTGAAATTGGTTTCTAAAGTAATTCAAAACGGCAACAAACGAATTAAGCCTGACATGGACCAACAAAGTACTTCCTCACAGGCATCGTCATCTCAAGCTACTAATGCTTCAATTAAATCTGAAAAAAGTGTTGTGTTTAATGTGTACGGGGGAAATTTTAATTTCCCATTTTGAAATTTTGGATTATCCATTGACCTTCCATTTTGCATTCTAAACAGTTGTTGACGAATCAAGCGAAGTAGATGAAGTCGGACACTGTTCACACAAGATATTAATTTTGTGGACTATAGTATTTACTAATTTGTTGAACATGTTGGCCGATGGAAGGACATTTTGTGAAAATGTAGCTTATGTTTACATACTTGTTTCATTAATATAAAACCGTTTTTGTTTCAGGTATTCCAGTGGGGTTCATTTCTTTTGTTCTTGTACTGCGTTGTCTATATTTTTTTCCTGTTTTACTGAATCGATTTAATATAATCTGCGTCAAATGATGGAATCAACATAATATTGTGCAGTTTCTCTGTTAACAAACTAGAGTGCAAATCTTTGCGCACCGCTGCACTTAGACAGTGGTTTTGCAGAGGTCTCTATCCCGGGTCTCTATCAGATAGAGACCTCTGTGCATCATACACTATGATCTGGGTAAGAGGAATTGAAAAAGTGGATGGCTGCCCACGTGCACAGACACCTGCACCGCTTCCACTGTCGTACCGGGATGTGGCCGGAGAGAACCCTGGGAGGCCCGGCGCCGCGGCCGGCCACGAAGGAAAAATAAGGTTGGTCTATAAATAAATTAGCCAATACCCACTGGTTTGAAGCGACCAGTCGCTGAGATAGAATCATGAACAGCCAAGAAAATTTCAGTATTTTGGAAGAGCGAGCAGTCAGGCGAGCCGTATGACAGTGTTTCATAGTAAATGGAGCAAGACATATAATTTTGGCATGAAGGTGAGATCGTGGTACAGTGTATTTTTGACATGAGAAGAAAAAGTGCCATGCATCCTCATTAGGTGCACCGCATGAACATTTGGGTGAATCCTTTACACCAATTTTAAAAAGATGAGAATTTAAAGGGCTAGCGTCTAAACGGAAGCGATTGTGTTGAACAGCTAGAAATCTATTCCTACGTTGTAAAATTCAGAAAATTTAGTAATAGGTCTGATTATTTGTTTGGCTACTTTCGATTTGAATATGTGGATGGAGGCCGAATTGCGAGTGTCAAGAGGCAGTTGGTTCCATAGCCTAACAGTTGAAGGGAAAAATGATTTATCAAACAGGTCTGTGCGCGCTCTTAAATGTTGAAGGTCAAATTATTGCCGAGTTGTGCAGGTTCGAGTGTCATTGGCAGAAGCGGTAATAACAGAACCTGATTGGTGAGAAGAAATAACTAGATTGTCACGGGAGAAATTAAATACCTGTTTGAATACTATTTTTTCAAACACTTTCCCTGTGCAACTGAGTAGAGACACTGGTCTGTATATGCAGCATATATTTTCAGGACCTTTTTTATGGAGTGGAGAAACGTTCGCATTTTCCATGCAGAAGGGAACTGCTTCTTGATTAAAGAAGTATTGAAGTATTGAATAATTTTGTAAGTGGAGTTGAGATGGCAGGTGTTGGTTCCTTCAAAAGCTTGACACTAATACCATCGGGACGAGAAGCTTTCGAAGTATCAAGACTTGAAAGAGTGTCAAGAACTTCAGATTCGGTGATAACTAATGAATCAAGGTTGACAAGTGGAGGGTCAACGATTTCAGGCAGAGAAGGTGTAAAGGAAACAACGTCACATTCTGAAGAAAAAACGTGTTAAAAATTTCAGCTTTGGACACATTGTCCGATATAACTTTACCATCATGTAACAAAGATGGTACAGTAGTTGAATTATTTCGGTTCAAGAAATGCTTAACGGTGCGCCACCAGCATTTGTTTTTCTGGGCCGAATAATTTAAGTTTGGACGGAGTTTAATATTATATTCATCTGCAGTAATTTCAGTTGCTCTTGATAATAATTCCTGTGTTGACAAAAGGAGGTCCATGCACCAATTTCGAAATTATATTTTTTTAGCAATATCATATTTTCGTTTATCCTGGCGCTTGAGTTCACGAAGTTTGGAATTGTACCAAGGTATATCGGATGGCCTCACCTCTATATATTTATCTGGAATACAATGAGTAGCAGTATCTAAAAATAGTCTCTACCAAGAATTAGAGCATGTATGAATGTCGTCGGATGCAAAACACGAGTTCCTTTTGAGCGCATGGAGACGATTCATAAAGCTATCAAAATCCGCTTTGTCGTATTCCCATATATGTCTTCTGTAAGCAGTTTCCTTTCTGCGACGAAATAGCAGCTTGGCCCCCAGGACAGAATGATGAAGATAATTGGGGATATTTGAAATTAGTTGGTTGAGACAAGCGGCAGAATATGCAGTGACACGAGTGGGTTCACTAACATGAAGATTAAGAAAGTTGGTTTGAGCAAAGTGAACAAGCTTGCGACCTGATTGAGTATTAAAGTCAGAATTTAAATCACCGGATAGTAAAATATTGTGAATTCCTGTGTTACGCGCCATATCAAGGCTATCCTGGAACTTATCCCAGAAAGAGACAGTGGAGTTAGGTGGCCGATACACGACACCAAAAAGGAATTTATTATTATTGACTCTGATTTCGCAACACAGAAGTGCGATGTCTGCGATCTCTAAATCAGCACGCTGGGATACATACAGGGCTGTAGAAACGTACAGTGCGACTCCACCGCCGACAGTGCCCGCACGATCTCGTCGCATGATATCGTGGTAGCCAGTCAAACGGAGATTTTCCGTAGAAAAAATTGGAGAAAGAAATGTTTCAGACAAAGTGATTATGTCGAAGTCAGGTACAAGGTCCTATTTGAATGCCAAAATGAGAAGTCCCACAAATCATGACGAGGCCCAGGATTCATATGAACGTCGCCAGCTGAGATTAGTAGCAGCGCATTAATGGCAAGAATATGTTCGTATTTCAGCTTATATATGCAGAAAAGAGTGCAAAAAACGTAATACGAAATACACTTACTTCTTCACAAGAAGACCAGAAGAATAGACAATGAATGGAGTTAACTTTGGTAAAACGATTGCAACCTGCAACTACGTCCACACACCGGACGTGTAGAGCCTTGAATGGAGAAAGAATTTTCAACCCACATGACGGAATTACGTCCAGACACCACATGTGTAGAGACTTGAATGGAAAAATCGACTGAAATCCGCCCGTAAAACAACTGCACCGGGAAACACGGCCTCAGCCAATCAGGATTCAGTAGTCAATTATCTACGAGTAGTCAATTGGCATCTTGCAGAAAAATTGAGAGAGTCTTGTCACACCCTTTACTGTACGTGACAATGAGTCACACTCACAGTCTCCAGGACAGTATCGATCTGTTCAAAGCTGCACACATAATACAGTGGGGAATAAGGTCTTGGTTGACTGCACCAATTGTGGTGGTAGAAAATAGGGCCCACTTTAAGAAGTCAAGCTCAAATGAACAAAAGTAAACAAACTGTATTGTTAACACTGGCCATCCATGAAGTAATAGTTTCACATCGTCAGGGCAGGGACAAGGGAGACACTGATTATACATTGATGACATTTAATATTTATACTTCTTTTACTATATTGAGAAATTTTGGACGTCATGAACCCATTTCTGAGGAGATGAATATTATGTACATGTAAAGGTAGCCCCAGAGCAAAATTAGATGGAAAAATG
Organism: Hermodice carunculata; assembly: GCA_964020975.1. Taxonomy (NCBI): domain Eukaryota; kingdom Metazoa; phylum Annelida; class Polychaeta; order Eunicida; family Amphinomidae; genus Hermodice; species Hermodice carunculata. Next base: position 54,729,588 of record OZ026628.1, on the reverse strand, counting down.
CTGTTTATAATGATCCTGAATAACACACTGCTGAAATATCTGAAAAAAAAAATACTTTGGTCAACTTTCCAACCATAACCCCCCCCCCCCCCCAAAAAAAAACTACCTGGCCATTGTCGTCTCCCTCTCCATCAAGATCTTGCACATCATGTCTGGCTAACATAAATTTGTGCAATACAGCTGTTGCCACAATGACAACAAGTGAACGTTCTACTTTGATCTGAAGTTTGTTTCTCAGACATAAGTCGTGCTTACCATGAGGGTAAGTATGACTTACAAAATTTCTCAATATAGTAAAAGAAGTATAAATATTAAATGTCATCAAAAAGGCAAATTGCCATAATTCAATTATCTTAGTTCATGTACTTTAACATAGTGTAAAGTAAACTTCATGTTTTCCTTTAACATTATGTTTCCAAGGAGACCCTCAGAGGTTTGCCCTTGGCCTTCCAATGTATTGGAAATTGCAAAAATATTAAATGAAAATATCCTTACAGTTCTTATCTTGATGTTTACATGCACACAACGATACGCACGCGCGCGCGCACACACACACACACAGAGAGAGAGAGAGAGAGAGAGAGAGAGAGAGAGAGAGAGATAGAGGACTTGTCTATTGCGACCATGCTTGGAACAATGAAATATCGCATTAGGCAGAAGGTCGCATTATAAATGTCAAATTGCAAAGAAATAGAATGGGGTCAGTTCAAGTTGGAGTAGGTCGCAATAGAGAGGTAGTTGCTTTGTACTGGTTGGCGTATGGGTAGGTTCCACTGTACATACTAAAATATGTGATATATATATATATATATATATATATATATATATATATATATATATATATATATATATATATATATATATATAAACTGGCTCTAACAATGTATTGAGACCAAGAGCATGCACAAGAAAAGCGGTCACATAAGGGAGGTGTCTCCCTTGTCCCTGCCCTGACGATGTCAAACTATTACTTCATGGATGGCCATTGTCAACAATACAGCTTGTTTACTTTTGTTCATTTGAGCTTGACTTCTCAAAGTGGGCCATATTTTCTACCACCACACTTGGTGCAGTCAACCAGGAAGTGAGCATTACTTGTATTTAGTTCATAGTTCTATTGTCCTATAGAGGTGTATATTATGAGACATACCAACCTCGCGTGCTAATACCAACCCCGACAGGAACAAAAGAAATGGGACAAATAAATAAATCTGCAGACCAGAATTCAGGACATGACAGGCCCTACCGATATCTATTGCGACGCGAACAAAGCGGTGTTTTTATTTGTCATTCTCGGAAGTTTTTCTGAATACATTTAAATGTGAGTTTCTACTGGTAAAAAACCAGAAGCTATCTAAGTTTACGGCCCCATTGTTTTGTTCTTCTCTCGGGTTTCTATTTTTCAACGCTTCTTTAACAGCCCACCTCATAATACATATGTAGGGTTGTACATAGTATATACCACCATTTTGGAGCGTTTTATATATCCAGATATATATATATAGTAATTAACAGGGCATTCATTTTTCCTTTTTTTACCTGAATGTCTAATTCTGAGGCGTGTTATTTGAGAAGCGTTAGAAAAGAAAAACACAAAAGACAAACGGGAAAACGGTGCAATAAACTTGCCAAAGGGCTTATGGTTTTCTCTTGGCCTATATTCGCGTGCTTACAACCCCCTGGAAATAGATTGTGATCTGGAGGCACACATCCTGAGGTCCTGCAAGAGTTATACATGTACATAAATTCCAAAATCAGGTAGTTCATAATCATGCTTATGCTCAGAACACCGACAAAAATTAGCGACTACATAAGACACACTTGACATAAAGTGTGACAGTGAATATATATATTACTTTATTGTGAGAAGAAATAGTGCACAGGCGAGGTAATTATTTAAACTAATTGATGACCGACTCAAAAAACTGCAATCATGCTCACCTTTATTTAATGGTTGAAGGGCTTGGGAGAAAATATGGATCACAGGTCTGCATTTTCACGAAAATGAAGATATCCACACACAAGAGTGAGAAAACCCAGCACATTTAATTCATGCTATTGCTTATAATGGATATCGCCAGTTGGCAGTACAATTTGTCTGAAAAAAGTCATCACTACTCTTTGTAAAAATACCGATTTTTTTTTTGGGGGGGGGGGGGAGATAATGACATACAACGTTAAAGTATCTTGGGAGCTTTTATATCGGATATCATTATCTTCCCCAATGGACTAAATGACCTTTGAAATTCAAAGTTGCGCTGATTTCAAATTTTCGATTCTGAGTTCTGAGTGTGATGTTCATTCTTTATATTTCTGTTTTAAAAAATATCAATAAGTGAAAAAACTAAATATTTAAACGAAAATTGTGTCATGTGACGAAAATGTATAATTTTTCGTGAGGAACAGTTGGGTTAACTGTAGTGTCCTATATTCATTTTGCATTTAACATCAAAATTATTTACATGGATATTTGGCCAAGGGCTAGCATCAAACAAAAATGCCGTGAAACTTGTTCACTTCTGAAACAAATATTTTACAGATATTTTGAAAAGATATTCCTGGGTTTTTCTCTATTTGGATAAAATGTTGGTTATTTTCTCCAGAGCCCTTCAATTATTATCTTGGTAAGCATCATAACTGGATGTCATAGGTTTTTTTTATCATAATAGCATAAATAGTGCCATGGTCATGCGCTCTGTGCTTTAACACAACTGTCCAATTGTTGCAATGTATTATAAGCAAATTTTAGGTGAAAAGTTGGAACTTAGGAATTGTAACTTTCCAATTTTAGTAAATTTTAACCAGTCAACAAAGCATGCAAACACTGCACACGCAACGTTTCGTGTAAGCTATTTGGCAACAAATTGCAAACAGTGTGCCTATTTTGTGGTTGTATGAGAAAAGAGACATTGCCGCCAAATATGTTAATTATCATATCGCTAGACTGGTCCTTGAGATGTTTTGATTTTTCACTCGCTGAAACAGCAATCGGTTCCTCGACTCTATTAAGATCGGTATTTGGCTTTTGGCATTTACCTCCATTCACTATACTGGGTATGTCAGCAAGTTTCTCATCACTTGGGCGCTTGTAAGCGCGGACGGTTGTGCTTCGATGTCCAGTCACGCCCATTATCAACTGTTCATCTACCGATGCGTCAAACAAGCGACTTGCCACTGTAGCCCGCAGTGAATGATTCGTGTAAAAACCCTCACAACCTCCGTCTTTCATTATTGAGGCCACTGTCTTGGCCAAACTGTTATGGCCCAACGCTTGTTTGCTGTACCACAATTTATCCGTTGCTTTAGGTAGTGGACGGAGGTAAAAGGCATTTAAAAACCCTCGTGGGCAGAGTGCGATATACATGCGCATGTTCTTGACAATACATCTCTCAGGGTTATCGGTGTTTGCATATGCACGTGCCGTGTGTGGCTTGATGCGTTTATGCTTCAGCCCACCCGCGTAAGATTTACTGTTACATTCCGTGTAGAGGACATATTCCTTGCCAGCATTGTCTGTATGGAATGCGAAGTTTGAAAGTTTCAAATTGCGATGTTCTTGCTCTCCCCTTAAACCAAAGTTGATGCCAATCAGCCAAAACACGGACCTCAGTAGACTTAGCGGGGTTTGGTTGCCGAGTATTCCCTTTTGCCACAGCATATGTTCATCCTTTTCGGAAACAACTTGGGCTTGTTTCTGCTGAAGCTGCAAACCTTCATTAGTTCCTTTCTGCATTTCGTAATCCAGTGTGTGCTTAGCAACGCAGAAAATGTCATCTGAGAAAAAATTGTAGTCAAACCCCATCAAATTGATATACTTTTGAATGGAGCAAAAAATACAATGCAAAGTTTTAGGGGGATATTTCTGGCCATCAATCCTGCGTGCTTGGCGAAGAAATTGTGAAAGTTATTCGCTGAAAAGTTCCTTCTGACTGGCGATGTGCAATATATCTTTTACATGTACTACAGGAATTTGATCTTTCGGCCTTTCAAGTAGCCATTGCTCAAAAGTTAACACAGCCCAAGATGCAGCTTTTTTGTATTAAGCGGGACAGTTGCTTGGACTAAATCCATCTTGCTTAACGGTTTCTGCTCATAAGCGAAACGCGTCGAAATTTTACCTACAAAATAAATAAAAATATAGGTCATTCCTCTAAAAGCCAATTGTAGAAATATACATTGTAAATGGTATAAGCCCCCCCCCCCCAACCCGGGGAAGGCATAAATAAATGAATAAATAAAATAATAAAAAACAACTTTCAGAATGAATATCATTCGGTTCCCCTAATAAATAGGTAACACAGTAAAATACCAAAATTGTTCATGTTGCATAGTACTTCCAAGATAAACCAACGAGTAACTGCTGCCTAATAACGAAGGCCACGCTGTATTTATTTTTTGAGTGAAAGCGAGGGAAATAAATATGCCATTTAGGCTTATATTACTACCTTAACAACCAGTTGAAATCTACTCAATTCCATATCAAATGACAAGGATCGTGTCATTGCCGGACTAATTTGGCTTGAAGGTCTTAAAATGGGTAAAATGTAGCAGCATACCAGGAGGCATGGGCTCTATTTCGTCGGGGTTACAATTTCGCCACAATTTATTTTTGAGCAGGCTATTGTGAATGAATTAACAATGCAGTCAGGCGAGAAGTTTTTGTCACGTGTTTTGAATCGCATCTCACAGAAATGGCGAAGACAGGTCTTGTATCACGGAGAAAGGGGGGGGGGGAGGGGGTAAGGGAGGGTCCAGGGAAAATAAAATGGGGTATGCAATATGTGGCGGGCTTCCAGTACACTAGTATTAGGCTGCATCAAATAAAAAGCCCCAGTACGCGACCACGAAACCACCACCTCTCCCTCAGAAACTTAAAAATAAAAAAAAAATGGGGGTCAACTTGTGCTGGCGAGATTATTTGGGGGATTCTCACAATATTTTTCCAAATACTTTGGCCAATTTGGTACTGCAAAAATAGGCGCTCTTATGATAAAATCAGGAATTTTTCATCAGACGTTTTTGCTTTAGTGGCAACATGCGGTACACAGGTCTGACTGTAACACGTGCGCCTACATGGCTTTTGAACTAAAGCTAATATATTATGAAATTACGAAGCCAACAACTGGTAATTGTGCTTCTTTTGCGAGAAAAGCATCAAAATTTTAGCAAAAAGACCCCATACATGCATACATGTTCCTCGTACGCTGTTACTTGGTAGAATGGTCGAGACCGAAAATAATTTTTGTTAGTGTCAAATATACTTTAAATTTAGGTCCTGTAATTATACCGCTGGCAAGGAATACAAAATTTGAAATGTAAACGTACCTTTAGGTCTACTTGAGTAATTGTAACCCATAGACAGATAGGGAATTGCCATGGGATCTGTGCAGTCAGCTGCATGCTCCAATAATAATAATACTGTGGCTCTCCGCTTATGCGCCGCGGTCCTGTGTGACACAGGTGGCCTAGAATAAAAAAAAAAAAAAAAAGATGATGAGATGGAGGAAACCATGGTTATGCTAATCAGCTCATGCTGCCATGTTTACCAGGACCAGAGCCGAGGCAAAGAGTCCACCACACACTCTCTCACAGCTGTGGTGGGCCCCTGGCCCTGGATATATCCCCCAACACTCATCGCTTGTAGCCCCCCTCCCCCCCCCCCCCCCCATAAAAGGACAGAAAAACCTTCCCTCATACACCCTATCCCCGCCTCTAAGGCTCAGGCATTTCCCATGGGGGATCCCATGGGAGCCCTTATAAGGGCTACCACCATTCCCTCTCCTCCCTGCATCTAAGATTCTAATTCACCCTGTTGCTATCAAGCCCTATCAATTCATTTCTTTTCTCCCAGCACCCTACCAGGTAGTCCTGTACGCTTTTAGTGCCTTTCCTGCCTCCCAGAAAGCCACCCTTCAAACCTAAAACCCATGCTACACGTTCCTCTTCCTCTAAACACTGAACCTCTTCTAGACCCTTGTTATTATAGTCTTCCCTGTGCCACTTTCTGAAAAATTCTTCTCTTATCTCTCTATATGCATCACACCACAACAGCCAGTGATCCACTGTCTCATCTGCCTCTTGTCTATATACCTTACATTTACCATTACTCCCTGTTGTCCACTTCTGTTTTCTCTTTTCTAGATTGATTACTCCTGCCCTACTTTGAAAAAGAAGCTTGGATCCCTTCCCTCCATCCCAACACACACTTTTCTTTGGTTTTTCTAGTACCTTGTATGCTTTTAGTGTACTCTTTTCCCTGACACCTTTTTTCCAGTCTTCTTTCCAGCCCTCTGTGACAGTCCTACCTATATACACTTTCCAGTTTTCAACCTCATCATATCCTTTCAATTCGTATCTCTCTGCCAACTTATTTATATCTTTGACCCATCTTGTTTGTTCCTTGACTACTTCATTGTAAACCTTCCTGCACCACCTGTCTTCATTTACTGATTGTAAATATCCCCAGTACTTAAGCTTTGCTTTGGCAATTCTGTCTGTAATTTTATTCCATCCTAACTCTCCTAGGACTGCTTCTGTTGCTGCACATGGTGGTGCTCCCAGTATCCATTTCCCCATCTCATTCTGTACTTTCTCCATTCCCTGGATATCTCCTTCACTTATTGAAATCACATCTAAGCCATATATCATCCCTGGTATCGCAACTCTATCCCATAATACCCTTGCTGTGTATGCTCTGTTGAAACTGTTCAGTGCAGTAGCTTTAATCATTCCTTTTGTACGGTTCACTTTCCGTTTAATCTTCTCAACCTGATATCTGAACATGCCTTTACCTGTTGTCTTTATCTTAACACCTAGGTATTCATACTCATCAACCTCCCCAATTTCAATTAATTGTTCATTACCTTCTGGAATTTGGAACTGCCCAATTTTCCATTTTATATTCCAATCTGGTTTCTTCCCAAGAGTCATCACTTTACTCTTATCCTTACTAAATTCTAACCTCCATTTATTCCCGTATTCCCCTGCTATGTTCAGCATTTCTTGCAGGTCTTTCTGGGACTCTGTCATGAGTACAATGTCATCTGCGAAAAACAGACCTGGAGTTTTCAGGTCACCTACCTTTATTCCCTTATTACACTCCATTAACTGGTCCCCCAGCTCCTTTATATACAGGGCAAACAAAATCGGGGACAGCACACATCCCTGTTTTAGACCTATATCCAGGCGTGCATTCTCTACTTCTACCTTTCCTAATGAAAGTGTACAGTCTACATCTTTATATAATGCTTTCAGAATTTCTAGAAAATTCCCACCAAATCCTAGTCCACTTAGTTTTTCCCACAGGGCATCTCTCCATACCCTGTCATAAGCTTTCCTCACATCTAAGAAACTCATGAAGACTTTCTTCCGCTTCTGCCTTGCCAGCTCTAACACCTGGGTCAATGTGAAGATGTGATCACCTACCCTTCTGCCTGGTCTGAATCCATTCTGAATTTCCCCCAGAAGTCCAAGCCTTTCGACTATTCTACTTAATCTCCTGTACATTATCCTACTGAATATTTTTCCCACATTTGATGAAATGGCAATACCCCTACATTGATCCAATTGGCCTCCTGGGCCCTTCTTTGGGATATACGAGATCCTGAGTTTATTCCATTCCTTTGGTACTTGTCTTTTCTCAAAAACCCTATTGAACAGCAACTGCAAGCTATCCTTAATTTCTTCTGGTCCTCTCTTTATGAATTCCGACAGTATGTCATCTGGCCCTGGTGCTTTGCGTAGTCTCATCTGCTCAATTGCTATTTCAACTTCTATACTTCTGACTCTACCACACATCTCTGGATCCCATTGATCCTGTGTATTCTGCTTGACACCCTGGTACTGTTCCCTGACCCCAGTGTGGATTATTAACTTCTTGCCAATGCTCCCTTAAAGCTTCCTGTATTTCTTCTTTGTTATCTGTTCTTTTCCCTCTGTGTGTAATTTCCTGTGCTTTATTCTGTTTACGCCGATTAACCTGTTTCCAAAAGATGGTTGACCCTTCTCCCGCATTCTCCATTATTTTCTTTGTCACTTTTTCATTATTACTGGCCCTCCTTTCTGCTTTCATCTCTGCTACGTTCCTTCTACATTCCATATACTGTATCTTAGCTTCTTCTGTTACACCTTCAGGGTATTTATTTTTCCTGGCTAATCTCCATGCTCTATTTTTAGTTCTCTTTCTTTTTATGGCCCCTTTCAGGTCTGGGTCTATTCTATACCCCAGACTTCCAACCGGAACTTTCTTTCTACCTATCTTTTCCTTTGCTACCTTAAGAATCCTTCTGATTAGATCCCCATTCATTTCCTGTACTTCCCCTTCATTTTCCCATCTATTTTTCCATTCCTGCAATTCCAATTTTAGGCTTTCTTGATACTCTGACCAGTCTGTTCCCTCCTTTATATCCCACACCCATTTAACCCCACCCCCCCCTCCGCTTCTTCTTTGACACTGAATGTTAATTCAGACTATAATCCAATTATGATCACTGCCTATATCCAATCTACCTTCCTCGTCTATTTCGCCAATGCATCCCATACTTCCTGGACAGACACGCCCAAGTCATCCGCAACGCAATTTAGTTCTTCACAGTTCTCTATTTCAGCACATACTTGAGAAAGTTTCAGTTCTTCCAGTGATGGGTCTCCATTAAAAACAGCCATATCGTTCTCTGCGTTTACCAAAGCCTGTGTCAGAATTAAATCAGTCTCATGCCCAAACAAATCAGAAAACTCCATATTGAACTTCGACAAAATCAGGAACAAAGCGCAAAGTGCGTACCAGCGAGATTGTATTGCACGTCCAAACATCACGGCTCGCTGTAAAGCACTGGCAATGTGGCTAAGTCGATTCTTAGACCTGCTGCCAGTCGGACGAATTGACATTGTGAAAAGTTGTAAAAATAGAAAGAATCTATGTTGCACGTGCATTGAAGGGGTTTTAAAGCGAGCTCCAAACAATTAAATGTCCAGTAAAGCATGACATTTTTCTTTGACTTAGACGAACAATGAACTAAACTAGATATGAACCTTGTGTCTCGTATGTGGTCATAATACCTCTTCTCGCGCCTATCGGCGCTCGAAGTGGGTATTATGACCACCAACTCGACCCGCGGTTCATATCTAGTCCTTAAGTCTGCCTTATGAGAATGTGAGGCAGACTTACAAAAGGACAACTTGAGCACAGATATGAGTATGGTTGGTGCATACAGACCTAAAGGTTATCAAACCTCTGACCTCGAGCAACGCGCGAGCATGGGTTGCCCCCGAGCAACAATGTCCGTTTGGCCCGCGAGCCCAGCTGCACCAAGATGAAGTTGACAACATCTATATACCTGCATGATTTTATACAGTTTGTACGGACATGTACATGTACAGTTATATATTTCTCCCATTTGGGAGATACAATGAGTATGATGAGGAGCGTAACTCGCTTTTTTATTTCATTGGAGCCAACATTTGTTTCTCTCTTAAACTCAGAAAACTATGGGCAGCATATGTCACACACACACACACACACTCACACACACACACACACACACACTCACACACACACTCACACTGTCACACACACACACACACACACATACACACACACACACACACACACACACACACACACACTTTCATGTATATCCCCGGGAGGTATATTCTAGTTTTAGTTTTTATATATTATACTGGATTGCCCAATAGTAAAAAACATTGCCTAATCTAGGGGTTCTCCAGAGACGGAGACGCACATTAATATATGCAAGACTCACAGGACAATACAAATCATGATAATATGACTATGAGATGACAGTGCATGTAATAAATTTGACTACAAGTACTATAGACTTAGAATTGTGATACAAAAATTGAGCAATATGTGTACACATATGCAGCAAACAAGCTTACGTGCATGTTTATACACCCACGTGCAATGACCATAGGTGGTGACTGAAGGGGAGATACTGGCCCGACCATAATCTCCCGCTCCCGGCGCTCCACGACATGGCCCGCCGGGGGTCAGGCGACACATGATGCACGAATGCATACCACTGGGCACGGCCGAAGCACTATGGCGGCATACACACGCTGCCACCGTGAAGCCACCATTGCACCCGGCAGCTCGGGTGTTCATTCCCTGCCTGGCAAATGTCAACCACTGTGGTCGTATGGGAGCGCAAGGCATTTCTCCAATACTAAAATACAAATAGAGATATAAAAATATTCTGACCGGTTTCTCAGAGCATATCGTAATACCAATGTCAGCGAAAGTCTCGTGTTCTTGCTTTGTTGGCTTGCCTGCTTAGCAGGCCTTAGCAGACCCAAGCAAGCCAGATAGACAGATGGCACGAGAGGCTAAGCAAGCACGGAGCTAGCCCCTTTCTAATTTTCTGATGTATGTGAAAGACTGTTAGCCACAATTTCACCCCCGATTTACCATTTACTATTTCAGTGGCAAGCGTTAGACCATGGACGAGGTCCATGTTTACACTGAGTGCATACCCCAATTTTCGATGGTATTTGTTTCTTGTCCTGAAAAATATGATGTAGCAAAATTTACAAGTCACTCAGCAGGCAACAGTGTGGGGGCAAGGTTTTCTTTTTCGGAGTGACTATTTTCACCGTACGGTGAGAATAGAGTTTTGTTTATTTTCACCGTACGGTGATGATAAAGTTTGGTCTATATTCATCGTATGGTGAGAATAGGGCCTGGTCTATTTCTAACAGACGGCAATGAAAAGAAGTCAACCAGGGAAGATTATTTTGGGAAAACATTGTGTCATGATATTGCACACAAAAAGAATTGGATCAAACATTTGCTGAAATGATAAAAAGGCCTAACATCCCAGTTTGAGCATGGTTTATAATGAGATCTGTTGAGGTGTTGTTTCAGCTTTTATTATCTAATAGTTCTCATAGAGCCAACATTGTATTTTTTATGTAAAAAGGCAAAAATTTAGGTAACAAGACAAAGTAGGAACTTTTTTAATATTGTCACAGATGGAAGTAACGGGACTTAAGGGTAACTTATAGATATATCTTGTTATGACTTTAGTTAAGGATCGCATTAAAAAAAATCCACGAAGCAACAAAAATGAAAGACTGATGGGTGGGTCGAGTAAATTCATATACATTAATTTGAGATGTTAAAAAGCCAAACATTTAATGCTTTCACGGAGCCAAGGTAATTGCTTAACAGTAAACCCTCCGTAAGTGGGCACTTTGCTTTGGTCCCGTTTCCTATTGACTATACTATAAAGCTAGCTATCACCCTAAGGTAAGCATTTCTCCAATCTTAATTTGCCTCAGTTCTTTGAAACAAGCCGTAACCATAAATTTGCGAAAAGGCTCTGAATTTCAATTTCCATGTGGTGAAAATAGAGCCGCCTCTACCCTCACCGTGAAAATATACCAAACTGTACCATCACCGCCATACGATGAAAATAGACCAAACCCTATCCTCACCGTACGGTGAAACTAGACAAAAATCTATCCTCACCGTAGGGTGAAAATAGACAAAACTCCTTCCAAACGCTTTTCTCACCGCACGGTGAAAATAGACAAAACGCTATTCTCACTGTGCGGTGAAAATAGCAACCTTTGTTCTTTTTTATTTCGTTTGATTTAAACATTTTTGTTCATCCTGGATAGCCCCACAGTATAAAAAGTTGACTAATACAATGGGTTCTCCAGACATGGAGCGACAAAACAGAATATGTACAACATGCAAGGGACATCACAAAATTACGTAAGCGTATGAATGTATCAACACAGATTGTTGGATAATCAATCAGTTAAAAACTTGAGAACAATATAATGACATAGTGAAGTGTGGAGGACATCGCCAGCAATAATGTATAATGGACAAGTTAAGAAATAGTGCCAAACGCTTTCGGTGGTAGCGCCACATGTGCAACTTGCAGATTCAATTACGCCTATCTTACACAGATGTTCATTCAGCTGACTGCAGCCTATACGCAGGCGGGAATTCAAAATGGACAAGTAACTCTTGCCGATGTTCAAAAGTTCTTGATAAACGACACAACATGTTCTTGGCTTTGAAATTTTCTGTTTAAATTGTGACAAAGTCGGTAAATTTCTAGTTTCAAATGGGATTGAGTTCCATAAAGTAGTTGCAGATGGAGGGAATGATTTCTCAAATAGTAGGGGCCTAGTACAGACCATTGAGGCACGCCAGCATGATAGATCCCCATCTGGAAGACTGCCCATTAAGAACTACACGTTGTCTGCGATCAGTGAGATGGTCGCCAAACCATGCCAAAAGGTTTTCTGTGATGCCTGTTTTTTCTGATTTATGTAGGAGACCTGTATGCCAAACTTTGTCGAAAGCTTTGCTTATATCAAGAAACACAACTCTTACTTCTTTTTCTTCGTCGATGGCTATGCATAATTCGTGATATAAAGAAAGTAGCTGATTGACTGTAGAGTCACCCGGTATAAAGCCAGACTGGTTTGCAGAAATAATCATGTTGTCCCGAAGAAAAATGAAAACATGTTTAAACACTACTCTTTCTAATACTTTCCCTGTACAACTTAGAAGAGATACAGGGCGGTAATTGTTGCACAGGTTGGCGTCGCCCTTCGTATGCAGGGGTGTAACGTGTGCCTCTTTCCAGATAGACGCAAAATGACTTTGGTTAAGGGGTAAATTGAATAAATTTGCAAGAGGTTTATGAATTTGGGGAGCTGCTTGTTTCAGAAGTCTATTACTTACGCCGTCAGGACCAGTTGCTTTGGGAGTGTCAAGGCTTTTCAAAATGTCAAGAACTTCCTGATCATGAATCCTCTGATTGCCTAAAACATGAACAGGGTGATCGGGGGGGGTTGGGGGTTCAGAAATTTGAGCCGGTTGTGAACCTATATTGCTTTGGCTCAAGAAAAAATTGTTAAATTGTTCAGCTTTGGAAGCGCTGTCAGGTATATGTTTCCCATTACATATCAGTGAGGGAATTGCCTGATGATGGTTTTTATTTAGAAAATGTTTAACTGTCCTCCACCATGCCTTGTTTTTCTTTTTGGAATTTTTAACAGAGTTACTGAATTTGGTGTTATGCTGCTCTTCGGCTAAACGGAGATGCTCCTGGTACTGATTGCTAAGCTGATTATACATAGGCCATAACTCAGTGCTGCACGGACTATTATTCTTATCTTTAGCTCGATTGTATGCGCGCATGACCTTACGTTTTTCACAACGGAGTGACGAAGTGTACCAAGAAAGGTCATCAGGCTGAATGGTAACTACCTTATTAGGAATACATGTTTTACCGGCTTGCAAAAAACCGTCAGTCCATGAGGCACAACATTCATTTATCTCATTTGATAAAAAGAAATTATCCCAATTGATTTGGGGATAGACCCAGTTGAAAAAAAGTCCATGATCCAATACTTGTGGGCAAGCAGCTGAATTTCCATAAATGCCCAGTTGTACACAGAGTCAGGGTTTAGTGGACTCAAAATATAACTTTTTAACAAAAGTCAAGCTTGAAATATAAAACACAAAGCAACGCGCGTAAACATGAACATAAAGGCAGAAGATGAAAATGACAGGTGTAATACTAATACAAATGAAGCATTATAAAGTCAACGCAAGAAAGTCGCAAATGGTTGGCACAAAATGAGGTGTATAAGGTCCACTGCCGCGGATTAGTCTGATAACTTGAACTTAGGGAGAACAAAATTGAAGGTGCCATGCGATTTCAGTTAGATAACTTAAGGTCCTCTGCCAGGGATCAGTTAATATAACCACATCATAGTTCCGTGATGTAACTCAAAAATATGAACTGAAGACGCCGTAAAATGTGGCAAAACAAAGTCCGCTGCTGCTGATCAGTTAATCAATTAAAAGGGCTCATATATAACTCGAAACAAAAGCCCAAGATACCGTACGAATGCGGTTAGTTACCAACCTGAATTAACTCACCAAGTCCATTGACACATCATCACCAAGACCCAAGCTTTCACTTAGACTTTACTTGGTTTTAGCAGCCGGAAAAAAAGTTCGTAGAGCGGAAGGGGCATTGAGACTCTCACTCTCGGGGTACGACTGATCTACCAGACAGTTCCTTCAGCCTCTTAATGTCGGCTTTGTCTCTGATTTCTTGAGTTTTGATAGTGTTGTTACCGGGCATAGGATGAAACTTCACAAGAACTTTTCCATCAGTGGTATGAGTGTCGAGAATGTACTTCTCCCGTTTCAGCTGACATGCCAGAAATGCTAGCCGGTTTCGTAGTTTTGTAAGATCTTCGCTGGCAAATATGTTTGAACCTTTCAGCTTCCTTTGGGCCTTCCACACCTTGGCCCGGACAGGATAGCTGAGGAAGCGAACTATAACGAACCCTGGCCCCCGCGATGGGACCGCAATGACAGATTTTTGATCAGCTACCGTATTTCTAAAGTGTGTGTGTCAGCACAAACTTTTCTGTTTTTCTAGGAATTAAAGTGTGTGTGTCAACGCACACTTTTCTGTTTTTCTAGGAATTAAAGTGTGTGTGTCAACGCACACTTTTCTGTTTTTCTAGGAATTCTTTCTTTCTTTCTTTCTTTCTTTCTTTCTTTCTTTCTTTCTTCTTTCTTTCTTTCTTTCTTTCTTTCCAGGCAAATTTGTCCGACATTTCATTTGAAAAGTATTACATGTGGAAACTCCAAACTTGGCACAATTATACTTCTATGGATAAAGTCTGGCCTTTTTATAATGAGAGGTCATGCTTTTCAAAATTATGCAAATGAGGGCTAATTAAAGTTTTAAATCTTCAATATCTCATATACTATAGTAGATGTGGTCCCGAGTGTATAGGAGTTCGATCATAGCAAGGTAAAGGTCATCTCAAATGTCAAGGTCATGTCAAGGTCAAAGGTCATGTCAAGGTCAAAGGTCAATTTTAAGCCAAAATGTCATTTTTGAGGTCAAGGTTCACTCCAGGTAGAGGTCATCTCAAGGTCACAGGTCATTTCACGGTTAAAGGCCACTTTCCTTGGTGGCCTTCTTCTAGCCATAACTTGGTCAATTTTTATCCAATTTTGATCATGTTGGGCTCAAATTGTAGCTATTGTAACCCTGCATATTTTAAAATTTGTGTGTGACCTCTAAAGGTCAAAGGTCAAGGTCATTTGAACCTTTGAAAGTTTCATCCAGTCACAACTTGGCTATTTTTCATCCAATTCTAATCATGTTAGACTCAAATTGTAGGTATTGCAACACTGCACATTTTTATAAGAACACGTGACCTCCAAAGGGCAAAGGTCAAGGCCATGCACTTTGAAAGTTTGATCTTGCCATAACTTGGTAAATTTTCATCCGATTTGGTTCATGTTCATGTCAGTTTAACTTCTACTAGGGGGTTACTGACCATTGCGCATGTAATGAATCTAAAACAAAAGTTGTAGCAATTGGAATTATGCTAAACAGCACCATTAGAAATTTTAAATCTTGAATAACTTCAAAGCTGTAATACATCGAGATGCCATTCCAACTTCTACTCCTGTGTTATGGAATAGTTGTACATTGCCATACCAATATGCTTTTAAGACACACACACTGATTTGCTATGCAGCAAATCATCTTTTCTAGTTCTTTATTTCTTTCTTTCTTCTTTCTTTCTTTCTTTCTTTCTTTCTTTACTGGCAAATTTGTCCGACATTTCATTTGAAAAGTATTATATGTAGAAACTCCACACTTTGCACAATTATACTTCTATGGATAAAGTCTGGCCTTTTTATAATGAGAGGTCATGCTTTTCAAAATTATGCAAATGAGGGCTAATTAAAGTTTTAAATCTTCAATATCTTATATACTATAGTAGATGTGGTCCCGAGTGTATAGGAGTTCGATCATAGCAAGGTAAAGGTCATCTCAAATGTCAAGGTCATGTCAAGGTCAAAGGTCATGTCAAGGTCAAAGGTCAATTTTAAGCCAAAATGTCATTTTTGAGGTCAAGGTTCACTCCAGGTAGAGGTCATCTCAAGGTCAAAGGTCATTTTAAGGTTAAAGGCCACTTTCCTTTGTGGCCTTCTTCTAGCCATAACTTGGTCAATTTTTATCTAATTTTGATCATGTTGGGCTCAAATTGTAGCTATTGTAACCTTGCATATTTTAGAATTCATGTGTGACCTCTAAAGGTCAAATGTCAAGGTCATTTGAACCTTTGAAAGTTTCATCCAGTCACAACTTGGCTATTTTCCATCCAATTCTAATCATGTTAGTCTCAAATTGTAGGTATTGCAACACTGCACATTTTTATGAGAACACGTGACCTTGAAAGGGCAAAGGTCAAGGTCATTTGGCCTTTTAAAAGTTTCATCTTGCCATAACTTGGTAAATTTTCATCCGATTTGGTTCATCTTCATGTCAGTTTAACTTCTACTAGGGGGTTCCTGACCATTGCGCATGTAATGAATCTAAAACAAAAGTTGTAGCAATTTGAATTATGCTAAATAGCACCATTAGAAATTTTAAATCTTGAATAACTTCAAAGCTGTAATAGATAGAGATGCCATTCCAACTTCTACTCCTGTGTTATGGAATAGTTGTACATTGCCATACCAGTATGCTTTGAAGACACACACACTGATTTGCTATGCAGCAAATCATCTTTTCTAGTTCTTTGTTTCTTTCTTTCTTTCTTCCTTTAAAGTGTGTGTGTCAGCACACACCTTTCTGTTTTTTCTAGGAATTATGTCTGTGTGCCAACACAGACATACTGTTTTTCTAGGAATTCTTTCTTTCTTTCTTTCTTTCTTTCTTTCTTTCTTTCTTTCTTCTTTCTTTCTTTCTTTACAGGCAAATTTGTCCGACATTTCATTTGAAAAGTAATATACATAGAAACTCCAAACTTGGCATGATTATACTTTCATACATGAAGCCTGGTCTTTTTGTAAAGAGGTTCAATGGTTTTGAAAATTATGCAAATTAGGGCCATTTGAAAATTTAAATCTTGAATATCTCCAAAAATATTATAGGTACAGGTAATCAATCCAACTTTGATTAATATGTTGGTTACAATGCACCTTTTTGTAATTTACATGTGACCTCTAAAGGTCAAAGGTCAATGTCATTTTCACATTTGAAATTTTTGATCTAGCCATAACTCGGTCAATTTTCAACCAATTTGAACCATGTTGGACCCAACCTGTAGGTATTGCAACACTGCGTATTTTTGTAATTTACATGCAATGCCTAAAGATTAAATGTCAAGCTCATTCAGGCCTTTTTGTTAAATCTAGCCATAAGCGTAATGGAATGTGAAGTACCAAAGGCTTCAAAGATGGCATCAGTCAAGATTCTGGGGCCCGCTTTGGTAATTGATACTTTTAGCCCAGATAAGAGAGCCTGGGTTTGATATCAGGCTATGGGCAGCATGCTTGTCTGTATGTGTGCCCTGAGTAGCACACAGAATGCCGCGTGTGACTGTTGCCATGTTTACACAAGACAGACAAGACATAACTTAGAAAATTGGAACAACACATAATTAATTAATTGGGTAAGACATAACAGATTCAACTGAAAACCACAGGAAGCTGCAGTTTTCCTTGCAGTGAGGTTGCAAGGTTAGGAATCGAACAAGCCACGGGCAGCCAGGTCAGTGTTCAATGTAAACAAAGCATGCACAAATATGAATAGACTGACGTGTAAAAGTTGTATCATGCTGAGAAGACTACTTGGTTCATGAGAATGAAATGGAAAAGAATGATGACACAGTCTGTGGTAGTTTATATATCATTACATACTGTCAAAAATGTTGTCTTTCTTTCTTTCTTTCTTTCTTTCTTTCTTTCTTTCCTTTCTATGGATGTGTGCCAACACAGACATATTGTTTTTCTAGGAATTCTTTCTTTCTTTCTTTCTTTCTTCCTTTCTTCCTTCCTTTCTTTCTTTCTTTCTCTCCAGAGACATTTGTCCGACATTTTATTTAAAAACTATTACACATAGAAACTCCAAACTTGGCAAAATTATACTTCTATAGATGAAGTCTGGCCTTTTTGTGATGAGAGGTCATGCTTTCCAAATTATGCAAATGAGGGCTAATTAAAGTTTTAAATCTTCAATATTTTATATACTATGGTAGATGTGGTTCCGAGTGTATAGGAGTTTGATCATAGCAAGGTAGAGTCCATCTCAAATGTCAAGGTTATGTCAAAGTCAAAGGTCAGTTTTAGGCCAAGATGTCATTTTTTAGGTGAAGGTTCACTTCAGGTAGAGGTCATCTCAAGGTCAAAGGTCATTTTAAGGTCAAAGGCCACTTTCGATGGGGGCTTTCTTCTAGCCATAACTTGGTCAATTTTGATCATGTTTGGCTCAAATTGTAGCTATTGCAACACTGCACATTTTAAAATTTACATGTGACCCCAAAAGGTCAAAGATCAATGTCATCTGGACCTTTGAAAGTTTCACCCAGCCATAACTCGGACAATTTCCATCCAATTCTAATCATGTTTGACTTAAATTGTGGGTATTGTAACACTGTACACTTTTGCAATTTACATGTGACCTATAAAGGTGAAAGGTAAAAGGCCAAGGCTATTTGGACTTGGAAATATCACCCAGCCATAAGCTTAATGCAATGTGAAGTACCTAAGCACAAAAGTTGTACCATTTAATATTTACAGCTTTTGAAGGCACACAGACAGATTTGCTTTAAAGCAAATCTTCCTTTCTAGTTCTTTATTTCTTTCTTTCTTCTTTCTTTCTTTCTTTCTTTCTTTCTTTTTTTCTTTATGGGCAAATTTGTCCGACATTTCATTTGAAAAGTATAACACGTAGAAACTCCAACCTTGGCACAATTATACTTCTATAGATAAAGTCTGGCCTTTTTATAATGAGAGGTCATGCTTTTCAAATTTATGCAAATGAGGGCTAATTAAAGTTTTAAATCTTCAATATGTTATATACTATACAGTGCATTCCACCTAACTTGAGCTCTGGGGGCCCTCTCATTAGTTGTGACCACAGTGCTGGTGGGCCAAACAGCCTATCACTGACCTCTTTGCCCTGCCACTCAACCCGGCTGCTATAATTAGTGGTGTTTGTAAACAGGTCCACATGGGTGCTGCTGTAGACATTTATATGGGTTTTATTTTCACTTTTGTAGCGTCAAATAATTGGATTTTTTACAAAATAATCCGGCTAAAGGGACACCATTTTACTGTGGAGCTGGCCCTGCTATGTGTCTGCCACCCCACCAAACACACATGACCAGTGACATTGAATGATTGGTATCAAATGGCCAGCTTATTCCAAAGTCCTGGCAAGTGTAACCACATCAAAATAAACCCTACCCTATCCGCCTTAAGTTTATGTGTATTTTATTACCCCAATAGATTTCACTCATAATCCACAGCCTTTATCAACATCGCAAGACCTGTGGGACATTTTTACAGGGCTCATTTAGACAAGGCAAGTAGCCAAGAAGAGGCAACTGGAAACTGTGCCACGCGTTTCGACCTGTCTAGGTCTCATCAGGCACTGGCAGGGATTTCAAAATGTTCCATATATATAGTAAGGGGTAACAAATGCGTTGCTAAACTTTTACAGGGGTGTCACATCTCAATTAAACTGCAAACAAGCCATAATCCTGGGATATATTTTACAAGATGTGACATCAAAATGACCCTTTGAAAATGCGGCATCCCTTGACTCATTCAGGACAAAAGTCTTCATTTACTGTCAGTAAAATTTGTATCAAAGGGATATACTGAGTATTCTTATCTTTTAAATGAGGGGGTTCTGATTTAAAATTTCTGACAATCATAATAGAATATAATATCTGCTCATGATTTGTGATATTCTGACCTTTTTTATTTGTTTCACACATTGTATTAGCAATGCAAATTTGAAAGAATTAGCGAAGAGCATATCCTTTGGGTTCATCACTGAATGAGTTAATTTTGTCATTTAAACATTGGCTGCATTGATTGCATAGCTATGTCTGTTTGGTAATTTAATTATAAGTTAATCTTTTCTTCTACCATACTGACCTACTACCGGCCAATCAGAAGGCTAGAAATCTATGGTCTAACCACTACTGCAACCTACAGTTTTCAAAGATTAAACAGCTGAGTCCTCATAAAATTACCCCCCCCCCCCATAAAACTGTATCTGATCCTGGAGAAGTAAGTGTGAAAGGATATCAATCCAAAAGGGTGACCTTCAAGCAACGTCCAGCCTCAGTTATTATTACGGTGTTAGCTCCTTTCAGAAGTGTAATTTCCATTCATTGGTACATTCAGTGGTGTCCTGACCAAGTGGGACTGTCTGAGGAGGGAGCTGATCATCCCTGGGACCAGACTGGCTTGTCGGCAGGGGTGTCTCTGATGTCCGCTGTAAGGGAACATGTGGTCTCATTTGCCATTACACTTTTCACATCTAGCTGGTTCATCTGCAGAAGCTGTGTTTGTGTAACTGGCACCCTAAATCGTGGATATTTGGCCTCCAGTGCTTCATCTCTTTGGTATAACAACTGCTGTGTTTGAATTTTCATGAAAGAGTCAAGATCATAATTTTCTTCCATGACTGCCAGTGTTTGCTTGTTGCCGCTTGCACAATGTTCTGCAGAATGAGCACTATTCTATTTTTACAAAATATAGGAAATTAAAATTTGTTTTTATGCCCTGGTCAAGATTGTAAAGATTGGATAGAAATGGCTGGGTTTAGTGTTGATCATCACATCAGTTTTTATTGCACTCATTACATTGAGTAGAGCATGAGGTCATGCTGTGACCATCTCTGTGATCCAAGTGCAAGGCCAAATGGTAGAAGTCAGTTAGACCATTGAAAAGTGTGGTCTAACCACTTCCTCGCTACCGCTCGGAGGTGTGTTAGACCACACTTCTCAATAGTCTAACTAGAACTTTCTGGACACCAGTAAGTTCAGTGGCTCTTAAAGAAAACATTTTGGGCTATATTATTTATATACAATTACAGAGTCCAGGAAATGCTCAAGATCCCTGCTCATGCATTCTATCATTAAAGTGTGTGTGTGTGTGTCAACACACACTTTTCTGTTTTTCTAGGAATTCTTTCTTTCTTTCTTTTTTCTTTCGTTCTTTCTTTCTTTCTTTCCAGGCAAATTTGTCCGTCATTTCATTTGAAGGTATTATATGTAGAAACTCTAAACTTGGCACAATTATACTTCTATGGATAAAGTCTGGCCTTTTTATAATGAGAGGTCATGCTTTTCAAAATTATGCAAATGAGGGCTAATTAAAGTTTTAAATCTTCAATATCTTATATACTATTGTAGATGTGGTTCTGAGTGTATAGGAATTCAATCATAACAAGGTAAAGGTTATCTCAAATGTCAAGGTCATGTCAAGGTCAAAGGTCATGTCAAGGTCAAAGGTCAGTTTTAAGCCAAAATGTCATTTTGAGGTCAAAGGTCACTTCAGGTAGAGGTCTTCTCAAGATCAAAGGTCATTTCAAGGTCAAAGGCTACTTTCGATGGTGGTTTTCTTCTAGCCATAACTTGGTCAATTTTTATCCAATTTTGATCATGTTTGGCTCAAATTGTAGCTATTGCAACACTGCACATTTTAAAAATTACATGTGACCCCTAAAGGTCAAAGGTCAATGTCATCTGGACCTTTGAAAGTTTCACCCAGCCATAATTCGGCCAAATTCCATCCAATTCTACTCATGTTGGACTTAAATTATGGGTATTGTAACACTGTACACTTTTGCAATTTACATGTGACCTCTAAAGGTTAAAGGTCAAAGGGCAAGGTTATTTGGACTTGGAAATATCCAGCCATAAGCTTAATGGAATGTGAAGTACCTTAGCACAAAAGTTGTACCATTTAATATTAACAGCTTTTGAAGGCAAACTGACAGATTTGCTTTAAAGCAAATCTTCCTTTTTAGTTATGTTTTTAAATACACGCCGCACATCAGGGTCATTCAGGACACCCAGAAAGTTTCTAGGGCTAAGGTGGTCACGTACACAACATTCCCCCCCCCCCAAAAAAAAATTGATAGACATCAGTTTCTTGTGGATCATTAAAATGTTTGAGATATGAAACTTGCATCATACTTGTCTGACTTACAATACAACCATCGAAATCAACCCTTATCGTTTAACACCAATTAAACCATGAGGTCCCTGTGACCTTTCCATGCACATTGAATTACAGAAACCTTGGATATATCATATTAAGATTGCAAAATTTGCCTAAACAATATCATAAGGCAAATACTAAGGCTACCTAATAATCCATATATGGCACATGTTCCTCATGAGGTAAACATGACATGATATACCAAACCTGGGAGAGGTTACTAGCACATCACCAAGTACGCACAATCCTCAACATTGTGGCCTTTACCGATGGTAAAGTTGATGCGTCATGTCATATGACCAAAACATTAGCATATGTACATTTTCAACTGAATGTTACAGCAAATGGCGGCTTATAATTACAACCATCGCCGCCTACATCAATTAAGCAAACACAGAATTCAAAAGTCTAAATCATACAAGTATCAGTTCGAATCCTAGAAGTATCAATTGAACAAAACATCGCTATGCTTGGCCTTTTCTTTTCTTACAGCACAGACAACATGGCAAATCAGTTACATGCCATGAAAAGCGTTTCGTGAAAGACTACTATACATGTCAGGCCATTCCCGCAAAGGATATAATGTTTCAGCCGGGGTTTCAAAACTCACTTCCTGACTTTCAAGACCTTTAAAGTCCCTACATCTGATATGATGTTTGCAAGCATTACATAATCAAAACTGTCAGGAAATCGACCCATTGGTATGCATTTTTGTAAGTCCAAACACTTCTGAACAGGACCAGCGGTGACCCTTGGCACCTAAATCTCCATTAAATCATGATATATTACTAATCGGTATTATCTGATGGATGACAAACAAATAATGCAAAAGTCTAAGGAATAAACCCATTTAGTCTCATACAATTTTGTTAACAACCTTCAGCCCAACACGGGCATTGTATGGTCAACACAATGACCAATGTGACTCCATGTCACACACCATCATAACATTTGGGCTGCTGGGCCCAGCACAAAATGATAAACACCGCAGTGTCAATAGGTTACCTAAGTTACGAAAGATAAGGTCACTCTCTTTTACATGTCCCCACCAGCATACATTTTGTCGTGCATATAAAATGATACTTCAGTTATGCACCTTATCAAAATATAAGTCACACCTCACAACAAGTTAGAAAGAACACATTAATGTCAAAATACAAGGTTCAATAGCTATGTCCACTTGTATAACAAACACATAACATATGATACATAATCATTGCACATAGTTCACAATTTTCATAATAAACAATAAACGAAAATACCAAACCCGGTTAGTTTGATATAAAACACATGTACACTTAACGCACGAGCATACATTTAACGCAGGAGCGTACATTTAAACGTCCATAGAAATAGTTCAGTAGAAAACTCAAGTATGACAACTTCATGTTCATTTATAAAAGACACCAGGGCATCTCCTCCCTAATTAACCAATGGAGGAGGTTTTATTTCTAGGTGTTTCCATGCCATGGCATCTAATCTGGACATGGGATCCCATAAAGCATTCCCAGCAGGTTCCCCTCTAATCTGCACCTTGTACTCAATCCTCCCATCCCTCACTCTTTGTGCCAGGATACGTCTTATCTGATGATACCCACCCTCTTTTGAAGATATTGAGCTAGACGGGAATATGGTATTGGGATCTACCACTACACCGTACTCATCTGGTACCTTTCTCAGTCTACTTGACCTCCGGACCACTGGCCTAGACTCACTCTCTGTCCCCTTTACAGTTTAATTGTTACTCTCTCGCTGGTCACTCTCTGTATGCTGACTTACATGCCTACCCCCATTTACGGCTTGTGGCAAGTTTAACCTTAACATTTTACCCGATACCACTGTATCTGGCAAGTAAGGGGCGGGGTTTGGCACCGTTACATGAGCCATTTTCAACTGATCTAAATGTACCAGACGAGAAAGCCTCTTCCCTGTGTCAAGGTTAGGCAATATTACTTTGTGAGCACTGGAAACCTCTGTTACAATGTACGGACCCTCATATCTGTTTTGTAACTTCCCACCAGCACCTGTTTGCTCCTTCATGAGATAGACGTAGTCCCCCGTGGCCACCTTAAAGGGGCAGTGGGGGTATAAAAGGCTGACGGAACAGCATGGTTCCCATATGTTGATACAATAATTACACTCAAGAGCTCCAGCCAATTTTGAAGTACAATTCAAAATAATTTGGTCTGTAATGCCCCAATGGAGACAATTTGGAGGTAGCATCCTATATGAACTTGCATGGAACCCTCAGACTCAAATCTATGGCAAAGTATATTTTATTTCACTGGATTTCCTGCTGTTGAAAAATCAATCAAACAGTTACAATTTGAACTGCCTGGCTATTCCAACAGCCCAATTGCTCCCCATCAACAGATATGTGATACAAACACACACATGTTTGTGGTTTTTATCACCCGCTAATTGGTTGCACCCCGTGGGATGTCCAACTCCGATAGTGGGCACCGGGCATCTGGTGAGTGAAATACTTGACCAGCTTTGTATAACATGCAAGCAAAAGCACATCCAAACAGTTTTTTCTTTCTTTTTGAGAGACCACCATGTAATGAAGCCACCTCCATTTACAGACCACATTTTGTTATGTTGCTGGTGCCATTTTTTATGTTTTTATACAAGCAGGAATGGAGTGAACACCAGGTTTGAGGGAATACTAATCCCCAGCTTTCTGTTTTGTCTTGTTAGCTTGTTGTTTCGTCAGGTTACTCAACACCAAATAGACACAGCTAAAAGTCTTTACAGTCCACATATGAAATGAGGAAACAAACACAAAATTTCTGTTTCACATGAACCATGTGTTACAATGTTATTGCAGAAATTAGAGAAATGAAATGAAACAAAACCTGCACAAGGAACATCAGTTGAGAAGGACTGACCCTACAATGTTTGAATATTTCCAACTACATGTATACACATGTGCCAGGATGGAGATACAAGTGACCAGTGAGTTGACAGCAGGCATACCAGTAGTCCACAAACATTCAGTTATTGATATTGGATTGTTGTCGCAACGCATCCTGTGCTCTTCCCGAATTGTTTATAAGTTATGAATGAAACTTGGCTGATATTTTCTTCATCTGTTCACACTCTCAACAATGAACCTGATGATGGGATCCATCAGCAATATATTTTTTGTCCAATATAACTATGACATTAAAAATCCTTCGGTAATAAATCCGTATATTTGCTGAAACACAACTGTCCTTACATGCAAAATCAATAAACATATTTTAATACTTCTGTCTTGATGTACTAGAGGCAGTATGATGCAATTGGGGTACTGATGTAACTGATGACATTTTCTCCAGTCTTTTTGAAAGGATACAAGAGATGATTCATAGAAATGAAAAAGCAAACATTGAAATGTTTCTTACTGTTCATTACACCATGGATAGTTGAGGGGATTATCCATGATTTCAGTTCTGTAAATGTCACGGTTTACTCCCACATGTGTCCCAGGTATGCCACTTTGGGTGGATTTGGAAGCCAGGTGCGCACCAACTTCAAAACACAGTTTGGCATAAGATCCCTCCGATGGTACACATACTTTTGACATCTAGGGTCTCTTCCCATAGCAACAATTTTCCTATGTTTGTACCTTTCATCAATAAACACTCCTCTGTGAGTCAACATTGTCCAAAATTTTTTGTAATGTCCTTTTCTCTTCTGTGAATTTCCAATATGTGGTGGATGGGCATTATCTTCCCACCAAAACTGTCGATAACTTTCATCTGTGACACATGGAGCTGAAAGACAATGTGGACACTCCTCTGCACCTAGGAGGGGAAAAATGAAACGTACAGATTCCGGATCTTCCTCTTCTGTAGCATTATCAGCAACATTGAAATGGTCAGCGCCTTCCTCTAGTGCAGTTCCAAAGTCCCAGTCATAGTGAACAAACAGAGCTTCAATTGTGTCATATTGCTCCTGAGTGAATGCAGCACACACAAACTTTTTAGCTGTACGGTTGTCGTCTTCATCATTCTGAGCCATTTTCTTGTTTTTCCTGGAGAAACAAACCCCCCCCTGTGCCCTTTCAACAGATGCTGCACTGAAATGACTCAGGTGGGTTGCCTTAGATTGTCTAAATATAAACAGGATGTAGTTAGGAATGCATACTAGTATAGTGTACTGTACACACATAAGATGTATACTGTTATTGTGAGGTGTGTCATGTTCTCTGAAGAAACATTTGTTTTAATTAATGTTTCCTGGAAACTGATCAAATCTGTGCGGGTTGTAATGTTCTACCCTGCTACAATAACAATTTGATCAGGTGACTAAGGTTCATGTCCAGGAAGTGGGGTATTTCCTATTTATTGCATACTTTGTCACTTTGTCTTAGGACTCTCACCCATAAAGGTCTATATTTTGCTTTGTATTGTCGAGTGTAAAAGTTTGGAATGGATGATAACCAACCAAGAAAACGAAAGTTGTATCCATCTGATGAGCCAGCTGCTGTCAGAAAAAGATATGAAAAGTTGAAAGCATCTGGAAATATGAAGCCTACTGGGGCTTTGAAGTATACTTGCACTGACGAGTCACAGAAGCTGCAGATTCAGGACAAAATTGAACAAGTCAAGAAAATCCTGAATCCTGAACAATGGAATTCAGTTTCAAATGAACATCTACTTCAAACAATATTAGATTATTTTTGAAACAAGGAGCAGCCTACCACTTCAAGCCAAGGTGAAGCTACAAATCCTAACCCCCAGGGTACACATCACTTTTGTGGCATAGAGCAGACTGAAGAACCACTGTTTGTTGCAACAAGATCATCAGTGAAGCACTTATGTCAAATACAAATTTGCCGTTCATGCAATGGAGGAAACCTGGAGATACAGGCATTCAACATGAGAGGGCATGTGGCGATGTTTGAACTCAAATGTCCAAAATGTGGCACCAAATGTAGATGGAACTCGTCACCTTACATGGTTTCAAAGGGAAATGAAAGTCCATAGTTTCTTGCAAATCTCAGACTCGCTCATAGTTTTTTATCATCGGGCTTGAGAGAGGTTCAATATGAAACTTTATGCAATGGAGCCAATTTTGGAATTATGAGTACAGATTTTATATCAAATGTGCGACAGAAATACCAGGGGATAGTAAATTCATGCTGCAAAGAGTCACAAAATAGTGCTATAATTGAAGAAATAGCCAGTACCGAGGAGATAATGGAAGGCATAGAAGTTCTAACTGATGCCCGACATGGAACAAGAAAAAATGCTAAAGATACTGATGTGATATGCTTAGGTGGTGTGTCACATAAATGCTTGTGGAATGGTCACTTAACAAGGAAGGCTGATCCTGTAACACAACGGCATGAATTATTGGGAGTTAAAAAAATGTATGAACATTTTGATAACACGAGAATTGTCATAAAGCGACATGTACATGATGACAATAGATCAGTAAGCAAGTACATCGAAACAGAACGGCCAGACACTGAAAATGCTATAGACATATGGCATGAAACATCCAAGATACCATCAAAATTTCGTACTATAAGTACTGGACCTAAATATAAACATGGTAAAACATGGCATACAGAACTTCATGACAAAGGTGCATTTGTGAAGAAACATATTAATTTCAGTTTGCGACACTGCAATGCAGATGAAGAAAAACTGTGCAATATGTTGGACAACATGTTAAATCATTTCAAAAATATCCATGATGAGTGTGAACCTGTTTCCAAATGCAAGACACAGGAAGGATATGAACCACATTTGCAGCACATAACAAGTAAGAAAGCTGAGGAGCTTTTTGTCAAGTTCATTCATAGTCTGAATGTATACAAACGGCCGGACAGATATAAACACTGCAGAGACACAGCATACGTAGAGTCATTTAACAGGGCCATCAAAGTGTATCATTCGAAGGATGTTCATTTTTCAGATGATGAATACAAAATGCGCACACAGCTTGCCATTTTATCATGGAATGAAAATGTAGATAGGGAGTACACATCAGTGTCAGAGGCAACAGAAACGACACCAAGTAGGAAAGTGCTGAAGGCAAAAACTTTTTCCTTCAGGGAAAATCTGTGGCAAAAATTTACTGCAAGTTGGTAAATGTGCAAGGCTACAACACCACAGTACTTGTAATTGAAAGCCATGCATTGGATACACTGCATGTATGTATAAACAACTATGACTAAATGTGTGAGGAGTGGTCTGGATATACATATTACTTTTATTTTGGAATGTTCATCGTGGTGTCAATAAAAAAGTGTAAGCTTTTTGACAAATAAGTTTCATTTGTATGGAATATTAGCATTTTGTGTGTGTGTGTGTTGTACATGTACAGCAGGGAATGTACCAAATACAAAGCTGGACAGCAGTATTAGTCACTTCCACCACGTGGTGGGGAGAGGCCAGATGCCCAGCTACCCCCCTGTGGTGAGAAAACCACAAAATGTCCATGGATTATAAACACTGTAATTTAAACCATACTGATAGCTTGTCGTTAGTTTCTAACGATTCTTGCCCCTTTAAGAGGATTGCACTTAGAATTAGCCCCTTTAACCATCTTCGCCTTAGCTTTAGCCAAATTTTTTCTCACTTCTGATCTTATGTACTCAAATTTCTTGGCATGTTGTTTAACAAACACATGTGCATCCTCTGGTATAGAACTAAAGTCAGTGGGCTTGGGTGGAACTAAGGGAAATTTTGGCCTACAACCATACACAATCTGGTGTGGCGAGTAGCCTGTACTTCCATTTACAGAACTATTGATGGCAAATACGATAGCATCGAGCATTTTATGCCAATTTCTACCCTGCGGAGCCGCATAAGGTGTTAACCTCTCTGCCAAGACATGGTGGCTTCTCTCTATTGCACCCAGACACTTGTGAACAAAAGGAGGGGTAAACTCTTGGGGCACCTGTAGCATCCTACATACTTCCCTGGTAACTGCAGAAATGTTGTCCGACCTGACATCACAAAGCAAAGTGTCCGCCACACCACAAGTGCAAAACAGACTAAATATCGCATCTGCTACCGTTACAGCATCTTCGCTGGCTATGCCACAGAAAAACAAAAATTTGGAAAACATGTCAATAGCCGTAAATAAATATGTATTTCCCTGTGAACTTACTGGTTAAATTGGTCCAAACAGATTGTATTGGCACACTTGAAAACATTTGTCCGGAGCAGGAAAAGCTACTATCGAACTCTTAGTATCGGCTTTCTTGACCTTCCTACTTTGACAGGCATGGCATGACCTGACAAAGTTTGTGACCTCTTGGGCTAAGTGGGGAATATCCTAAGTGAATGACACGAGTCACATGACACCCTGATAAGAAGCACAGTTTGGAAGATGACAGGAGGCTGGCAAGACGTACTTTGCCTCTGGCTGTCACATATGTATGCATTTATTTCTAACAGACATCATGCCTCTCAATAGTGATGGGGGTTGACCATGATTGTATGGGTCTTCGCCCCTACTATTGGATTGGGTGATGGGATTGTGGTACCTGTCAGGGAAAGGGAGTTGTGGTGGTCAACTGTCCTTGCTGTCAGGCTTGTGGTACCTGTCAGGGTAAAGAGAGTTGCGGTGGTCAACTGCTCTTGCTGTCAGGCTTGTGGAACCAGTTCAGGTCAAGGGAGTTGGTGGTTAACTGCCCTTGTGGTCTGGCTTGTATGTCCTGGTCAGGGAAAGGGAGTTGCGATGGTCAGCTGCCCTTGCTGTCAGGTGGCATATTTTGTCCCTGCTTGGTGCTTGGGCAGGACTGGAGAGTTGCAGGCGGGCGCATGTGGGTTAACAGTAATTGGATCTGGGTGGTCCTCACAAGAGGCTGCTATACATTTGGTATAGCACTGATACGTGTATGCATAAAAGCCTCCAGCTTGTGTGATCACAACTATGCTTGGTTGTATCATAGCTATGGTTGCTCTTTGTGAAGACATGAGTTGGTACATGAATAAAGATTTTCTCAGTGCCATCTCTGTGGTGATCAAACAGCAATTGGCATACTGATTGACCTTGGGGTTCCTATACTTGCAGGTTTCAACCCCTGATTTTATGTTTGCTGTATTTTTATGAGCCACTAAGTATAACACTGGGTTGTAGGTCTATGTGTATAGTTGGGACTGCAAGGCCTGGCGTGGGTGTATATATAATTATGTCCCTGGTGTCTATATATTTTCCCACACACTTTTCATGATACTGGCAAGCTTACAATTGTTTACATGTTTGAATCATCATGATTTTATTACCCCCACGAATGAGAAAAAAGTAAAATGTTTTTATTGTTTGGGCAGGATAGCCAGGACAGCGAGCTGCTTGGGGTTTTATTTGCTGGAGACAGGGATGCGTATGTGCCTGTTGCTCTATAGGCAACAGGTCTCAAGTTTGATATATCTGTTTGTACTTATGTGTGTAATGGCAATTTTGTTTCTCTTGTGTATGTAGCGCCGTCTTTGTTATTTTAGTTCATGATGTACACTCTTGGGCGACCTGTTCCCCCATGGTGAGTGTGAGGGCAGGGCCTCAAGGTTCTGCCCACACAGTTCCTTGTTTTTCAGTAACGGAGGCCCTAAGACTGATCAATGGATTCTAGTACGCTTGTCATTGCTGTTGTGATATTTGTTGACGGAGTAGGCCAGAGGAGACATTGTCCATGTATCTCGGCACACATCAATGTATTTTTTTGCTACTTTGCCTGTTGATTTTAGGGCTGCTTGTTACCCTATTTCTTTGTTGTCTAGAACTTTGGCATTGAACTTCCCTTTTATGCTTTTCTTTACATTCTAACTTGCACGTCCAAGAGATTTTCTGACATTGGTTATTTTCATTCCTGTTCATGCATATCTGTAATAATTATGATTGGTACCCTTACACTTGCTCCTTCTGTCAGACTTGGACAATATATTATGTCAGGCTGTTGATTTTGGATTATGATCGGTCTTGTGTGGCTCTTTACATGTCCCCCTTGATTTTTGGAGGGGGGTGGGTGGGTTCAATTGTTGTATTAAAATGAGTAACATTCACAGTATGGTTTCAGTTGCGCATTTGTACTTGGTCAAGGACTAGTACAGTACTCTTTGCAGTGTTGCACGTTTACATCTTCTGCTATGGCATCGGAACAAGCCACATACCAGCCTAAAGTATGTCTGAAACAGGGGCACACTTTAAAGGGGAAAGACGTGTTCCCTTTAATTTTAAGGCTTAAACCTCTGGCTATAGAGACCAACCCGCCAGGGGAACAAGACTTGGCCAGTGTGTCAAGCAAGTATCCCATCACCAGTTATTCGGAGCTGGAATGCCAGTGTGGTGTTAGAGGCTGCCGGCCTCCCATCTGATAGGCAGGGGTGCCTGCTTGCACTGCATGCTGCAGTGCTACAGGCAAATACATCAGGAGCTCCTGAAGGAACGACTCTGCAGCCTGGAGATGCCAGAAACCCGAGGCACACAAAAGGTATCAAGAGGGTGAGTGTTCTGAACATAGGTAGTAAATATATAACAATATATAAAAGTATATAAAGTATATAATGTGAAAAAAAAAGTCGGAATGGGATTTTAAAGGGCCATGCAGTCTGTCATTAGGACGGGACATGTCTTCTTCTCTACAGTATAATGTGACTTCCTGTGGTTTCTTACACCTGTGGGCTACATGTATCTGCTGTACACCTGTAGTAGGTCTGCTAAACAGACATGGCACATGGACATGGACACCACAAAGTATATATGCATTGTATCGTGTAGAGGGGGCTACTGCTTTGTAGTTTTGTTACCCCTGTGTGTGTCCCTCACAATCCAATGATTACACATTTTCTTCTTATCATTACTTCATTTGAGTACTTGAAATGTGGGTATATTGTGGGTTTCTTGTGTTTGACTCTATTGGGGTCCGGCAGATGATTATTTAATTACATTTCTGCCGGTTTTTAATTTAGGCGGCCACTGCTACTGTGACCAGTGACTGTGAGGAACAACCTTGTCTATCCACATCAGACGACCCCCCTCGGATGGGCCAGGAAGCATCCAGGCTGTCCTCACTGGAGCAGGAGGTAAAGAAGCTCAGACAAGAGGCAAACAGTGGCTCGGTGGATACAGCATTGGCCCAGGTGCGAACCTTAGCAGCAAAGCCACATGTGGAGACTGTGCTTAAAAGTCTGCAGGGATATGGAGAAGGAGGGCGACTTAAGGTCCCTTGTAATTAGGCTTGTTGGGTCAGAGGTTGCGAAAAAAGTCCACAGTGCTCTGGAGGGTTGGATGAAAGTTCAGCGTAAATGGAAGGAGCTTGGGTCGGCAAAAACAGCTGACAGTGTGCCCCCCAGGCTGGGCGCGTCACCTGTGCCTGTTACAAGCCCACCTATGGGGATGGGTGTCAGCTGGCCAGGGTATGCTCCTTTCCCTTACCCTATGTATCCTGGCATGCACCCAATGGGTATGGATAGTCAGCCTGGTTTTAGGGGGGGGGGGGCTACCGTGGGAGGGGTAGGGGTAGATCAACTGAAAAGTGGTGTTACTACTGCAAGGCAGTGGGCCACTTCATTGGTTCTTGCCCAAAACTGTAAGGTGTCGGAAGAAAGAGTAATATATGGTAGGCCTACCAACATTTGTTTCAGGTACATGTTGTGCTATGTCACATGTGTAAAGAATGTTCCATGTGTCAATTTACTTGCTTTCATCTGGTGTCATTTAGATTATACTACCATATACGTGCTTTGATTCAAGTTCTCTCACATTATGTGGCCCAAGTAAGCTTATAGCATCTAGGCCTATGTTTATAATTATGTTGTCTTAATATGTCATGTGCATTTCCTTGCCATGTATCTAGTTGTTGTACTTATAGGACATTGTTTTCACCTTTGTTCATTACAATACTGCCAGGCTTCCATGTCACTTTGCCATGCTATCTAAATGTTAACAAATATACTGGCATTCGAACATTTTGCATTTCTGGTACCTGTGTTTAGTTTTCAGGTTATCTCGGCTCTAGACACCCAAAGGGGACCTTATCTCCTAGTGGGCTTGTACAGCTTACGCTGGGTGGATAGGATTGGGGTGACCTCCACGGGGTCATGTGGCCGGGTCCGTCGGCTGTTTTTCCGTTATGTGGGCATCTTCTTATTTTCCAGGGCTGGACACACATGGATGTGCTCATCCCTCAGTGGGAACTCGCAGCAGGTTTCTGCCCTATGTTCACGGAGGAGGACTGTAGACTGCATCCCGGCTGGGTCACCTGGCTTGGGTCCCCTCTCGATCCTTCTACCCATCAGGTTGATGCCATGCAATTACAACACATTATGCAGTGGGATTCACAATTTTTACCTGTGGAACGGCAATTATTTCGAGACCCTACTTATTTTGTGGCCGGCCAACTGCACTCTCAGTTATCGAATTGGGAGTTTTTATTGGGACAGTTTGAGCAGGGGTCATCTGCTATGGTACTGATGTGGCTCAGAGAGGGGGTAAGAGTGGAACATTTTTTCTGGCATTTCAAAGGGAACTTCAAAGGGAAATCGAATGATTGTGACAGTCCCCCCACAGAATCTTCCCTAACTGTTCTTCTGGGCGCAAGCATGCTGCATTTATTGCCCGATCATTGGAGGAAAGTATTAAAAATGGTTCTATTGAAGTGGTAGGGAAAGTAGGTGAGGTTGCGCCTGCTAGAGTTGTGATGGGTATCTGTATTGAGCCCACTAAGCCTCGCCTGTGCCATGATGAGAGGTACCTAAATTTGTGGATTACAGATAACCCTTTCAAATTAGATACCCTACCTGATATTCCACCTATATGTCCCCCTGGTAGCTTCATGTCCACTTGCGATGAAAAATCTGCCTATGATGGACTGGTGCTACATCCAGACTCCCGGGATTATTTTGGCCTGCACTTTGGTGGTTACTACTAACGCTATAGGACCCTTCCTTTTGACTGGAAGGCTAGTCCGTTTGTCTATGACACAGTTGGGAGACAAGTGACCTCATTTCTGAGGTCAAAGGGGGTACGTACACTCCAGTATATAGATGATAGATATGTGGGCTCCATCAGTACTAGCGTTTCTCTCAATGAAGAGGATAAATGTAGGTGGGCCATGGCCCTTACCTGTGCTGTGCTCACTGCTCTTGGTTACACAGTTGCCTTAAGTAAGAGTTGTTTAGAGCCAAAACAACAGATTTTATACCTTGGTTTAGTAGTAGACTCCCATGCTCAGTTTTTCCACACCCATAGCCAAAAGCGAAACATTTGCTGTTTTGCGGGAATATATTTTGGCCAGAAAGCAGGTTACATTGAAGACTCTACAAAGATACATGGGCAAGTGTGCTTTCTTTGCTATGTGTGTCCCTGGTGGTGGGTTGTATACTTGGTCCATGGCCCGAGCTGTGTCGTTAGCCCAACGCAACAGTAGAATGGTTGTGTTGACCCCAGAATTGAAAGCTGAGATCTGCCATTGGGAATTTATCAACACGTGTGCCGAGTGGCTACCATGGCAACGTGAGACACACATCCCTCTCCAAATTGTAACTGATTCATCAGGGTTTGCATGGGCTGGGGTGACTCCTGTTGGCACTATGCGGGATTACTGGCCTGGAGATGACTCTCGGCCTATTCGCTTGAAAGAAGCAGAGGCTCTCATAAAGACCTTGCAGTGTATTTTGGATCATGTTAGGAATACACGGGTGGATGCCCTAGTGGACAATCTGGCTGTGGTCCAGGCATGGGAGAATGAGGGTGGGAGAGACCCAACATTGAATAGTTATATAAAAACTTTGTTTACACTTTCCCAGAAACATAATTTCCAGCTCAGGCTTTCTTATATACCCTCCAAGAGTAACATGGCTGATGACCCCTCGCGTGGGTTGACCCTGAGTGACTCTATGTTGAGCCCCTCATCAGGGCACCAGGTGGAGTCTTGGTATGGACCCCACACATTTGATCTCATGGCTTTAGATTCTAATGCTATGGTAGGGGTAAATGGGAAATACCTACCTCACTTTACCCCCTTTCAATTACCCAGCTCCTCGGGTGTCAATGTGTTTTCACAGAAATTACTGTCAGCGGAAAATTATTATGTGTTCCCCCCATTTTGCTTGATTGCACCACTGTTGCAATTTCTGTTGCAGGAGGTGGCCAGACCACTGCATTGTACAATGATATTACCTCGGCTATCCCCCATGACCTCTTGGTGGCCAATTGTGATGGGTCATGCTGCTCATCTGGGATCTTTGGCTAGCAAAGGTTGCCCCTCTGCAGTGCTGGTCCCTTCTAAGAAAGGTTTTGTCTCCTCCAGGGCTGGGCTACCCTATGATTTGTATGTCGCCTGGCTAATATTAAAGTAAGCTCTTATTTGGTTCATATTTTCTGTTTGTAGACACCCAGGGGAGTCCACCCTATATAAGATGAATTTGCATTGGATCAACGACTGAATTCTATTTTGGACTGCCAGGCCACTTCCCATTACCAAAGGAAGAAAGCCTCTCTTGAGGACAGCTTGGGCTTATATATGTGGGAAACTTTTGGACATCACATCTTAAATATGGGACCTAGAGACATTTGCAAATTTCTTATTTGGAGGGATGGGCAGGGGAAAACCCCTGTTCACCATGTCTCATGTGGTGCTATGAATGATAGGAATGCAGCATGCCAGTGTCCTCGGCGATTGGCGGTGGGGACTGTCACATACCTGGTCAGTCACTTGAAGTAACTGTTTGAAAACAGGGGTCTGGGTAAGGACTGGTATGAAAGCACAGGTATGGGTAACCCTGCCGCATCGCAAATGATACAGACTTATGTAAAGGCTGTGAGGGAGGAACAGAGTAAGGCTCATGTGATACCCAAACAGGCTATACCACTTTTTGTCGTTAAACTTATCTTTATTGCCCTTTACATTGATCGCAAATTACAGGAGCAATTCGCACCCCGCAGGTCAAAATTTGTTTTGGCTCGAGACCAAGCCCTATTCAAACTATTGTTTTTTAGTGGTGACAGGGCTAATGATATTGGCCTTATGCTTACCCAAGAGATCAAGGAGCTGTCAGAGGGTCGTGGATTTTTCATTCACCATACATGGGGTAAAACATGTAGAGTTGACAGCTGTAACACTTTTACAGTTCAGCGCTGCCCAGATGTGAGAATATGCCCAGTAGAAGGGGTTTACATGTACTTTATTGTTGCCCAACAGATGGGGGTTGATTTATCTCATGGGTACTTATTTCGCCCTGTCTCCACAGGTGGCTTGGTACTGTCACAGGGTATGTCATATGCTTGTGTGTATGATAGACTGAAACACTACCTGGGCATTCTGGATATTGACGCTGGGGAATCTCCTCATAGCTTCCGTCATGGTTGTGCTATTGTTATGGCAACCCTCCCCCCAGTGGATACTAATCCCTCCAAAATGATGGAGCATATTGGATGGCGCTCCCCACACACAGCCCTGTGGTATCGTAAGCAGAATCAGCTAACTGATAATCACTCTACGTCTCCCTTATTCTCAACGGTAGTGGGGGGTCACATGGCCCCCAAGGCAGCTCAATTATACCACCAGGTGGATAGTAGGACAATGCCTCCGGCCTTCCCTGGGTTAGTGCCTACTTCACATGATTAGCACGCCGATTACATCAATTTAAACTTGAGTTAGATATATGTATGTGTATCCATATATAGTCATATCCATGCTTGTCACTACATTGTTGCTATTTGCCTGCAACAGACAGTGTTGAACTTTGGGTCATGGTATATGGAGTGTGCTTCTTTCTCGTAGTGCATGTTTCCCAGGCAAGTCTTGATATTTGTGGGGATCAGGACTTAGTCTGGCTAGGGATGCCTATCTGTCCACACCATGTATTGTATTCACTCCCCATATACCGGTATAGGTTTTTTGGTGCATATACTCAGTATACATTGTCATTATCTCATTCTCTTTGTTGATGGCTTCACGATGCTGACGTTTATTATGATGTCATTAAAGATATTGCATTTCCGAGCTGTTGTTTGTGCTTACTTTACACAATGGGGTGACTGATGGTTATGGAGAGTTTTACTTCTTTGTCAGTTTTGTTTCTTTTCATTTGATTTTGCTGCAGTGTTCATTGGACTTCTCCCCCTTACCTGCATAACGCATTTAAGATGTAACTTTTGTACATGGCAAAACTCTCCTGTACCTGTTTTGTTTTCGGTGTAAGGAATGGGAGTGTGTGTTACGGTGTGTGCAACTTGTGTGGGTTGTAGATTTAAAGAGATGAGAGTGAATTATGGATTGCTATGGACAACTGAATGTGTCTTCCCATATCTTAATACAAGTGTGGAATAGCTAGTGTCATGTTCACTTATGGATATGCTAATATCCTAAGTGAATGACACGAGTCACATGACACCCTGATAAGACGCACAGTTTGGAAGATGAAAAAGGGAGGGGGACAAGGAAGCGAGCCTAGGGCGAGAACAGAACTGGCTCGGAGATGGGGAAGTGTCAAGGGGCTCCATTCACAGTGGGGGAACAGATTCAATAGCAAATCCCCACGCACCCACCCATTCTCTTTTGGGAGTTTGGTCATTGTGGGGCATACCTAGTGCCACTCCCCCACCCACCCACCCCGGGGCTTGCCTGCTGGGGCAGCTGTGTGAATTTGGCACCTTGCTATTTCACCTGAATGTGTCTTCCCATATCTTAATACAAGTGTGGAATAGCGAGTGTCATGTTCACTTAAGGATATGCTAAAATAATAATGTTCTTTAACCCTGTCAGGTGTATCCTGTATAGCACCGTGTCCAGCTAGGGGACTCTCGTGATAATATTGAATCACCGTCTTTATGAGAGCCTTTGGTAGAACCAATTGATAGTGATTGAAGTCTTTAACCCTCTTCCACCATGCTACCCGGTAGTGAAAGAGTAAACCATCTACCAGTATATAGTCAGCTGATTGAACGATCACTTTCCTGGTTTGTTTCTGCATTACAGGGAGTACACCACTTGTCAGATAGGCATGTATGTGACAGAAATCTGGGTCACTTGCCTGAAGCTTTGAAACTTTATCCTGACTAAAATAAAAATTCTGAAAGATGTCTGCATTTTTCATTTGATCTGACAACTTTTCCCGCAATGATTTTGCCTCTGGTTCCCCCTGGCCTGCATCTACAGCTACCGAGGCAAGGTGTGGCTGTTTGCTAGCCTCAGATTCCTCCTTGGCAGTAAAGTACTCTTCTTCATCGCTCAATGGGGGGCCGAATACATTACATGTGAAACCTTAACCCTGCGATTTTTGGTTACCGGAAGTGACCTCTCAATAGGACAACATTCTGTGTCACTAGTATCCTCACTGTCAGCATCATATGCTAAACTATCCGTCAGAGCCCC
Organism: Hermodice carunculata; assembly: GCA_964020975.1. Lineage (NCBI taxonomy): Eukaryota > Metazoa > Annelida > Polychaeta > Eunicida > Amphinomidae > Hermodice > Hermodice carunculata. The sequence goes on along the minus strand of OZ026628.1, from coordinate 54,691,210 downwards.
TGCCGCCTGATCATCTGTAGAACTAGGTTTGACCTCTGACCCTACATGCTTTACTTGGGTCACTGCAACAGCCATATCTGGAACTTCACTGTCAGAACCCTGACCTATGAGGTCCACCAAATTACGATTCCCCGGAAGGGTCACTTTTTGAACATTTTTCTCGGGGAAATGAGGAAAGTACATATCCTCATCAGTAGGACTCTCTACCGTGGCCATTTCAGGTAAGGGCTCTGGTCTACTGAGATAATCACACAACACCATTTGATTTGCTGGCTTCCATACTATCACAATGGAAAACTGTTGTAAAATGGCTAACCAGCATTCATATATTGCCCCACGTAATTTTTTTCTGGAATAAGGGTTTAGGGCCTGGTGATCGCACTCAACTATGCAATGTTGCCCTCTAACATAGGAGGCACAATCTAACACGCTCGTTACCAATCCCAATAGTTCAAGCTTGGGTGCATGGTTGGCCGAGCTGCAACACACTCGCCTTCCACCTCTGCGGCCCGGGTTCGATTCACGGCCGGGGAAGCATGTGGAAAGAGTTCCTACCACTCTGACTGTGCACGGTGGTTTTCTCCGAGTCCTTCGGTTTCCTCCACCAAACATGTAGGTAGGAAGTATACGCCACGATCTGTGCCATGGAGAGTGATCAATATGGGCTTGGCCTGCTTCGCAATCCATGTAAAAGATATGGGTTTACACTTTTAATAGTTCAAGCTTAGTGGGCCTGTAACTGTGTTGCCACTTGGACAGTGCTTTCGAGGCAAATCGGACCACCCGGACTCGTTCCCTCTCAGAAGTACCTGTGTCAAATTCCTCTGAGGTATATACCTGATGTAAACAATACCCGACCGCCTTACAACTCTTATCTACCCCCAATCTGAAAGGTATATCATATCTGGGATAGGCCAGCACAGGAGAGTTAATAAGCAACCGTTTAAGCTCATCTAGTGCTTTTTGTTGGGACTCCCCCATTAGAATCTAGAATCCCCTTTCAGTAACTGACGTATTGGGGTAGGCACTGCACTAAAGTTCGATATAAACTTATGAAACCAGTTGAAAGCTCCTAATAAACGCCTAACACCTTTGACATTTCTAGGAGCGGGAAGTTTTGTATCGCTTCCACTCTATCGTCCAGTGGAGAGATGCCATCTTTGCTAATCTTATGACCCAGAAAAAACACAACTGTCCCCTGCTAGGTTTCAATTTCAACCCCGCTGCTCTTAGTCACTCAAACACCTCCCTGAGATCTTTAAGATGCTGTACACCATCAACTGACCAAATGGCGGCATTGTCCATGTAGGTCAGAACTGATACAAAAGTTAACCCTTTGAACACCTGGTTCATCAAAAGTTGCATTGTCTTCAAACCCTGAGGCATACGTTTGTATTTAAAGCTTCCATAGCAACAATTAAACCAGGTATACTTACTGGAACTCTCATCTAATTCACAGTTAAAATACCCATGCCCCAAATAAACTTTGGTGATAACGTTTGGCGTACACTCTCCAAAAGACTCTGTTAACTCTTGCAGGTCTGGGATTTGGTGGCTAAAATCCTGGATCTGCGAGTTCAAGTACCTGAAGTCGGTGCAAAATCTATACATTGACAGACTGTGTTCTTTACTACCAGGTGTTAGTTCTTTGTTAACCCTTTTTGTCACAAGTACAATGGGACTAGTTATAGGGATCTCTTCATCCGCCCCTACTGGTGTAATTATACCCTGCTTTAAAAGCTCATATAATTGATCTCTCAATACACGATTTTTGTCAGGAGATAACCTGTATGGTCTCTGGTGTTTCGGCTGAGCGTCTGGCTTTAAAATGATCTTATGTTTCACCAGCTGAGTGAGCCCAATAGAAGGGTGCTCGTCTGTTATGAATATATCTTCAAATACACATAACAATTCTTCCAATTGCTTTTTCTGTTCCCTATTCAGTATAGTTGACGAAAGGTTAAAATATGATAGGAATTTTTCCTTATTGCACCTTTCCTGCTTTGGTTCAACTTCACTCTCTACACATACAAAGTTTGACTGCACTCCACTGCCATGGATTCGATTGGACCCAGATGACTCGTTCGGAAGGAAGACAAGGTCGAAATTCTCATCCATAGCAGTAAAATGAGCCAAAAGTGTATGTTTATACAGAATCACAGGATAGTTACATGGATTCAAAATCTTCAAAGGCACCAAGTTATCAAAAGTCACTTTAACAAGACACTTTGCTACACAGAACTCTTCACCCACTATAGGCTTTGCAGCCATACACTTACCAGTCATAACCATAGGCATTTTAGTTGTTAACTTTGCCATGACAACAGTCTCAGAATGAGGCTGTAAAGTGACAGTCTTGCTTGCTTTAACTTTACTCTTAGTAGGTATGTGTGTGTGTTTCGTGAAGTCTAAAACAATGCCGTATTTCTCCAGGAAACCAATGCCTAATATAAGAGGCTGTGATAGCTCATCAAGGATACAAACATTGACTCGATGCATTCCATATGGTGACTGCACTGTCACACCTGCCGAGCCTCTCACTCTAACCGCCTGATTGTTAGCCAAAGTAACTTGAGATGTATCACCATTCTCTATTCTAGTCTTAGTATGTTCGGGCAGACTTTCGTACACAGCAGTTGACATTAGATTAACAGTTGCACCAGTATCTATTAAAGCAGCTAGGGATATTTCACCACACTTTACAGGCAACAATATGTTACCATGACACTGACATTCAAATTCACTTGACGTGTATTCATGCGTGTCACTGTCCAAATTAGAGTCCAGATGCACGTGGTTGACATAACTGTCAACATCAGTCCCGAGGGAGGGCGTCTGGTTATCTCTCCCGGGCAAAGTTAGTTTCCCCGTTGACTCAATTTCGGCCCCACTGCCAACATAGCTGACACTGAGTGTCAGGACTGGCCGGAATGTTCGAGTCCTGGTTTTAGTTGCAGTCTGGCGAGATGTACGCCTTACCGCGGCACGTGTAGCAGGTCCTCGTCTCAGTCTCGTTGTCTTGCGATGGCTGTAACTGTTGCTGCTGTTGTCCTCCTCGTCGGCCGGGCTGTTGCTGCTGGGGTCGCCGTGGTTTCCGTGAGGTTTCATCTATCTTGGTAACCAGGGCTGCCACCTGTTCCCTGAGCTCCCGGAGTTCCCGTTTGGTATCATCTGCCTCCCTTGACGCCGGGGCAGAAGTCGCTGCCGCCACCATGGCTACAGGTGTAACAGCTCTGTGTCCATACATCTCCCCCGTTTTGCTAGCCAGATAGGCCTCTTGCAAGCTTGTTGGTCTACCTGCCCTCACAAAAAATTGCAACTGTTGCGGCAAGCCATCAATAAAGTGGATCATTATGTCTCTTACATCTCTTTTCAATCGCTTTCCTTTCTCCAACAAGGTAGCATGGAACTCCTCCATACTCTGATGTGGAGCTAGCATCATTCTATTGAACAGTTCCGTCTCTGCCAGAGGAGCCGGGTTTTTCGAAAAATCAATGTCCACATATGTATCTTTAAACTCTTTCTGCAGATCCGCCCATTTGGCCTTCTTGGTATCTGGCACTTATTGTACCAGGTAAGGGCGGGGCCATCTAAGTGAAGCTGAAACGCTGCGATGCATCTCTCGTCCTCGCCTAACTTATTCATCTTCAAATAACTTATGAAGTCGTTTAAGAATTGTTCCGCATTACTTTCGCTTAGCCCCTTGAACTTTCGGATGGACAACTGCAGCGCCATGTCTTCAAATCCTTCTAGCGTGACTTGTGGCTCTGTATCTGGATTATCACTACTTGTAGATTGAACAGTAGTCGTGACCTGCAGTTCTGTAAACGAATTATTGAGCCGAAGATTTATCAGTGGTATATTATCCTCAGCGTCTGAGTCTAGTTGCCGGGATTGATTCTCTGCCATATCACGGTCCAGGAGTATTCATCTTATGATGTTACTCATAAGATTCAGTTTGGGGGAAGCTTGACGAAAATCCTGAAACGTTGATTGAGTTGCGAGCGACTATACGGCCGCCCGTTTATTTCTTGTAGTTAAAATATAAAAGTCCAATACAAAAGATGAAGTTTCACATTACACGAGATGACACGAAATAAAATGACATGCAAGCTACAAGCATGTGTCTTCCTTTTGAACGAGTGCGGACACAGAGCTACACAGCCCTTTTATATCAACCCGTACATACTCATGTCCACAGTGACCAATGTTTTTCTTGCATTATTGTGTACAAACAGCATGTAAACAACAAACAAAAACAAAAGTGTGCATTTATAAGTAGATTTTGTGAATTTTTAAGTAGATTACGGGTGGAGACAATAAGATTGACAAATTTAATTGAGAACCAGAGTAATTAAACAGATTTGTAAGTCAACACCAGTCGGTAAACTCGAGAAAACTTCAAAGAAATAAATGTCGTTATAGAAGGTGACCAGATCTATATATACAGACCAGAGTTGCACTCTTATGACACAACTCTTCTTGCTTGACTGCAAAATCTCCTAAAGTTACGCTATTAAACAGATAACTTCTTACTTTTGATGACTTGCATGTTCCGAAAGTCCAAAGTACAAAGAGAAAAAGGGGGGGGGGGGAGTGAAATTGCTGGTTTTACAGGTCTCTATCACAAAGGCATGTTGGTCAAACATTCTACTGATCATGTGCTACTGTGGTGCCACGTACACAACATATAATTACACTTGCATCTTAATCCTGACAAATTGGCAACAAAGAACGATCCCGCGATTTTTTATGTTTGGTTAATTTTTTCTGTTATCCGTCCTCAAAGTTTGACGTTTCAATTTTCCCTCTGATTTCCAGGATGTTCATTTTCTTCATTTAGAAGAAAAAAAAGAGCAAAATTTAGAAAATCACTGAATTGTTTTTGCAGTTCAGACTTTACAGAATCAAAAGCCGTTAACCGGAATAAATTTCGCCCAGTCGCTTTCTTGGAATAACCATTCTTAAGTGGGGTTCTCGTCCGATTATCCTTTCTGAGAAAGCAAGCATCAAAGGCTTTTAATGTTGATCATTTGCCTCTGAAACAATACCGTTTGCTCAAGTTGATCTGATATTTGCACAAAACGTAGTAACCATCGTCCCTGAACATTTGGTGAGGTTTTCAATCAATTTTTGGCCAATCATATGAAAAGAGCCTTTGAAGTACGGAAAACATTATTCAGCGATCTGTCAAACGGCGACAAGCTGGTTTCAAAGCTTGACGTCATGGAGGCGGCCCTTCGGGCCCCGTGACCTCAAGCCTGGCTTGAGGTCACGGCTTCGGTGGGGTGGCCTACGGCCACTCGTGGTTAGTGCACGGACGGCGGGTTTGGTCTACCACCCGCTACCTCGAGATCTTCATCCCATTTTTAGGGATAGTGTTTTATTGTATTTACTCCTATCTGTATACTTTATGTAGTTAGTTTGTTAGACTTGTCTGTACACTTTACTTAGTTTGCTTGTCATTATTTTGTTGTTACTTTCTCGATGAGTTTCATTTCTCTTTCCAACGTGAGTTTTGTAACGCTATTTTGTTTGTTTTCTGCTCTGTTCACGTTTGTGCTGATATCGAGGTGTTTATTTGTACTTTTATTTCTTCATCCCTGGGCTTTGATAAAATGTTATTATGTACGTGGGTATTGTTGATTAAAGTGCCCCTTTTTTCCCCGCCTGTCTTTGGTGTGCAGGACCACTGAGGTAGTCCATCGAGGCACGGCCTTTGTAGGGACATCGTCTGACGATTCCCCCTCCTCTTGAACATTTAAAGTCTCCCTTCATTATAACGCAAAACAAGCAAGATAACTATAAAATAAACCACTGAGGCTATGATATGTTAGCGTGTTTGCACCTTTTTCCTGCGCGCCTGATTTGCGGTGCCGCCGTGATACCGCTTTCCTTTTGCCATGGGCCGTTGCTACCTGCAGCCTCGTGACTGGCTGTTAAGTGTGATTGACGGGTGGTATTGTTCCGTTTGGCGGCTGAAAACCAATAGAGTGACACATGGACGTTCGGATGACCACATGCCTTTGTGGTTTTGGGCGGTTTTCTCATATTTCTACTTTAATTAAAAGTTTGAAATTTTGACAACTTATACAGTAGTGACTGAAAGTAATGTAAAGTCTGCCCGTGAGCAATGTGCGAGCACGGCCAACAATTGCCTCCGGCTCCGAGCAACCCGCGGGTTAAATACAGATTGAGTCCGCGTGTTAATGAGGGTGCGCGAGAGGGCGGGTGCCTTGTGGTTTAGTTTAGTTTAAAGGTATTTATTTAGTCTGGATAGCCCTATGGTACATCGAGATGACTAATACATGGGTCCTCCAGAACATGGAGACACACAGTAGGTATCTACAAGACACACATGCCAATACGAATGTTACCAACGTGTGGACCGTTGGTATTAAGTATAAAAATAAAAATCTGGAGTCGGCCCAAGGGACTCCAGTCAAACGTTACCTGGGTACTGGAAAGCGGTCCCACCACTCATGTCTTTTAAAGGCTTCTGGCATACCCCGGATTGCCAATAACGTATGTCGCAAAACTCTATCTCTCTTTAATCGCATTTTTTAAATGAATACACCGCTACTTAGTTTTTATGACCATTTACTCGCAGAGTTTATTGTGCATGGGCATATAAGCCAAGACACTATCATTGGAAGAATTGTTGAGTTCGGTTACTCCCCAACACACGTCGCATTTACCAATAGTTGGTGTGTCCCCTCCGAGACACAGGAGGAAGACGGAGTTGTTAACACGCTCCGGTATTTAATAAGCCATGACAACTTTATCAAACCATGGGCTGAGGAGCACGTCCTTGCAGTTTTATTGACATGATGTATTTAATAATCTCTTGTACTTCCATGACATCCTCGCAGCGCCGGGTCTTTCCCGGCGGGCTGTGCAGCGCTTGCGCTGCGCAGCTAGCTCCGGCGAGGGCTTGACGCTGCGAAGATACGAAGCTTGATATGTATCATCTTATATTTTCATGGCATCCTCGCAGCGTCGGGCCTTCCCCGGCGCCTGCGCAGCGCTGCCGCTGCGTAGCAAGCTCCGCCGAGAGCTTGACGTTGCGAGGATATATATATATATATATATTTATGTCTACGAAGCATTATTTATCTATATTTTATTGGTAAAATGCAATGTGGCTGTTAATTATCAATTATACTCTGACAGTCTCTCTGTCATTTTATGAGCTACGCTGAAAATTGTTTTGACACTGTGTGGCATGAGGGTTTGTTCTTTCTTCAAATTATTTAACGTATTACCCCTACCAGATTGGGTGTGTATATATACCGGCAACTTAAAGGAGTCGTTTCATTGACAAACATTTTGCGCATGGATTATGCCAAAAACCCAAACTGCATTCATCTTTCAACGGCGGCCAGACCCACTCATACTCCTTCGACTGACAGGCACGCGCACGGCTCGTGCCATACACAGACAGTTTCAATGTCAGGCAATCAGTGTTCCATTCTAAGTTGCTTACAAGGCAAAATAAAATTTAACAGACTTGAATGACAGCCACGGGCTCTGCCCTTGGTTGTCATTCAAGTCTGTTAAACTCTCATCCTGCCTTACCTACATTTACACTTTAAGAAAAAAAGATTTATTTTCGAGGGCAAGAAGGGGATTCGTACCGCGGCAACCTTCTTCCAGACACAAGTCTAACACGGCTGACAGACATAAGTCGCGGTTCTCTTTGTGTTTAACGTGTTGAAGGCATTCCACAGTGCTGGTGAATGGAATCAGTAGTGCGTGTTATGTGGATGATATTACGCATTGCCACGTGCCGGTGAATTGGCGATCAGAAGTAATTCAGTGTGGCATATTTGTTAATTTCCATCTGAATGTTTGTGTGCGGCATGCAAATACGATAAAAAACCGGGTGCTAAGTTAGATCATACAATAGAAATGTTCATTAAGGCAGGTAAGGAACATGGTCCAGATCCATTGGCGTTTTGCTGAACCTGCACCACGTTCCTTACCTGACTCATACTGAATTCAAAAGTCTTCAGGAAGTCTTTAAACTGAACACCCTGGTTTCACAGAATCTATTTTCTTCTTATGTCGTGACAGGCTGTGCGTGGTTAACATGTACCCCTATTCCCTGTGAAGCGTGAGTTTTCATTTTCTCATTAATGGAACGCCAAAACCTATAAAAACGTGGTTAATTTGGGTTTGACATGACTTGAGGTCTGCCGTTCGCACGCAGATGTCGCTGTCATACACACATTATTTGATAAAGTGAACCTGGAGTGTACGACTTTCCATCCTTTCTTTTTGCTTGCTGCACAAAGAAACAGAGCCAATGCGCTGTTTTGTCAATTGATATTTTTGTGATATCTTCAGAAATGGAATAACAATTCGACTGTTTTGTCTCGAGCAATGAATTAGTCCATTTCTCCCACTGCAGATAGACACCAACGCCCAAGTTATTGGTATTTAGTGGGTTTTTCCGAACTGCATGTTTGATTTTTTCTTCTAATTCTGATACACTCACCGCCTTGTCGAAACGTGTCCCTGAACAAGTAGGAAGCACCCTGGCAGATGTAACTTGCAGATTGTCACTTTTTTGCCTGCCCCCCATGTGGAATATATCTTAATTTTAATAAGATATATTTCAGGTCCTCCGGCATAAACTCCGGGACAAACAAAATATCCCCCCCACCCAAATTGGGAGCGTCCGACGGGTATTGATATCGGAGTGCAAGCATGTGCAGGCAGAATAAACACCCATGTGGTTAAAGTTACTTGTTCAGCGTAGTGGATATGTGTGTTATACTCTATTGCGTGCACGGGAAGACCCACCTTTTAACACCTGTTTGACATACTAGCCAATCAGTGCTGCGCTGGTTAAAAGGCAAGGTGAGATTTCAAAACATTTTCATGTCAACTACGGGCTCCGCCCTTCGCTGGCATTACATTTTTTTAACATCCGACCTTATTATAAACATATTTATTTTACCTGGATTGCCTAGGTAGTACAAAATTACTTATCTGGAGGCTCTCCAGACATACAACGCAACACATGGTCTGTGTACAAGACGCACAGGACAAGTACAATGAAAGATACATGTTAAACGGAAAGCATTACAGTCCTATATCACAAGAAAGCATACATCGTCAAGTTTATACCTCATATAAAATGTCCAAATAACCCATCTATTAACGATTCAAATTAGTTTCACCAACATATGACACACCAGACCTTAAAAGTGAAACCTCCGAGTATTAATTATGAATTTTTGTACACTTGAAATTCCTTCAACAGGTTTAAACGGGGAGCAGCATGTAGTGGACAAAAGAGAAAGAAATGAATAATATCTTCGACGGGATGACCACAATCACACGATGAAGAGGCCATAACGTTTATTTTGAAGAGATGTGCGTGTACACCTGAGTGACGTAGACGTAGCTGGGTTTGGCAAATATTGGCAAAACTGTCACCATGAGCGTAGTATGCGGGACATTATCAGTGGCCAACAAAGTTTGTGTGAGGGTTAATTTGAATTTTGATAGAGAAATAGAGCTACATATGTCGTCCGGCAGGTCGTTCCACGATTTAATTACTGAAGGCAAGAATGAATCACCAAACCGTTTTGTACGAAATTTGACCTGTCTCAAATACCGCGGTGTTCTAAGACTACGACCACTGGTATCGGCTGGTTTTAAGGGTACTATACTTGAGAAATATTCGGGACACAATCCGTGGTACATTTTGAAGAAAGCAACTAGTTTGAAATATTTACGCCGGTCTGCTAGAGTTTGCCACCCTAATTCAGAGAGTAGACGGTCAAGCGAGGTGTGGCGGCGAGCGCCCGTGCAGATTCTGGCCGCTTCATATTTCACGGACTCAAGAAGGTCCGAGAGTCCTTTGCTGCAATTATCAAAAAGTACACACCCATATTCAAGTATTGGACGCACCATAGTGAGATATATAGTTTGCATAAGGTATTTCTAGATAGTTTGAATTTCAGTCTCTTCAAGATAGCAAGACGTTTACTGGCTTTATCTATAATTCTCTCAATATGTGCATTCCACGTTAAATTTGAAGATAGAGTTATCCCCAGGTGAGTATGGCTGGTTGTTTCTGGTATGACTTGATCACCCAGAAGTAATGGAGGATGCTCATATTTGTCGCGTTTTGTCAAAAATATTAGAGAAAGAGATTTCAATGCATTAAATAAGACGTGCCATAGATGACCCCATTGGTCGTCTTTTCTCAAATCACCGTTCATGCGGTTTGCTGAGATGGTGGGATTTTTTACAATTTAAATAATGCTAGTATCGTCGGCAAACAATCTTATATCACATGATATGTTATCTACAATGTCATTTACAAATACAAGAAATAAAAGGGGTCCAAGAAAAGATCCTTGGGGAACTCCGGCTTCCACAGGGAGCCATTGTGAGCACTGGCCCTGGATGACCACTCGTTGCCGACGATTTGAGAGATAACTACGTACCCAACGTACCAATGGTGCTTCAATACTCAATTGACGTAGTTTGAACAATAGTCCCTCGTGCCAAACACGGTCAAAAGCCTTGGAGACATCTAGAAAAACCATTCAAGCTTCGTTGTGGATTTCCAAACCGTTATAAATATTGTGCAGTATGCTTATTAGCTGATTTATAGTCGAGTCATTTTGTTTGAATCCTGAGTTTTTGGACGTTAATGGGCCTTGACTAACTAAGTATTCATAAAATTTTTTAAACACGAGACGCTCGAATACTTTGGACACATTGCATAGCAAGGAAATTGGACGGTAGCTAGTTTTGCTTTGTTGGTCCGACTTTTTGAAAACTGGACATAAATTTGACTTTTTCCAGCAGTCGGGAAATGAAGATGACTGCATTGAAAGATTGAATAGCTTAAGCAGTGGGTAGCTGATACCAGTTGCCACATTTTTTAAAAGGAAATTACCAATGTTATCGGGACCAGTTGCAGAGCTTGTTTTGAGGGATAGCAGAACTTTTTTAACCTCTTCTTCAGTGAATATAAACGTTTTGAGCCTCTCATTAGTACGATGTTCGAAAGTAGATAGAGTAAAGGAATCAGCAGCTTCAAGCTTGCTCTGACTGGCGAAGTACTCATTAACAATTTCGGCTTTCTCTATATTATTTGATATAACATATTCATTTTCAATTAAAGGCGGTATATTTTGATGGATCTTGCAACCCAGTATGGATTTGGTCAGGCTCCACCATTTTTGGGGGTTTAAATTCTTGTTATCTAGATCATCTCTCAGTTTTGAGCAGTAAGACTGGATCGCAGATTTATTAGCGTTTGCAGTTATGTTACGAAGTTTCTTATAGATTTGATAATGAACATCATATTTAGTTCGTTTATAGCGCCTCCATGCACGATCCCGTTTTCTCCTTATTCTTTTAATAAACGAATCTATCCAGGGTTTGTCTCTTGGTCTCACAAAGATTTTATTGCTTGGAATATAATCTTTGGTAATGCTGAGGAGCAAATCAGTCCCAGGTTGCAATATCATCAATGCTGTTTAAAACATTAGAGCCAGTATCCCACGGAGCATACATCAGTAAATAATTCAGCCCTTCGAAATTTGCATTTTTGAAGTCCCATATGGTGCGTTTAAATGGACGATTGCGCATTACAGTTAAAGTAAGGGTACAGTATATAACAGAATGGTCGGATGAGGAGACTTGGGGTAACGTTCCGCTGTTGATGATAAGACCAGGAGAGTCAGTAATCAGTAAATCTAATAGACTTTCAGTGTATTCAGTGGATCTCGTGGGTTCATTGATAAGTTGGAAAAGATAATTTTGGGAGATGATATTAAAGAGTTTTGTACCCAGCTCGCTGTCAGTGTGATCCGACTCCCAGTCTCTACATCTATCGTTAAAGTCACCTAGTATAATATGGGCAGAAGGGTTGCTTTTTAGTGCAAGAGAAATCGAAATCGAAAGAGTGTCGAAAAAATGATCACTGCACTCTGCTGTTTGGCCTGGCGGACGGTTATAGGTGCCTATAAGGACACTGCCTCGTCGCGTTTGAACTTTTATCCATAAACTTTCAACATTGTCATGTTCATACTCCTTGCAATGAGTAAAAGGAAGTGAATCCCGCACATACAGCATGACACCTCCACCTCCACCCGATGCCCTGTCTTTCCGAAGAGGGGGTTGGTAGCCGTCTGGTGAGAGAAGATAGTTAGGAAAACTACTATCAAGCCATGTTTCGGATATCCCCAAGATATCAATATCCTCATTTTGCATTAATAATTGAAGATCGTCTAACTTTCCATCACTTTTAATACTTCTAATGTTGGCATGGCCTAATTTAAGTTGTTTTGTATCAGATGGTCCAGGATTTGGATGGACATCGGATGCAGTCAGGAGGTGCTTAGTTACAGATATGCAAATGTGACGTAAGCACTGGAAAACATTTAACATGAACAATAAAGAAATTAAAAAGATAAAGCGCAGGGGCACCTTCAAATCAGCACTTAAAGACAAACAAACTTCTATCTTAAATATGACTCTTCGCACGTTGAAAATACCAATAGCTGCCCGGTGCTGAGCATAATTACAACCCCTCGATTATCTCTGAGGAACAAATTCCTGCATAAACAACTTGGGTTATTTTACTGTTGGACACGTATTTGATTTTTGCTTTCTGTAATAAGAATAATTGAGTACTTTCCGGGAACATGAACATGAATACAAAAAGATGAAATACAGTGTTAAAAAAAAGTAGAGACTTATGAAAGGCGGAATTCATTTTATACAATAATTAGATTTACCTGGAAATTATGATATTCATTTTAACAATACCAGATTCCATTAAGAATAACAAGAATTCATATACCGATAACACACAAATCAGTAAGGCACCAGGAAAAAAGAACAGTGAGAATTTCAAATGAAACGTACCAGGTGAGATTCAATTATATGTAATAGTGTGTATCGTGAGGCACATATAATAGTCCATGAGCTGAGGGCCCAATTTTGACCAATTAGTACCATCTGAGGGCACCAAACTTAACAATGCTTTTTTGCTTGATGTATGTCTTAGGAACTCAAAACAGCATGATGGACTTTTCTGCGGCAGAGCTTTTACTCAGTATACGCAATTTAATAATTGTATGTTATTTTGCATAAAAGATGATAAAAATCCTGCATAGTGATTCGTTTGATGAGTATACATGCCACCAGGCAAAAGGCAGCAAGATTTGAATAACAGTTTGTTAATTGAATTGGAAACTTGAGGAAATGAAGGTGCTAATCAATTTTAATAAATGTGCAAAGACTGCTAATCATTGCTAATCAATATAGATTTATAATAGTGAAAGTGCTAAACATTGTAGAATAAGGTAACTTGAACAGGTCAATATATGCTTCATCCAAACAACTGCTAATCGACGTTGACGAACTTTCATACACTGCTGAACAATACTTATTAGTATTTTTTCATGATAAGGAAAGTGTCAATCAATAAGACAGTCTCCATGTGTGGGGAGTTAAAAGCCATAGACAAGCTAGGATTACCCATATGCCAGAAAATGTATACCGCGACGTACATATATTGTTTATACTGTCACTAGATATCTAATTTACATAACACATATTAGCATATCACAATAGATACCATCTTTAGGCCAAATTGAATTGTAAATTTGATCATATAAAATCAATTAGATGCAAGTTGTTGAAATGAATGTAGGTTACTCTTGGTTGTAAATATTACAAAACCAAAATATTATGTACAATAGCTGAAGGTTCATTGTATGGACATGACATTAGAATTAAAGGACAAATAACATTTGTCAATCTTTAACCGATGTATGGAACCCTTCAGAAACAATAGACAAGGAACTTTTGCAATGGTAGCTAGGAATGAAAACAGAAGAAACGTTGACTTCCCGACATACAATAGATTTCAAGTATTTCAACCTAGACATGACGCAGACCTATTGGACAGACAAAACCTAAGGTCAGAGATATGTACCAGTCCTAAATGTAGAAAATGAAGAAGAGTTGCCTTTTTTAAAAAGAGAACCACTCTCAAATACACGATGGCGCCCTCTACAAGAGCAAAAAGGCTACACAAATCAAAGAGGAGAAAGACCACAAACAAACCAGAAACAATCAAGAAAAGCAAGAGTCACCTACCAAAAAGAGCAAAGATACAACAGATGGAGAGAAAAAGCGCAACAATACCCTCAACAGCAGGAGCCAAGAAGATATTAACTTCAAAAACATCTATTGTTAAAATTATAAACTTATCAAGCAAACAATTGACACAAGGACAAGTAAAGTTGCTTAAAAAGGGATTGAAATTCACACCGACACCAAGAAAAGACACAGAAGAACAAGTGTGTGATATTATAAAATTTTGTCGTACATTACGTCTGAAAGGATTTTTCCACAATACAGAGAAGGAATGGGATGAATCACTGGTCAAAGGAAAAAGTTCTTTCACCCCTCCTAAAAGTCAAAATGAGACATTAGAAAAATATATTGACAGACTGAAACAAATTGCGCACTCTCTCCACAAAGTACCTTCACCCACCAACAAAAATAATTTAACTAAAGAGGAGCTACAAGCAATGAATGAAATGCAAACTGACAATTCTCTCATAATTAAGGAAGCAGACAAGGGTGGAGCAGTTGTCATTATGGTCACCAATTATTATGCTGAAAAGATAAAATCATTACTAAAGGATGAACAATTATATGAGCGATGCGAACCAGACAGAGAAAATAAAGTGAGTGATAAATTGAGAAAATTTTTTGACAAATAGCGTAACATCTTTACAACGAAATAAAAAATTATCTGGATGGTTTGCAGTTAAGAACAAGTAATTTATACGGCCTACCGAAAGTCCATACGTCTGATATTATCAAAAAAAATTATAAATGAACAAGATGGTATATATGCAGATATTATTTGACCTACAGATTTATAATTCCGACGAATCGCCGAAGGACCTGTATGCAATACGGGTAGGCTTATTGAACACATAAACAAAATTTTAAAACCGCACTTATTACATGTCGACAGCTACTTGCGTGACAATATCGACTTCAGCAATAAAATAATATGAGAGCAATTTAATGATCGGTACTTAGTCAGTTTTGATGTGATTAATTTATATGGTAACATACCTCATGAGTTAGGAAAGCGTGTGATTGAATACTGGCTGAACAAATATCCTGACACAAAATATCAACGGTTCACACGAAAACTTATTCTGGAAGGTCTTTCACTAATATTAGAAAATAATATGTTCAGATTTGATGCAGAACACTACATACAGAAAAAAGGGTGTGCGATGGGAACTAAATGTGCACCAACTTATGCAACACTTAGTCTTGGGTATCTAGAAGTTTTATTATACGAAAAACTTAGACATATATCCAAATACTTCGCCATGTCTTTTAAAAGGAACTGGAAACTTTATTTAGATGACCGTTTATAATGTGGACAAAGTCGCTGCCAGATTTACACGATTTTCACCAACTTTTAAATCAGCTTGAACCAAGTATTCAATATGAAATGAAATATAGTCAGTGTGAATTAAAATTTTTAGACTTGAAAGTTCTTCAAAATTATGGAATGATTTCATTGGATATATACTACAAGAATACAGATACTTATCAGTATGTGCCATTCAATTCATGTCACCCACGGCACACTAAGACAAATATCCCATTTAATGAAGCAAGAAGGATCTGTACAATTGTAGAAAATGCAAATAGAAAAGCAACGCGTCTGGAATAACTGGGAAACTTGCTAAAAGCCAGGGACTATCCAGATTCACTCATCTCAATGGGTATTCATCGCGCTTTAAGTGTAAAACAAGAATCATACAGAAAAGACCGCAAAGATCACAAGGGGGACGACAATAGTCTGGTCATGATCACAAGATACAATCCTAACAATCAGTGATAATATCACAAATACGTGAAACCATTTAAATCTTGGAAATGGATCCCTCACTTGGAGAAATATTTAAAAATCTGAATTTTATTTCAAGCTTTTTATTTCAAGCCTAAGACAGCCTCGTAATTTAAAACAAATTCTTACGAGAGCAAACTTTGAATTAAAGGACAGTCAAGGCGGAGCAAAAAATGTGGTCTGATAGTTACTGACACAATTTCGCTGGACGCAACAGGAAAGCTACCAAACTTTCAAATTAGAATAGAAATGGACTGTTTGAATAAACATTTGATTTATGCGACTGTCTGTAGAGGATGCAATGAGATATATATAGGATCTACAGGCAACGAACTACGCAGGCGCATGACTTTACACACACAGCAAACACGGGTGCCTGAGACACGGCAAATCCAGCTCAGTGAACATATTGATAGTTGTTCTAATCTTGTGCCTAACTGCTTTGTATGTCCCATATATCAGATGTAAAATGATTCTGACATAGAAAGAGAGCAAATCGAATCCATATTCCAACGTAAATACAAGCCTGGACTGAATAGTGTAATTTACTAATTATTTGTAGTAATCTGGGACAAATTAGGCCTATTTTCATTATGAGAAGTTTATTATTAATTGGTGTGGCAATAACGCCATGTAATAGGCCTAAATCATTAACGTAGTAAGTGAATGTCATAATATGCTTCGATGCTAATAGATTTCACTATAACAACATATAACGTCAAGATTATGCTGGACTGAAAATGATTGCAACATCTATGCGTTATGGAGCTTGACAATGCATTACAATGCTGAAACTGGTCGCGTCTGAAACGCAAAAAATGCTTCGATACTTATATATATATATATATATATATATATATATATATATATATATATATATATATATATATATATATATATATATATATATATATATATATATATATATATATATATAATTTATATATAGGTCATCATACATAATAGAGGACTGGTAAGAATAGAAATAGATGCAGTGGATAACTATGTTTAAAGCGGATTTTGTCTCCTTTAACATAATTTTATATAACAAAAATACTAAATGTTACTACCGACAAGTGTGTGACCTTCAGAGTAATGTCAAGGTCACCAAAATTTAGTCATGGTGATGCAGTATATAATCACCTCCAAATAGTAAAATAAAGCAAAGTGTGATTATACATGCAAAGAATGTGAAATTCACCAGGATGTATATATGTGCCTGACAATGAAGGAACAATCTCCGCAGGCCTACCGGTTATATTCTCCAAAAGGATGTGACCTTGAAAATAGGTTCAAGGACAAAAAAATCCAGGGATCAAAGGATGACTCAGAGGCATGTTTGAACAATTATTCAAGAGATTTGGACCATGTATTCATGAGGTATTGAGATTGCAGAAATGTAATGCTTGATCTACAAGCTGAGCGCAGCACCCCCCCCCCCCCCGCCCGTTAAAAAATCCAATCAATGTGGGTATAATAATGGCTTTTTTCTTACCCGTGTAGATTCATTTAGTATTTATAGGTCGCATGAAGGTCATTGTGCCAGCTGTTAACTAGATACAAACATAATATGTATATTTCAAGTATAACTATAATGTGGTGGCCAACTATAACAAAACAGGATTCACCATATACAGCATTTTTGGACCGTCTGGGTATAAAATTGAAAAATTGTTATAACGGGCTCCAGCTGGGCTTCTGGAAAGTCCATCATGCATTTTTGTTATACCCTAAGGTGTACCAATGCAGGTATAAAGGTTTCGTTTGGTGCCCTCAGATGGTACCAATTTTCAGTCTGGCTCATGGACTATAATCTGCCTAACCATGCTCTGATCTCAGTGTAGTAGAGAATTTATTTCAGTAATAAATTGTACCTAACTTACTGGTCAGCATGTGTATGGTACTGTGCCTCACAAATTCTCTGGGGCTAGAAATAACAGTGAATATTTAAATTGCACTAGGTAGAATGCTAAAGTGAATAACGCCAGACACACTTGTATCGTGCCATCAAATGCAATCAGTTTGTCCCGAGCTGGAAATATATATATATATATATATATATATATATATATATATATATATATATATATATATATATATATATACATACATACATATATATATATATATATATATATATATATATATATATATATATATATATATATATATATTTAACAAAGGGGAAGCTCAGGGTCAGAAACAAGAATGTGGAATAAATCGCATACAAATATGTGTATAGCAATGCATGCACAAAACAACACGGCGCTAAAAACAAACTTACAGATTGAGTCAAACTGGCAGGTTTGTCAGAATAGAGAGAAAAGTTTTGTGTTTGTCTGCATTACAAACCTATGACATAGTAAGGTTCTGTCCAGTTCAGGTAAATTTTTCAGGTTATGTAATCAACATTTGAAATATGTACATTCTGCACATGTACGCTGTAGATTGAAATGCAACAAAACTTGACCCCCCCCCCCAAAAAAAAAATGACGTGTAGCATAATTAAGACCAGCCGCACAAAACAAAATTGCAATTGAGAATAATGAAGCAAGATCATGGCAGGAAAGCGATAAAGTTTGTTGAATGTTGACTGACAAGTCATGTCATTATTCACACGATTCAGGGGTCAAAGAAGCGATCAAGGTCCTCCTTATTGTGTATTTGCACGATTGGACCTGGAGGGCTATTCTGTCTGTCCTGGCTCCACGGATTGTTTTCGCGTATGTAGAGACGACCATCTTTGCTCCAACAAGAATGAATACGTCTGTCGCGTTTGAGTGCACGGGCAATATACATAATATGGGCTCTCTTTCTTGTTAGATCCTCCGAAATAAAAATGTTTTTGTTTTTCTTTCTATTAAGGTACACCCTCTCCCTGGCACGGTAAGACATAAACTTTACAATAATCGCACGGGGTTTGCCTTCTCTCTTTTTACCCACTCTATGGGTACGACCAATCTCAAAACGGTCAATTTTGACACCAAGACTTTTGATATGTCCGAGGACAATCTCATCCGTGCTTTCTCCTTCAGTTTTCCGCGTCTTTGGACCATATACGCACTGCATTTCGACGACCATATTGCTGCAGTTCGTCAAGATCATTCTCTAATTCAGATATTTTTTTTTTGTTAGCATATACTGTTTCTTGTATCTCATCTGCTGATTTCAGCCTGGCTTTGGTATCAGACAATTCAGTTTCTAGCTGGGTAACTCGACTCTCAAGAGCCTAAATTTTTTTATTTTGAACACTAATCTCAGCTTTTACAGCTTCACCAATAAGTTTTTTAAGCCATACTTCAATTCTGGGACTTGTTAACTTTGTAAAAAAAGTCACTTTCATCATCATCCATGCAGCCACGTTTAACAGCTCCCGTTGTATCAGATTCTACCTCACAATGTGGCTTAGAGTTTGGAGGGAAAGACCAGTTGGAGATTCATCAACACACTCCCAAGGACGTTTAATACCAGAGGCAGTATCATCGGGCTTTGGAGTAACCATACCTGAGCTAGGATTAGGAATATTACCCCGTCCATTTAAACGCACCATATGGGACTTAAAAAATGCAAATTTCGAAGGGCTAAATTATTCACTGATGTATGCTCCGTGGGATACTGGCTTTAGTGTTTTTGACAGCATTGATGATATTGCAACCTATTGGACTGATTTGCTCCTCAGCATTACCAAAGATTATATTCCAAGCAATAAAATCTTTGTGAGACCAAAAGACAAACCCTGGATGGGTTCGTTTATTGAAAGAATAAGGAGAAAACGGGATCGTGCATGGAGGCGCTATAAACGAACTAAATACGATGTTCATTATCAAATCTATAAAATATTTCGTAACATAACTGCAAACGCTAATAAATCTGCGATCCAGTCTTACTGCTCAAAACTGAGAGATGATCTAGATAACAAGAATTTCAACCCCCAAAAATAGTGGAGCCTGACCAAATCCATACTGGGTTGCAAGATCCATCAAAATATACCGCCTTAAATTGAAAATGAAAAGTTATATCAAATAATATAGAGAAAGCCGAAATTGTTAATGAGTACTTCGCCAGTCAGAGCAAGCTTGAAGCTGCTGATTCCTTTACTCTATCTACTTTCGAACATCGTACTAATGAGAGGCTCAAAACGTTTATATTCACTGAAGAAGAGGTTAAAAAAGTTCTGCTATCCCTCAAAACAAGCTCTGCAACTGGTCCCGATAACATTGGTAATTTCCTTTTAAAAAATGTGGCAACTGGTATCAGCTACCCACTGCTTAAGCTATTCAATCTTTCAATGCAGTCATCTTCATTTCCCGACTGCTGGAAAAAGTCAAATTTATGTCCAGTTTTCAAAAAGTCGGACCAACAAAGCAAAACTAGCTACCGTCCAATTTCCTTGCTATGCAATGTGTCCAAAGTATTGTAGCGTCTCGTGTTTAAAAAATTTTATGAATACTTAGTTAGTCAAGGCCCATTAACGTCCAAAAACTCAGGATTCAAACAAAATGACTCGACTATAAATCAGCTAATAAGCATACTGCACAATATTTATAACGGTTTGGAAAACCACAACGAAGTTTGAATAGTTTTTCTAGATGTCTCCATGGCCTTTGACCATGTTTGGCACGCGGGACTATTGTTCGAACTACGTCAATTGAGTATTGAAGCACCATTGGTACGTTGGGTACGTAGTTGTCTCTCAAATCGTCGGCAACGAGTGGTCATCCAGGGCCAGTGCTCACAATGGCTCCCTGTGGAAGCCGGAGTTCCCCAAGGATCTATTCTTGGACCCCTTTTATTTCTTGTATTTGTAAATGACATTGTAGATAACATATCATGTGATATAAGATTGTTTGCCGACGATACTAGCATCATTTAAATTGTAAAAAATCCCACCATCTCAGCAAACCGCATAAACGGTGATTTGAGAAAAGATGACCAATGGGGTCATCTTTGGCACGTCTTATTCAATGCATTGAAATCTCTTTCTCTAATATTTTCGACAAAACGCGACAAATATGAGCATCCTCCATTACTTCTGGGTGATCAAGTCATACCAGAAACAACCAGCCATACTCACCTGGGGATAACTCTATCTTCAAATTTAACGTGGAATGCACATATTGAGAGAATTATAGATAAAGCCAGTAAACGTCTTGCTATCTTGAAGAGACTGAAATTCAAACTATCTAGAAATACCTTATGCAAACTATATCTCACTATGGTGCGTCCAATACTTGAATATGGGTGTGTACTTTTTGATAATTGCAGCAAAGGACTCTCGGACCTTCTTGAGTCCGTGAAATATGAAGCGGCCAGAATCTGCACTGGCGCTCGCCGCCACACCTCGCTTGACCGTCTACTCTCTGAATTAGGGTGGCAAACTCTAGCAGACCGGCGTAAATATTTCAAACTAGTTGCTTTCTTCAAAATGTACCACGGATTGTGTCCCGAATATTTCTCAAGTATAGTACCCTTAAAACCAGCCGATACCAGTGGTCGTAGTCTTAGAACACCGCGGTATTTGAGACAGGTCAACTTTCGTACAACACGGTTTGGTGATTCATTCTTGCCTTCAGTAATTAAATCGTGGAACAACCTACCGGACGACATACGTAGCTCTATTTCTCTATCAAAATTCAAATTAACCCTCACACAAACTTTGTTGGCCACTGATAATGTCCCCCCATCCTACGCTCATGGTGACAGTTTTGCCAATATTTGCCAAACCCAGCTACGTCTACGTCACTCAGTTCTACACGCACATCTCTTCAAAATAAACGTTATAGCCTCTTCATCGTGTGATTGTAGTCATCCCGTCGAAGATATTATTCATTTCTTTCTCTTTTGTCCACTACATGCTGATCCCCGTTTAAACCTGTTGAAAGAAATTAGAGATATTGTCGCACCAGGGGTTCACTCAAGCTTAATGGTCCATGTAGCTAGTGAACGCTTGGTGGAAATTCTGGTATATGGCAACACAGACTTTACACTTGAAGTTAACCAAAAAATCTTTTCAAGTGTACAGAAATTCATAATTAACACTCGGAGGTTTCACTTTTAAGGTCTGGTGTGTCATATGTTGGTGAAACTAATTTGAATCGTTAATAGATGGGTTATTTGGACATTTTATATGAGGTATAAACTTGACGATGTATGATTTCTTGTGATATAGGACTGTAATGCTTTCCGTTTAACATGTATCTTTCATTGTACTTTTCCTGTGCGTCTTATACACAGACCGTGTGTTGTGTTGTATGTCTGGAGAGCCTCCAGATTAGTAATTTTGTACTACCTAGGCAATCGAGGTAAAATAAATATGTTTATAATATAATATTGGCTGGTCATATTTTAGTAATAATTCACTGTATGATTTACAGAGCAGGATCAGGAAGCCAAAGACGTTCACCTGATGCAATATAGAGGCGTCATCATATACATTACAGGTGCTTTCTTCCACAATTGATAGTTCGTTTTTGTGTTGAATTCCAACTCACGGTAAATTCATTACGGATGCATGCTCCCGATCCCAAGATCAAAATAAAAAAACCACGTATTTGGCATTTCTCTTTTTTTTCGCTCTTCCTTTCTTTCTTCCTTTTTTCTTTCTTTCTTTCTTTCTTTCTTTCTTTCTTTCTTTCTTTCTTTCTTTTCTTTTTGTTTTTTTGTTTTTGTTCTTAAAATTAATGCTTATTGGAATTTTGGAATCAAGCTCTATGTAAACACATGAAGTACATGTATATTGTCATAACGGTTTTTGGCACAACGTTACCTGGAATAGATTTGCAGTCTTTATATAACAATTGACAGTTAGTATATAGCAAATGTGAATTAAAATACAATATCAAAATGTACAGAGAGAGAGAGAGAGAGAGAGAGAGAGAGAGACAGAGGGAGGGAGAGAGATAGAGAGAGAGGGGGAGAGGGGGAGGGAGAGAGAGCCTTTTGCAGGTCAGCAGTATTAAGCCTTTTGGTTTTAGTAAGTTAATGGATTTTTGCATGAAAGAACCCCACGGAATCTTAAACACACTATGAACAACTACCAGGGTAAGATCTTTCCCAAGTCTTTTTTGCGTGTTGTTTTTAGTTTGCCACTATTACTTTCTCTGGTAAGTCAAAAAAAAATAATCTACAATGACTTGTGAGCTAATTAGGGATCATACCGCGACTAGCAGGTTTTTATTTAATTTTCTCGAGTGGTGAACACCCTTTCAAGAACATGCAATACAAAGTCTCTCTGCAGCTATCATTTCCAACATGGCAAACACAGTTGAAAACGTGGAAAAAAAAGAGGCCCATGGGCTTTAGATAATTAGATAACCATTTAAAATGCATTCCCTCCATGTCCTCGAGAGTGTGAAGTCAAAGTCTACGTTCCATAGTGTACAGCATCTGACTTCAACATGATACACATTTGTGGTACATTTGATTTGTTGGCCTTGTTCTCTCTAAGGACATTGAAATGATTTCTTTACTTTAGTGATTTATGGCCTTGTAAAACAGGTCAAGGTCACACAACATATTACAAAAGTTGCCATTGGCCTAACGCATATTTGGTGCACACTTTGCACTTCCATCGCAATTTCTTATTACAATAATGAATTGAATGTGTTTTTGATATAAATGATCTTCGTTCCAATATACTATCAGTGGTGCCACCACGACTCCATATGTCACAGACTCTTGCCTGTTTAATATTCCTGTAATACAATATGGGTAAATTGTCCATGAGGGACAAACACCCATTTAACAGACATGCATACTAGATCTTAACAATGACCCACTGTAGCATTACAAACACATTTCAAAACATGAAAACCAGAAAAAAACTAGAAAAAAAGAAGATTTGCTTCATACCATATCTGTGTGCCCTAAAAAGTTGTAAGTATAAAATGCTACAACTTTTGTCCTTTGGTACTTCACTTTCCATTCAGCTCATGGCTGGATGAAAATTGCAAAGTCAAAATGACCTTGATCTTTAGCCGCAGGTCACATGTAAATTGAAAACAATGTACAGTGTTACAATACAAACAATTTAACCCCATCATGAACCAAATCAGATGAAACTTCACCAAGTTATGACAAGATGAAACTTTCAAAGGGCCAAACGACCTGGGCCTTTGCCGCTTAGAGGTTACATATGTGCTTAAAAAATGTGCAGTGTTGCAATACTTACAATTTGAGTCCAACATGATTAGAATTGGATGGTAATTGGCCGAGTTATGGCTGGATTAAACTTTCAAAGGTCCACATCATGCTGACTTTTGATCTTTATAGGTCACATGTACGACTCAAAAATGTGCAGTGTTACAGTAGCTGCTATTTCAGCCCAGCATGATTAAAATTGGATAAAATAAGACCAGATTATGGTTAGAAGAAAGCCACCATCGAAAATGACTTTTTAGATTTAGACGACTTCTACCTGAAGTGAACCTTGACCTTTAAAAGGCATTTTGGCCGAAAATTGACCTTTGACCTTTGAGATGAAACTTACCTTGCTATGATCGGACCCCTATACACTTGGAACCACATCTACTATAGTAAGTGATTGTAATTTAAATTTTCATATTTATATGTTACACCAGTCTCCAGAAACAAGCATTTTCGCAGAGGTGTCAGATCCTGGATGCCTGAGACAGGTTTTCATGTCTTAAAAGATCCCATTATGTTGGTTCATATGAATTTCTGATGGAGGGACATAAACTCACGGATGACCGTTCATCGCCTGATATGTTATGTACGTATACATCAGGCAAATGCAGTCTTATATAAACCAACCCCGTGTCCATTGCGACCTATTTTCAAATGCACCAAGCATGGTCAGAAAAGACATTTCCCTCTATCTTGCCTCTCCATGCCTGAACGACGCGTATCGAAAATTTTGAAAAAAAAAAAAAAAAAATTAAAAAAAGAAACAAACAAAACTGTTCATCACTACAATTCAAAATACCATGCAGTCTATGCACGCAAGAAGGCCCTGTCATCATTACCTCTCATAATAAGGGAGAAACTGAAAATCTCAAATCACGTATTTCCACATTTTTTCTGGTTTGTATATGGCAAAACAACGTATTGGTGCTTGCGTGGGTTTTCCTTAGGAATCAGATGGCGACATTCAGCATTTACATATTTCTGCGATACTGATGGTGTCTGCTTTGGAGTATATGCATGAACTCATCTGGCAGGAAGTTTGCATGTAAGGTAATCAGGCAAAAATATTGCCTGAAACGCGTGCAAGAGTCTGTGTTTGTAGCCCAACTATAGTTTGTCATTATGCACGTAGAATCTGTGGGCAGATCATCTTCATATTGAATGAGAACATTCATTGAATGTTCTATTCCGTGTTTTGTCATGCTTCAGAGATATTTGCATTCTTACCGTTCATATTTGTGTCGGCAATATATGTACCATAAAAAGTGTTCTCTGAAACCAAGGAACCTAGAAAGGAGGAGGGAAAACTTCGTCTAGCCACAGTATTCTTGCTGGACTACCATTCATTTCCTTTGTGCAGGTCCATTGCATTATAATATAATAACCTTTATTTCATGTAGAGTAAAATACAATAAGAAGCTTCAGCGCCAATTCACTATTTTTCGACACAGTGAAAATATGAAATAGAAAATGGTATGCACAATGATATCACAGATGAAAATTGTAATCCGGTAATCAGGAAAGTAGGTGATGTTCAAAACAGCTTATTTTCTGAATTGACATAGGACACAGACTGAATGCGGACACAATGGGCCAAGCCAGTTGTTGATTACAAAAAATTCAGAGTTTTACGTCCAGATGTATGGCCCATCTGTTTTCCATGGTAACTTTGTTAAATGTCTCTGTCTCACTGATCCATAAGTTTCAATGAATTTTAAGTCCCTCTCGTCTTGTTTTGAAGTAAAATTATCGTATTCTTGCGGCAAAACTGTGTCATCTTACCTGGATGCGTGTAATTATTTTGTCACTTTTGCAGTCTATGGACCCCTATAGTCCCCTATGGTACACGCGAGAGGGGAAACTATGTTCCAGTAAATTAAATATTATAGAGCCAATTAGAGGTCCGTTGAGCGAAAAGTGAACCCTTTGCGATTTTATTCCACATCACTTTGCTTTATTGTGCAGGCATTCTTCTCGACAAAGCCACTCCACTGTGAGGTCAAAATGTTTCGAGACAATGTTTGCAAACATTGCCGTTGGGAGAATAATGTAGCAGATGTTCACGAGAATTTCCTTTATGAACGTGCTTCACATAACACCAAATGCCAATAAAAAAAAAAAAAAAAAAAAAAATTAGCTCGATTACAAACAGTACAAAGAGAAAAAGGGTAGTCCCAGAACAAACCACAAGTTGTCTCTCCTTCTCTGCAGGCTCTTTGCTGAAATTGTATATGTTAAAGTGCCTGTCCAACTGTTTGGGCAATTGCTTCCGAATTGCAGATAGGCGTTTCTGTGTACCCTTTACAAGTGTTGTACTGCACTGAAGGAAGGCTCTGACAATCTTATGCTTAGTTAAGCTGACAGACTGGTTTACATGCACAGACTGTGACCATGAACAGAACATTTTGAGCATCGTTTTTGGAAAACGAACACACACACACACACACACACAGAGATATATATATATAGATTATGAATATTGGGTGCACGGTTGGCTGAGCGGTAAGATGCTCGCCTTTCACCTCTGCGACCCGGGTTCGATTTTCGTCCTGGGCAGCATATGGAAAAAGTTCCTACCACTTTAACCGTGCACGGTGGTTTTCTCCGAGTTCTTTGGTTTCCTCCACTAGGCAAGGTAGGAAGTATACGCCAACATCTGTGCCATGGAGAGTGACTCGATAAGTCAGCTTGACTTCTTTCACAATCCATGTAAAACAAATGTGTCTATGCTTTTTATGAATATATCGGTGACATAAATTCCTCTCCTCTAGCATACAGAATCAAATTGTCTGTCAATTTCAGTGAAGCCACGATGTTGGTACATCAATGACATCCAGTCGCAAATGTTGATGAGTTCACATATTGATTGATTAGGCAGAACGATTTTGTTCTGTGGTGTCTGTGTCATAGGTGCCCCATGCGCGCTGGATACCTAGATGGGCATGACTGAACACCGGTGTATTTCTGGTTTCACCGCAACACACATAAAATACCAGATTCCTGTACCAGGTTGCACATTAACTTAATGCAACCCATGCAATTATCATAAACAAGCTTATATTTTTTTATGTGGTTAGATGTTTGGTTTTTTGTTTTGTTTCGGGATTTTTGTTTCTTTTTTGTTTTTTGATTTGTGTTGGTCTTTTTATTTTTGTTTTTCATGTGCTTGCTTTTTTTGACTGTGTAAAATAAGTTGTATTAATGTAATCTAAGCAATAAGTTAATGAGGCGAAACCCTTCACTAGACATGTCATTTAACTCTTGTCTCTGTCTCTTTACAGTCATTTTTCCCCTCTAATTGGGGAGGGGAGTGATTTTTTCATATTTTTAAAAATTTGATAGAACGTTACACAACTTATACTTAGCGAATGACTTTTTATGCCTTAGCAGGAGATATGTATGATTGCTCACGCACATCCGTCAATCCATTACACTGTTTACCTTTTGTTTGCGCAACTAGTTTCAAGCTTTCTGTCAGATTTATTTAACATTGTGCATAGTTTATGGGTTTAATAATGCTAACCAACTCATAATGCATAGGCATGTCGCTTAAATGATTTTCTGAATTTTATGTGTGCTTGAAATTAGGTGATCATATACAATTATTATCAAGCGCACCCTGTTAGCATTTTACTCCTGGTGATGCTGAACGTATTTCCACAACTGGTCGCAGGCTGTAAGATACCAATTTATAAAAATTTGCACAGTTCATGGGTATAATGTTGGTTGAATCACACGGCATGCCTCAACAACAATTTTCTGAATTTTTTTCACATAACTGAAAGTATGTGAACAAGTACAAAATGATTGACAAGTGCAAATGTTAGCACTGTAAGTCTACATGTTGTAAGCCAACAGATGCTGAGCTTGTATCCGCGACGGAGCTTGGATCTTTCATCAGATCTATTTAATATTTTATGTAGTCGATGCCCATGACGTTGTCCGTGTGTTCATCACAATGGCTACACTAAATTTGCGGGTACCACAGTATTTCACAATACAAAATTATCTCCAATATGTCTGGAGACATGATCAATTTTCATCATGCGTACATCCAGGCTACATGAGTAGGTCAATGCTGACTATATGCACATTCAAGCTTCGTGGCCGGAGGTGGTGGTGCGGAGGTAACTTCTTGTGTCGTCTTTGAATGTCACATCTCATGTTTATTCTTTTTTTCTCCCATTTTTATTCTTGTTTGTTTTTTATTTACGTCAATAGAAAATGACTAACCTGTGGCTAATTTTCACCAAATTACACATGAAGTGCAGGATTGCAATCTGAGCGCAACTGAGTCAAACATATTTAAAAATCTAAAAGATAACAAAAATGGACATACATGTATGCACACAATCTGAGAAAGACGTGCTTAGAATGAAAATCTGCACACCTAACTAGTGAAATTCTAAAACAATACTTGCAATTCTTTTTGTACTATCTACGCTCCGAAACAGATCAGCTGTTTCCAGGAAAGTGCAGTGTGCACACAAATGGCCAGGTAGATCAATCGGTGTGTGAGCTCGTCATTATTTGTGGCAGGATGTCACTGATATGTCAACGGAGTAGTTTCGCTGAATGAAAAAAAAAAAAAAATAAATAAAATTTCTGTTTCAATGTAAAAGACTTTACGGCAGTGACATGGATTTATATAAGTGGTGAGTATACAGTTAAACCTGTAATCACTGACTCGTAACGTTTATGCAAAGCTCTAACACTTACAATGTGCATAAAAAAACTCATTGGGATACCATCAACTGGATATTGATCGTGAACACGTCACTGTCACGCTTGGCGCTCTGAATTAAAACATTTGTGTTTCTTTCCAAATACTATCATGACCATTTTCGCATGCAACTTTTTCAAAGCGCTAGGATTTTTTTGGGGCCTGGAATGATTATTTACTGTATTGTATTAGCTCATATCATACACAGTTCCAGGCATTACCTGATGGTTTTTTTTTCTTTTGCATTGTCACTGAGTCTGTTGGTACTTGAATGAAAACCAGTTCTGATGAGGAATTTGCAATGTGCAAGGTTAGTTTAAAACTTAGGTAAATATATTCAAAAATCAAGGACTGCAATAGAATCAGGAAAATGCACATACTGGCGACATTGGCTGAATCATTTGATGGTATATATTGCCCACATAAGCGGAAGCACATTACGTATGTTACCCACATATGGCAGAATGAGTTAATAAGACAAACTGCCCACACAGGCAGAATTTCGCTTTCAGCCTCCAATACAAATTTATTTTGGAACCCAGAACAAATTAATCAGGTACAATGACACAGATAGAATACAATACGCATACAGAAGGTTTATATTGAAATGTCAGAGCTCTACGTTGTAAAAACCGTACTTCCTACGATGACCCATGGAAATTAAGGATGTGATATGTGTATCATATAGGTAGAATGTCCGTCACAAACAGGACTACAACTAACAAAACTGTGGCAAAGACAAGAAACGTCAGTCTCTTCATATAAAACAACTTATGGAAGTAATTATATCCATAAAAAATAGTTTTGTTGAATTAACTTGAACGTTTCATGTTCTTAAAAATGACACACCAGCTAATGTAATAACAGTGTAACGTATTGAGAATCAAAGATATCATGTGACCAAACCTTCGGTTTTTAAACCTGCTTGTATTAACTAGTGCGTTATGTTTCATCTTTAAAATATATTAAATGGAGCTCCTCTTTTCACCAGTCCCTTAATGCAAATATGCAGCTTCTTGAAAATATGCAGAGCACATCCTTGCACAGCCTCAGCCAATATACAACAGTCATTAGTGTTATGATGTTACCATAAGTATATTGTGGTATGTATCGTAGCCAATGAGTCTACTTTGGTGGCCCAAAGTAAAATTGGTATCAATGCTGCGTATGTATCCCTTTTTGTCAATGCTGCTCTATTTAGCAGGAAACTCCTGTTATTGAGACTACGCTTCTTGTCAAAATTACAGTAGAATGCATGTTCTCTGTTTTTTTTTTTTCCTTGTTTATTTGTTTGGTTTTTGATTTGTTTTTATTCCTGTTTTTGTGGGATATTTTTGTACTTTTTGTAGAAAAGTCTTGATCGCACTCCTTATATGTTCACATCTACGATAGGGGTTTGCCTCAAAGCTGGAATAACCATGGATAATAGATGTTGTGAAAGAGAGGTATGTCAAGACTGAACCTAAGAGGCTAATGCTTCGACACGAACTTGGTTTTCCCACGAACTCTCCAGGCAGATCATCACAGGATGGTCCAGCTTATGGGGCCATAAACCCGTCGCGGTCAATGTAGTCTATGTGTACCACATGGCTAATTGCCTACATAAATGTATCTATGTATATATCTTTGTAAATTAAACAGTCGAGCTTAGAAACCTGTAGAGACAACACGGGTTTAGAATCGTCCTTCTTCCAGCCATTCTACGAACCTCTCCTACAACTTTTGACATTGGTGCCGAGTGGAACTTCAAACTCTGGAAGCCAAGAGGACGGCATATATATCACAGATTGCCAAGTTAATGGGCAAATCAAGATCTGCCATGACGGACGGATCCGAGGACGCCGTGGATCTACTGGTGTCCACAATACAAAACCTGACAGCAAAGGTCACCCTCATAGAGCAGTTGGATGAGAAGATTCTTGAACACACCCCACTTTTGGAATACAGTGACAAAATAGCCACAGCAGACGACTACCTGACTGGAATCAAGGAACATCTAACTGTGTGCGAAAGGTACGAAGCTAGAAGGAGAGCAAACATGGAGGATCACAATACAAGTATGCCTGGGAGTGTCACCTCTACGGCTTCACAGTCAAAGAAACGTCTAAATCTGCCGAAGTTGTCCATCCCTACGTTCGATGGATCCATTACAAACTGGCAAACGTTTTTCGATGCCTTTTCATCAGCTATTGATAACGACGAAACTTTAGACAACATTCAGAAATTCCAGTATTTGCAAGCACAACTAACGGACGAGGCAAAAAGATCCATTGCAAGATTATCTCTTACGAGCGCAAATTATGACAATGCACTACAATTGCTCAAAAAAAGATACGGCCAACCACACAAACTAATTTCTGCATATATGCGTGGACTGTGGGATTTGCCCCAACCAACACATGAAATTGCAAGCCTCAGGAACTTCTATGACACGATGGAAACATACATTCGTGGCTTACAAACCTTGGGGAAAACGGAAAGTTCATATGGGGACTTGTTAATCCCTGTCTTACTTGACAAACTACCGGGAGCCATTAGAGTACAGATATCGCGGAAACATGGAGATCGAGAATGGGACCTTCCGGAATTACGAGAAGCACTTCTTGGAGAAATGCAAGCCCTAGAAACGGGGGACATTACACAAGAAACTAAAACCCAGGCCACTGCAGCGTTTCTCACGAACTATCAAGACAAACGGAAATCGACAGACAGAAAACAATTCAAAGCTATGCCATGTGCCTTCTGCAAGGCAGAGTCGCACAGATCAACTGAGTGTCAAGTCGTATCTGACAGGGAAAGGAGATACCAAGTGGCGAAACAAAACAACTTGTGCTACAACTGCTTAAGAATGCACAAAAGAAGTGACTGCAAATCCAAGGGTCGTTGTCGACAGTGTAACAAGAAGCATCACACGTCATTATGTGATCAAACTTCGAACAACAGTACGAATTTCAACGAAATCACACAAGCACATGAGGCGTCGACAGTCCCTAAACAAGTCCAAAGTATCACGGAAATACAAAATCAAGTTCAGGGATTACACACAAACACGGACAATGTTCGGACACAGGGAAATAGTGTGGCATTAAAAACTGCAAGGGCCACTGTCAAGACGGGAACATCAAAGACCAAAGCGAATATCCTGTTTGACGAGGGAGCACAAAGATCATTTATTACCTTCAAAACTGCCGAAAAGTTGGACTTACTGACAAATTGCGCAGAAACGGAAAACATATCTTTAGCCACATTTGGTGCGCAGACCACCGGTGTTAGATCAATGAAAGTTGCCTCCTTCAAATTACAATCAGTGTCAGGGCCAGACATCGACGTAAGAGCGTTAATTACACCGGAAATTTCGACTTCAATGAGGAAACATGTGGATAATAAAGTGCTAAACCTTCCCTATCTACACGGTTTACGATTAGCGGAACAACCAGACAACGACACCTTTGATATCGATATCCTCATTGGAGCTGACCACTACTGGGATATAGTAGGGGACAAGATAGTCAGAGGCTCTGGACCTACCGCAATGTCTTCAAAGTTAGGATATCTTCTCTCAGGACCCATGCCGACAAGTGTTAACCCTCTCCGACCAAAAAACTCCAAGGTCCTTTTGATCATGACAGATACCCATAGAGAAGAGTACTCACTGCAAAGATACTGGGACTTAGAATCGATAAGTATTAAGGACGACCCACGAACCACTTTGAAGTCCGAATACCACACATGTAGGGACACACATCTGAATAAAGAAGATGATCGCTACACTGCGAAGCTCCCTTGGAAACTAGACCATCCACCACTCCCTACGAACCGCGATCTGACAGAAGTAAGAACACGTAACATGGTCCGAAAATTGGAGCCTGCACTAAGGGAGACTTACCAAAGCATCATTCAAGAACAATTACAAAGGGGATATATCGAGGAAGTTACATATGATGACAAGTCTGGTCATTATATTCCACACCATGCGGTAAAAAGGGACTCCAGCACGACACCGATCCGGATTGTGTATGACTGCAGCTGCAAAACAAAGGACAATCCTAGTCTTAATGATTGCATTGAAAAGGGTCAACCTTTACTGAACGACATGGTGGCAATGTTGATACGATTCAGAGTGAACAACATTGGACTGACGAGTGACTTGGAAAAGGCTTTCCTCAACGTACGTTTACATTGTGAGGACAGAAAATACACAAAGTTTTTCTGGCTTTCTTACAGCTGCGATCCTGAAAGTGACTTTAAAGTATACCAGTTCAGCTCTGTCCTGTTTGGAGCAGCTTGCTCACCTTTCATTTTGAATGCAGTAGTGAAAACTGAGCTTGAACAACGCGGAGACTTGATATCAACAGACCTGAAGGATAACATCTATGTCGACAATATAGTGACTGGTGTAGAAACCACGAAAGAAGCAATGGATTACTACGAATCTGCGAATACCACAATGGCTTCTTGTGGCTTCAAGCTACGCTCGTGGGCGACAAACGACGAAACTGTTGCAGAAATGGCCTTACGAGACAATATACACGAACAGAATACAACTGTCAAAATACTTGGTCTCAACTGGAGTACAAAGGATGATACACTGAGCTTTACAACGAGTGATCAACAGAACACTGTGGCTACCAAACGTGAAGTTGTACGTCTGACATCGAGTATCTACGACCCACTTGGACATTTGTCACCCGTGCAAGTAAGTGCGAAAATATTTATTCAGGAATTGTGGCAAGCAGGTGTGGGATGGGATGAGCCCTTATCTAGCGACTTAGCAGATCGTTGGAATGCGATATGTTGTGAATTACACAAAGCAACGAGTACATCTATCAATCGTTGTTATTTCAACAACCGTGACAAGACAACAGATTACGAACTGGACACTTTTTGTGACGCATCTATGTCGGCGTACGGTGCCATGGTGTACCTGCGTCATAATCAACAGACTGCACTTGTGATGGCCAAATCGCGCGTCAAACCTCTAAAGGACATATCGTTACCAAATCTAGAGCTCATGGCAATACTGTTGGCTACGAGATTAACACATTTTGTGAAAGAAGCAATCACAACAAAACTGAACATTGCACGATGTACCATTTGGTCCGACAGTCAGATTGCGATACACTGGACTCGCAGCGACAAAACTTTACCTCGCTTCGTTCACAACAGGGTACGAGAAATAAGGGCATCTTCCTGCCAAATAAAATATTGCCCGAGCAGCAACAACCCAAGTGACCTATTGACCCGAGGAATTACCGCAAAGGAGTTGAACGAGTCCACACTATGGTGGAATGGTCCGGCATGGCTTCCTAAAGGAGACTGGCCTATATGTCAGCTTTTCGAGGACAACAATAGTCCCGCTTTGTGTGCACTACAACAAACTGAGCCTGAAGATGAGAAAACTTCAAATGTTGAAGCTACTACAGAGGAAAAAGAAACGCAAAGTGGAATCCACTGTGTTTTAGATGTCAATAAATACAGTTCTCTTGGGAAACTGTTAAGAGTTACTGCATACATACTGAGATTTATAAACAAGCTGAAGAAATCAACAAAAAATGTATCATCTCTGTGCCTCCAGGCAAGTGAAATCAACTATGCTGAGCTACAGTGGATAAAATCATGCCAAACCTCTGCCTACAATCAAGAAATCAAATGCGTTCAACACAAGGACAAAACGAACAATACATTGCAGAGACAACTACGTCTGTTTACGGACGAACAAGGGATATTGAGATGTGGAAGTAGGCTTCACAATGCCCCCATGACGCAGGATGCCAAATTCCCCATACTTTTACCAGCCAAACATCATTTCACGCAATTAATTATGCTGGATTCTCATCAGAAAACATGCCATGCTGGGTTACAGGTGACTGTAGCTCATATCAGACAACGTTTCTGGCTCACGCGAATACGTCAACGTGTAAAATCAAGGCTACGAAAATGTGTTACGTGCAAAAGGATACAAGGGAAACCATACAGTGCTTGTGTTAACCCACCATTACCCAAATGTCGCTTACAAGACAGCCCTCCCTTTACAGTAACGGGAGTGGACTTCACAGGGGAACTTCATGTCAAATCTAACAACAGGGAAACAAAGGC
Organism: Hermodice carunculata; assembly: GCA_964020975.1. NCBI lineage: Eukaryota > Metazoa > Annelida > Polychaeta > Eunicida > Amphinomidae > Hermodice > Hermodice carunculata. The sequence goes on along the minus strand of OZ026628.1, from coordinate 54,656,315 downwards.
CTATGTGTGCTTATTTACGTGTGCGGTAACAAGAGCCATGCATTTGGAACTGGTGGAAGATATGACCACACTAACTTTCATGTACGCCTTTAGACGCTTTGCGGCACGGAGGTCACTACCGGCAATCATGATATCTGACAACTCATTAACCTACATTGCCGCAGCCAAGGAACTGAACAAAATATTTTCATGTCCAACCGTCAAAGACTTCTTAGCGGAGAAACACGTGGAGTGGAGATTCATTACCAAACGTGCACCGTGGTGTGGAGGGTTTTACGAGAGATTAATTGGACTAACGAAAACTTGTATCAAAAAATGTTTAGGACGTACGTTTGTGTCCTTTCGTGAACTGGAAACCACACTCGTTAAAATAGAAGCTGTCCTCAACGACAGACCACTAACCTATGTATCGGGAGATGTGGAGGAGCCATTACCGTTAACCCACTCACTACTGTTGCTCGGCAGACTTCTCACAGCTTTACCCCAACCACAAGTGGAATCAAGTGACACCGATTATCTTGTGGGTGAACAGCTCAATAAACGAGCGGCACAACTTGCAGACATACAGGATAAATTTTGGAAACGATGGCAACAAGAGTACTTGCCTGCTCTACAAGAGCATCATAAAGCAACAGGTGGAAAAAACAACACTGTAAGGATTGGAGATGTAGTGCTCGTCCATGCGGATACCAACAGAATGAAATGGAATCTTGCAGTTGTGAAGCAACTACATTATGGGAAAGATGGATTAGTACGATCAGTGGACATCAAGACGAAAAATGGATTTACAAATCGTCCAATCACTCGACTATACCCACTAGAAGTATGTCCCACTGAAACTCAAGGAAATACACCTACCCGTGTGGATGATACACGACAATTACCACGTGAAGCTACCCGGGTGGATAATACACGACGGTTACCATGTGAAGCTGCTCTCGCAGCGAGGGACAAACTAAAACAGTACTATTCAAATCTGTGAAGGTCTGAAGACGTGCAACTTGAAGACAATATCAATGTGTTGTGTTATTTTGGACCTTACAACTCGTGAACGTCACCACTTTCTAAGTAGGGTGAATTTAGTTCAATATTGTAATCGAATTTTCAATATATTTTAGGAATTTAACTTTAATTGAAGGACAATTGGGCTACGTTAGTATAGCATAATTATATGAGCCTAGTATGATGGACTCCAAACAGACTGAACATTGTTTTTATTTCACAAGGACATTGACACTATCTACATGTGGTTCTTAGTAAGTTTTACAATCATTTGTGTGTTCTAGAGCATTAGTATAAAGCCTAGCGATCGTATGATTCTTTCGTACCTATTGGACATTCTGATTCACGTATATGTCATTTTTCCGTCGCCCCGGAGTGTCAAGACTGAACCTAAGGGGTTAATGCTGCGACACGAACTTGGTTTTCCCACGAACTCTCCAGGCAGACCATCACAGGATGGTCCAGCTTATGGGGCCATAAACCCGTCGCGGTCAATGTAGTCTATATGTACCACATGGCTAATTGCCTACATGAATGTATCTATGTATATATCTTTGTAAATTAAACAGTCGAGCTTAGAAACCTGTAGCGACAACACGGGTTTAGAGTCGTCCTTCTTCCAACCATTCTACGAACCTCACCTACAACTTTTGACACCAAACTCTTTACTCCCCATTAGCCAACCTGTCACTGTCCAACTTATCTACATATGGAAGTGCTATTGTCTTTATTGCATACATTCTTCTGTAAAATTTTGACACAGGCTGTATTAGCCCAAATAAATTAAAGGGTCTTCAGCAGGCAACTACTCAGAACATGTTTAGGAGCCTATACCCGAACATGTTTCTCTGAGAGACATGCAAATAGCTTGTCCAAGCTAAATATTCAGCAAAGACAACCCACAATATTAATGAATGAATATGAAAGTGGCAAAATATGAATAAGCTAAATACCTGAAGTTTTGCTTATAAATGCGGAGCTTTAATATAATGAAGAATACCTGTCAAACCAAACATAACTACTAAATTTGTATAGTACACGTTAACATGCGAACAATTTGACTTACCCCTGAACCAGTATGTACCCTTTCTAGCTGGATAGCCTATCTTAGATAAACCACCTGCCAGTGTATAACTGAATTTGAAAGAAACTGGGGCATTATTTTCAGTCCCATGATTGCAAATAAACAGTTGCAGCTAAACCACCTGTACAAATCCTAACAAATGCTGCAACAATGGACATCCTGCACCAGAAATGTAAAACAAATCCCATGATTACACATACTCCTCACTAAGAAAGTCTCCAAATAATAAAATTCTATTTCGCTGCCAACCCTGAGTCAATGTTTCAATATAATGGGTCAGGTTTATGACATTGGTAAACAAGTCAAATTTGAGGGTTTTTTTTTTTTTTTTTGATTGAGTTAATGTGTACTTAGGTATGTCAGAAAAGAATGAAAGTCATTAGCATTAAAGTCCAAGACATGTTATCAAAACATTTTAAGTACAAAAAGGCAAGCTTGTAACTTTTGTAGGTAGCTGTTTGCTACCTACTGCCCATGGGGAGTTTACCCTAACAGAAAGCAAGCTAGCCTAAATGTCTGACAGGTGAATATTAAGCAGAATGATGCCAAAAGATAAAATTAAGTAGCAAAACAGTCAAGTCTAAAATCTCTTAAATTATTGAAGCCAAACTATCTAAACACCTTTGAATATTAACAGCTCAATTTTTAAGGCAAGTCGGAAAAGAATGAAAGATAAGAGAATGCAATCAAAATATAATTTTTCTTAACCAAATATCAAGTACTATTAGGCAAGCTTGTTACTGACTGTCGTGGGTAGCTGCTTGCTATCTATAGCCCCTAGGAGTTTAACCTAACAGAAAGCAAATCAGCCTAAACTGTCTCAAAGGTGAATATTAAACACAATGATGCCAAAGGGTAAAATTAAATAGCAAAACATGTGAGTCTAAAATCTCTCACATTAATAAAGCCAAACTTTCTAACCATCTTTGAATATTTACAGCAAAATTTGTAGAAATATTTAATCAAAATTACACCTTTAAATTATGCTCATCGTAATTTTCAGTGTGGGGAATACTATCAATTGTAGAAAAGATGAGGCAGTATACGTAGGCCTAACGAGAGGGTTTTTTTTTAAAACATCAACTGTTTATTTCTTGAATGTCTTCCTTAAAATATTTCCTCATTTCATTGGCAGAATGCCAATGGTTAGCGCCTAATATGAGGATAACACATATTTATTTAAAATTGTATTTTCGCAGAGTGATTTGATTGAATATGCTAGTTTATTGATAATAAACAACTATTCTTTGGTGATTCCATCACGCATACTTTGGTGGATTTATGACGCATATTATGCAAGTTTTGGGCACTAGAATAAAAAAATTTAATTTCGGGTTTTAAACATTGATTTGTTTCATGAAATAGAGTACAGGATATGGCACTATGGTTACCCTATGCGATTTTATACGACAGGAATGAAACAAACGATGTGACGGAATCACGCAATAACATGTGAAACAAAAATACCTGTTTGCATTATGATTTTAAGGTAGACAAACAAATTAATTCTGAAGACGGATTTGAAGATACATAGATTATTGTATTTTTTATTGTAATTATTCAACCATAATCAAAACGGAAACTGTTATATCATTCGTATTTACTTTGCAGTATGCACGCCAGCATCGGGTGTAGTATATACAAAAACAGTGGAAGTTATCTAATTCCGTCACGCAAAAAAGTGATTCCATCACTTTATAGGCCCATGGCTTAGATATGGTTAAAATGATTGACAGATTCTGAAGCAGACTCGAATTTTAGCATTGACTACGAAATACGAACAAATAACTAGTAAAACTGCAGCAACCAGCTTGAAAACTTATGTATTCACGTGACGGAATCACCGAATCAAACCAACACCACATGTTGGTTCTTGATAAGTATGAGATAAGTTGATCGCTAAATAAGTACAAGTATTCTGATGCACCAGGCCGTACTCTTAATTATGGTATCAAACTTATCACATTGTCTGTTCTGTCTTTCTGGGTAATGATTGTGAATGTTGAATTTCATTCAAGCATGTTAGCAGAAAAGTACTTCCGGTATTTATGCACCTAAATAGACTTGCAGCAAAGTAGGAAATCCTTAATGTTGGTAAAATGTATGTTAAAAAAAAAGTATGGAATGGTAGCGCTCTTTTTATGTGGCCGACCAAAAATATTGAAATGAAAAAATCGCATATTTGAACCCCCTCCCCCCCCCCCTCCGCCCCAATCCATGTTTGAAGAGTACAACAGTGTTGTCACCTGTGTGGATCCATGACTCACAAACTGACAAAATTATGAGACTGGGGGCACATTCTCTTCTCACATTGGTGAAGACACACCAAGGACAAGAAATCGTTGGTCTTTTAACAAAGAGACGCAGCTCGTAGCCTTGTGGGGAAGAAGAAATCCATCTATACGGTTCGACGCACAAGGATTACCGCAATACGGGCCTACGACTGGACACATTCAATCGATTATCTATCATATTAGAAATAAATGGGGAGAACGATATTTTTGCGGCTGTTTAAGTGTAATGAAGCATATTCACCACATAATTGTCAAATAGACTGCAGGCCTACGCATTATAATAATCAGCACAGGGCAAGTTTTGTCAAGAGGCAGTATGGGCCTCCTACCTAATATTAACACTTCACAAAGTTAGGCCTACATGTAATTAAGGAAAACTGTAACCAAATAATGTGACAGATATCCGAACAACGCTGAAACTCTATATATGCAGCATGTAGATCATGTGATCGAGGTTGGTGGTCACGTGAACAAACTCAGCGCCAAAGCTATTGAAAATACGGTAGGTCATATTGAATCCAGTCCGTTTATTTTTTTTATAAGATCAACAAGCACCCGCATACCCAAGGGATCGTGGCTAATCTCAGGCCATCTCAGGGTGTCTGGCTTAAAAGAATTGTATTGTGTAGATATACACGTACGACGCAAATACTTGCACGAGTGTGGAAACCCTTGCGGCAATATCAAAAAACGAATCGTGCGTGTTTGAAAATCGGCGCGGATTTGCCACTTGGCGCGGCGCTGAAACACATTGACCGTTAAAAATCGCACGATGTTCGTACGACGTTCGTGCGAATCCTGAATCGGCCGGTTGAATGTGCGTATTTTCAATCTCGCTAATCTGTTTCATCGCCGCTACTAGCTCGTGCGTGTTTAACTCGCGAGTCGACGAAAGCTTGTGCCAGTTCCAGATATTTTGACCGCCCAGAATATGGGCGAGTGTTTTGTGTCCGAAACTCAGCTCCTGAAACTACTTTAAGTGTCCGCTTTATGACACGATACTTCAAGCACAAATAGCAAATGAACGTTCACACACACACACACACACATATATATATATATATATATATATATATATATATATATATATATATATATATATATATATATATATACATGTATACACGTATATACATACATATATATATACATATATTTATATATATATATTTATGTATATATATATTTATGTATATATATATTTATTTATATATATATATATATATATATATATATATATATATATATATATATATATATATATATATATATATATATATATATATATATGTGTGTGTGTGTGTGTGTGTGTGTGTGTGTGTGTGTGTGTGTGTGTGTGTGTGTGTGTGTGTGTACCAACAAAGATTGAAATATTTACGGACATAAATGTCTCCCAGTAATAACAATTAACTTTGGAAATGTTAACGGAAACCTTGATACGTTGTCATGCACGGCAATATAGGGTCCCGTCGAGATATACCTGCCACTACACGGGCTGAGTATTGCACGGCAGTGGGGCATATGGAAACTTGACGAAGTCATGTATAACACTTTGACATGTAGCTGCTGGTTCCCTTTGTGTAAATGATTACGTCTAGGTAGGAAAAGTGGTGCATGAAGACATATATCACAGTCAAGTACAGATTCGTAAGAGTCTCAGCTCTGGCAATCTCCCAGACGCGACCATCTTTATACAAATAAGCAAATTAGAAAAAAAAAAAATAAATAACCAGTTCATTCTATGTTAGCAACTGTTCAGGTTTAGGGAACTGGTTTTGTAAATATAGCTATAAAGTAAGCAATTTATTTAATGAGATAGTCCGAAAAGAAATAAGAATCTGCCGGCCACACCTGAGGTACAATCGAATTTGGATAACGAAATACATATAAATTAAACACGCCAAAGTTACAAAACAGTTAAATGGTGAAACGCTTTATAAGTACAGTTTAAGGAGTCTTCCAGTTACAATACTTGTAACATCAAGATTTTTCTTTTTATTTCAGAATAAATTTAAGAATGAACAAGAGATGATCACATCAGTGCTAATATAATAATAATAATAAAAATAATAATAATAATAATAATAATAATAATAATAATAATAATCATCATCATCATCATCATCATCATCATCATCATCATCATCATCATCATCCTTAATTTTCGCAAACGGCACGTCAGCAAAAAACAAGGCTTGCTCTTCATATCATGATTAAGGCTTCGGTCTTGGTTTTGTTTTGTTTGATCACATGTTGGTGGTGCAAAACTGTTGTTACGTGACCATTTTGTCCGCGTGTATGGCCTAAAATATCATATTCTTTTCTTTTTTTCCATACCAATTTCTGATGTCAAAGATGGAGGGGCACTACAATTGCAGAAAGAAAGAAAGAAAAAATACACACCTTCGATATAATTTTATGCCATGATGTGTCAACCAACCTCAAAATAAGAAGTCACTATAATTTGAATAAATTAAAGCTAACTGATATACTGGTAGCAGGATTTATTTTTCTCTGCTTTGCACTGTTTCCATTATACTTTAACTTCTGTGTATTTACATTGCATTCTTCTAAATTTGAAGATGCGGTAAAATATTCTATCTTGATTTCACTTCAAAATAAATGCCTAGGTATTACGAAAAACCGATTTCCTCTTTTTTCGGGGAGATGGGAACTTGATAATCTATATTTATATTAGTATAACTTGTAATAATGTAATCTTGCACAAAATATAAGTGAAGGGAAACTAACTTTTTCGAGGTGCAATATGGACAACGAACTCAACGCGGAAGAAACTGACAAAAGATAGTTGAGAAATTAAAGTTCCACTCTTGGAGAAATCACCTCTGCAAATTACACATCGCAGTTCAGTGGCGAGTCCCATAGCCCAGTCTGGTAGAACCTGACCAAGACCTGGGCCTTGGTTAACTGCTGGTTTTACTTGGCTTTTTTTTTTTGGTATTACATATATACCTCTTTCCCCTGATTCTCAGCAGTTAGGGAGTGGTTTGCACTTTGCAGTGGAGAGTGAATAGAGCACACAACTAACATGGCTGCATATCTAATGCTTCTCGATCGTGTAGAAACTGCAGAGAGATTTTTGAGGAGAACTCCAGTCATTCAGGACAGAAGCATTCCATTTGAAAATTATGACGACGCCGGGTTTATGTTCAGATTTCATCTTCCTAAACATGTGGGTCTGGAGATACTTGATTTGATAGAAGCCAGACTTCAACCCACACAGACAAAGGTAGCATCTGTGCCTCCAATTCTGCAACTGTTGATAACACTACAGTTTTATTCTAGTGGAACATTTCTGAGGAATGGTGGAGATTTATTTGGCGTCCACACCAGCACGGTGATTAGGATAATACCTGTTTGCAGCAGAGCACTAGCATCATTATACCGCCAATTCATATTTTTTCCACAGGGGAGAGAAGTTGGCATGATACAGGAACAGTTTTATGCCATAGCAGGTTTACCTGGCATTGTGGGTGCCATTTATTCTACTCATGTTCCTATTCGATCTCCAAGGGGTGAGAATGCGGAACTTTTCCGCAACCGAAAAGGATTTCTTTCAATAAATGTCCAAGCTATAGGGGATGCCGGGCTGAAAATTTGAAACCTTGTGGTACGGTGGCCTGGAAGTGCCAATGACAGCCGTATTTTTGGTAATAGTGAAGTTTGTGCAAAATTTGAAAACGGAGAAATACATGGCATTTTGTTGGGGGACAATGGGTATCCTCTTCGCCCATATCTAATGACCCCACTCCTCAACCCAGCAACGAGAGCAGAGAGAGGATACAATTATGCCCATTGCCGTACCAGAGTTAAGATTGAAAATCTGTTTGGAGTAATGAAAAGACGATTCCCCTGTTTTTCCCGCACATTGGGGTTAAAGCTGGAAAATACCCTGGCTGTAATTGTTGCATGCGGTGTGCTTCATAATATAGCCAGGCAACATGGGCTCATCGAATTAGATGCAAATGAGCAGCAGGATAACATCCATATAGCTGTACATGCACCTCAGAACCAAAACCAAGGAGGGCGACCTCAAAGGGCGAGGCTGATAGCCCTATTTGAATAGACAACGGCAAAAAAGTAACTTTGAGAAGACTTCATTTTTCAATTTATTTCATTTAACTCATTGACACCTACGGACATATTTTCTTGCTAAAATCTGAAAATGTCTGCTAATTCTATTTTGCTAAATTAGGGATTATTTTTGGATGAAACTTGTATGGAAGATCTTGCAAAATTATATGCCCATGGTCAACAGCTTTCCATGGCGCGTTCTGGTCGCATTGCATCCAGAGCACACCAAAGAAAGCTGTTGACTCAGTCCCACTTCAGGGGCAATAAGTTAAATTCAACAATAAGCTTATCATATTTAGGAAGTTATGAAGAAAATAAAATTAACAAAAAGATTAATCTCTATCAATTTCTTTAATTTTCCAGAACTCATTGCACTGTCAATTCAGTGAATGGTAGTATAAATGACCACTTTATGTTCCAATCTTGGATATATATTTTACATTACTGTGATATATTAAATGGCTGCCACAGTTCAGTTCAGTTACGCTTTGCCATGCTTTTTCTTTCTTTTGAATCATACGCCCATTATTCTTCTTGTTCTCAATTTTTGTTCTTCAACGAGCTCTGCCAGTATCTCCATTTCCAATGGCGTAAAGTTCACTTTAGTTTTTCCAGTCATAATGTGGACACAATGTTTCTGCTACTGTCTTATCCCTGAAATCATGCAAGTCCTGTGCATTTATGAAGCCACACATGTTGAACAGGTGCCTTTGATTGTACAGAAAAGTGGCCACGTTTATTTGAGGCATGTGAATGTGGATTCAACCTGTGGTTGTGTAACCTGTACTTGACTCAACCTTCTGCAAACCAACCTTTCGCCATTCAACCAGGAGTTAACTCCTAGTTAACCTGTGGTTTCATGACCTGGAGTCACCTATTTTGACCATGAGTTAACTCTGGGGTTAACACCGACGTGTGCAACTGGCCATACGTCACCCGATAGGTACAGCTTTAAACAAACTTGCGTGGCTGACATAATATTTGGCACATGACCGTACGTAAGCGCATGCATTTGCAATTGTACAAAGGTGACATACGAATTAACATGTTAACGTAGAAAATGACTAGATACATAAGAACAAATACATAACTGTCATTGCGCAGTAACTTGAACAGATGCTAAATATTTCACTCAGCAATAGACAAAAGGTAACAAATGAGAGAACCAAGATGCATAACAAAGTTCGAGTGGTTCTTACATGTTTGAAGCGCTTCAAGAGGTAAACACATGAGAATGGATACTCGCCAAAAAGAAAACTAAATGGAATTGTAATATAATTGAAAACAAAAAGCTTATAAAACACATACATGATAAAGTCATGGTTGACAAGTACCACAAGCACACGAGCAGACGAAAAAAAACTCCAAATAGCACTTGCGTTGATGCATGGTGGTACAAAAGTTCGTTGTTCGTACATGTACGAACATCACCATTTTTCTAAGCAATAAAAGAAATGGTAGTAACAAGTACAAAACTATTTCCATATTTCTCACGACAGAGAAATAAACAGAAGACAAAAAATAAAAGAAATATACCAGTTGGGCAATGTAGTCTTTTCCTAGAATTGAACATGTCAGAGTAACAATTGAGTGCGCACAGTGGTCCAACCGCAACCGTTTTCACCCTCTGGCGACTGGCAACAATGACAATGTACATTTTACTAATGCTAATTAGTGTGTGAGGTACTGCATGGGCGCGAAGCTATCAAACTTAATAGCGTGAGCTTACGCTTAATGTCAAAAGCGCCTTATATCTTTTGAACAGAAACAAAACAGTTTGACGAGATACACAATATAGTTGATTAAATGTAAAGCATCAACTATGGTGCAAATGCCTGTCACTGAAAGTCGTGTCACACTAGGAATTTGGGGTTGACGTAGTTGGTGCGCGCTTGGGGCCGGCGATAGGGGACGCGGGCGCTGAAATGTCACTTTGACGGGGTTCACTAAACCTACTAAGGTCACTTGCAATACGAATGAGAACCTTCTGATTGTTTTGTGTATGCACATATATTCTTCCGTCAAAATTCCATGTATCCTTTACATGTCCCTTCTTCTTAAGTTCCTTCGTTTTGAACTTTGAAGGCCATGTCGGAGCGCGTCTTTGTCAGGTCCTCGGTGATGAAGACTCCCCTGCTATCATTGCCTGTGTCCTTCAAACTAGTGCGGGCTTTGTAAACCATGTTCCTGTATTAATAGCTGCGGAACTTTACAATAATCTGACGGGGTTTTCCGTTTGACTGTCTTTTGATAACTCTGTGGGACCTTTCAATCATGGTACTGTCAAAATTAAGTCCCGTTTTGTTCTTGAATAGATCTGACACCAAGTCGTCAGTATTTAAAGTGTGTGTGTCAGCACACACTTTTCTGTTTTTCTAGGAATTCTTTCTTTCTTTCTTTCTTTCTTCTTTCTTTCTTTACAGGCAAATTTGTCCGACATTTCATTTGAAAAGTATTATATGTAGAAACTCCAAACTTGGCACAATTATACTTCTATGGATAGAGTCTGGCCTTTTGATAATGAGAGGTCATGCTTTTCAAAATTATGCAGATGGGGGGTAATAAAAGTTTTAAATCTTCAATATCTTATATACTATAGTAGATGTGGTTCTGAGTGTATAGGAGTTCGATCATAGCAAGGTAAAGGTCATCTCAAATGTCAAGGTCATGTCAAGGTCAAAGGTCATATCAAGGTCAAAGGTCAATTTCAAGCCAAAATTTCATTTTTGAGGTCAAGGTTCACTTCAGGTAGAGGTCATCTCAAGGTCAAAGGCCACTTTCGATGGTGGCTTTCTTCTAACCATAACTTGCTCAATTTTCATCCAATTTTGATCATGTCAGGCTCAAATTGTAGCTCTTATAACCCTGCACATTTTTAAAATTTACATGTGGCCTCTAAAGTTCAAAGGTCAAGGTCACGTGGACCTTTGAAAGTTTCATCCAGTCATAACTTGGCCAATCTCGTTCGTCAAGCAGAATTGACAATATTTGGCCGCAACATATTTGCTTCAGTGCATTCCACAGAGTAAGGGAGATGTCTGTATTGAACGTATCGGTGGAGACGTCTCAGAGTTAGTACCACTTTCCGTATGACGATCCAACAGGGGTCCACAAAAGCACACATTGCAAATATAAGGAGCATGACGATGATGAAGCCCAGAAATGATTCCATCCTGCACAGCTTCCTACCTGAAGGACCTTTATTGAAACTGTCACCGCTGGAAGTAGGACTAGCGCCACCGTAACTTTGCTTCAACACAAAGCTGATTTATCCCTGCAAAAGAAGATATGAGCACATAGTTAATAAGATTGGGCAACCATATAACCCATGTTCATCGAGTAGGGAAAGAGCCAGTCAAACGGACCAGATTAGGGAAACCTTTCACAATTACACGCAGAATGACCTATTCCTACATTTATTGAGTGTTATGTTAATTTCTTCATGTTGAATTGATGTTTTTCTAAATATGCGCGAGAGAAGTTAAAAGACACCACCAAGAGGTATTTTAATTTTTGTTGTAATTAGCTGATTTGCCCTTGTGCCTAGGCAAACATAATCAAGGCACAGGGCACAAAGGATCATTCCAATCATTTAAATTTTGTGCAGAAACTTAATCCCCCTGTAAACATTTAAAGATATAAATAAAAAAAGAGCTTTCAATGTGAAATGAAGTTTACAATGAAACGTGATGTTTTGTGTTTTAATCACAAAATATTTAGTCCTTTTTGTTCATCTATAACATGGGTATGCCAGTTTTAGTATGGAAATTGGACAGAGCTAGTGGCTGTAGTATACAGAGGATGAGTCAATGAAAAGTTTTGATGATAGTCATAGGTTTGTGGAATCTAGTGCCAGGAAAACTTAGATCAAATTGCATCGAGAATTTTTAAATTAATATTTACAGCTGAAAGGAATACAATTATGTTGGATACATTCAGTAGAACAAAGGGTTCGGCTCTTGTGTACAGGGTCACATTTGATCAACACTGGAAATCCAGTACTTTCTCTATTGTAGTGTTGACGTACAGAGGATTACACCGGTAGAAGTTAGCGGCAATTTAGTATAGGTTAGACGCCGTGTAGAGTTTTCCAATTGAATTAGAAGACGAGCGCGCAGCGCGAGTCTTCTAATTCAATTGGAAAACTCTACGAGGCGTCTGACATACTTATACTCCAAAAGATGGGTATTATAAAAGTATTTCCTACTTGAAACAAAGTTAAAAGACTTGATTTCGAAGAGAAAAGCGACAAGTAAGAGTACATAATGTAACGACCTTTGACACTTGACCTGTCACGCTCCATGACCCTATTCAATGCTGGTCAACAATAGACACGCTGGAATAAATATTATGTAAAATCCTTAAAGCATCGTCTCAGCTGTTTAGCGTAATGGATAGCACGCTCAGCCGTAGATCACAGAATTCGTGGTTCGAACCCTGCCAGGGACAAAATATTTTTTTCATTAAAAAGTGTAGACAAAAATTGTCGAAGTTCCATTGCAAAGTCCCGTCATGAGGTCACTTGCACTTCAGCGGATCTAATTCAATTAGACTCCTAGGAAGAGAGGAGCTCTATGAAAATTAGACTCCGCTGAAAACAATAGAAATTGGGCGCTGAGGAGTATAACTATGATTAGAAGGCAGGCATTGCTGAATTCAGCAGTCTTACCCTATAGTACTAGTGTTTACTCTGCAAGAAAAGCTTTGACTGAATTCAGTATGTACAGTCGCCATTTCAGCTTTGACCTGAAAGCCAGAATGAAATTAACTGGCCGAATTCAGTAGTCACTTCGTCTGCATACAGATTTGACGCACTGACTCTGCTTGCAAGAAATGTATTGGCTGATTTCAGTACTAAATAAAAGTTATAAGTATTTATGTTTAACATGAAGAAATATAACTATAGTATAATGTTATCCATTATTGTTACTTATTGAATTGTGCAGCTGTATGCTGGGGGGGGGGGGCACGTGATGGCGCTTTGAAGCGACTACAGCGGGAGGGGTAGTCTCCAATTTTAGTAATTTATCCTGTATTTTTTGCGACATATGCTAATTTTTTTTTTTTTTTTGAAAAAGCTTCAATAACATTAAAAGCACGTCTTGTAATGCCAAGATAAACGAAAATTGACATGCGTGATCGTAAAAGCGGTCGAAATACCAGCACCCTGGATCCGCCGATATTGGACGCCATTGACAAATGCGTGATAAAAACAGTGGGTATCGCTGTAGAAAAGGCTATGGATACATGGACAAAAGAGCTAAAATCCCTTAAAACGAGGTGTGAAGACATAGAAACGAAACAAACTGATGTTGAATATTGAAAAAGAAATGACTGAGTTTCAAACAAACGTGAAGGAAAGCAGTATCATTGATGCCATAAAAATGATTGAGGATGAAATGCACAGACGTAAGTATGGTCTTATCATACAAGGCATAGAAGGACCGGCGAGGGAGAGCTAAAGTGACACACATCACAAAGTGTTAAATTTTGCGAATAATGACTTGCAAATTGACGAGAATAGTCTATTGCCCGGTTGCACATGTCCGAGTCATGTAACCCGGAATTAAAGTGATAATCTAGGGCTACGTGACTCTGGGTTATGAAGCCATTGACCCAGAGTCAAATTGGTTTGCACTTGTCAAGATCAAGTCAGGGTCTGGTGACTCCAGGTTACACTGTTGTGTCTTGAGCGTGTATGCCTGTTTTGCACAGATTCTATTGTGAAATAGCTTTATTCCAATCTACCCACTTCTTTTTCCTTCCCCTGCATGGTTGTGTTTAAGGGAAATAGGGAGGTCACGCCATCAGAATGGGCGAAGAACATAAAACAAAGACTAAAAAACTGGTCATTGCTAATTTGAGCAAACGAATTCTAAAATTAGTAGAGGTGGATAAATATTGTGGAAAGTAAACAAAAAAAAAAAAAACTAGAAGAAACAAAAATGTTAGGGCTAAGGTCTAGAAGAGGGAAGAAGCCTCGACGGGAACTAGCAACAATTTCAAAGCAAATGTAGAGTAATGTGCTTTTTACAGTAATGTGCTTTATTGCTTCTTTTGCCCAATCGAGCTCATTGCATACAATTATAATACATACAGTAAAATTGCTCATCATACAATAAATAAGAGCAAATATATACAGTTTACATGTCAGAAGTATAGAGAAACTAAAATTAGCAAGAAGTTATATACATGAAATTTAGGTACTGAAAAAAACACAGAAAACCCTGTATATGAATAATTGTACAGACTATATATACTCGGCCGTCGGGCTTAGGAGACTTGCTCATTTAGGAGACGCATTCTCCTGAACTCGCATTCTCCTAAACTCGACGGAACGGTATATGTACGATGCTAAAGCTCCAACAATGAGAGTATCAGATTTCATAATAACGTCTAATTTTTGGTCGTCAGAGAAGTCATGAAAATTACGGTGGTATTTACGTATTGTATCATATAAAGGAATGCGAAATTTATCATACAAAGAGATTAAAAGATGTTTTTTCGTTTTATATAACGTTTTTATCGCAAAATTGGCAAACTCTTTCATGTCTCTCTTCTCCCACATATCTCCCGGTTTCAATTCGCAAACTATGATTACTCAGCCTTAGACGTGTGAGACTACGTCTGTATTTAAAGTTTTCTATTTCGTCCAAATTATTTTGAAATTTATATGTGTCTTTGTATTTGAATACAAAACCTAACTCTATTCCACTGCAGCCCCAACCATTGCGCCATGATATATTAGATTTTTTAACAAGGCTTGATAGTTACAATGCGGAAGGGGACCACCCGCTTTATGATAATTTTAGTGCGGAGGAGCTGGACATAATATTTGATAAACTCAAAACAAACAAACAACCAGGGCCTGACGGAATTAGAAACGCTATGTTAAAATCCGGGAGACATCTCATTGGAAATTATTTACTTATGCTAGATAATAAAGTCCTTAGAGCACATCAGTTTCCTAGTGCTTGGACAATAAGTCATATCATTCCGATACACAAGAAAGGTAAACGAGATATCCCTGCGAACTACCGAGGTATATCACTCCAAAGTTCTGTAAGTAAGTTATTTTCCAAATTATTACATCGCCGTATGTATAAATTTCTGTCAAATAACAATTCTTTTTCACCAAGGCCAGGGTGGCTTCATAGAAGGGCGACAGACTGCTGATCATATTTTTCTTTTAGAAAATTTAATTGACGATAAATTACTTAACAAAAAGAAGTTATTTTCTGTATTTGTAGACTTTCACAGAGCATTTGACTCGGTTAACATTGACTTCCTCCTATTCAAACTACATGAAGCGGGTATCAGTATGCATGTCTTACAACTGATTAAAGATATGTATACTGCTACAAAACTTTCCGTCAAATTAAATGAGGGATGTACACCTCAATTCCACAGTTCCATCGGACTGAAACAAGGTTGTCCCCTTAGTCCTTTGTTATTTAATGTATTCATAAATGATTTAGAGCATTTTTTGAGTCTTTCTGATCCGTCATCAGGTCTATCTATTGGTGACCTGGATATCACATCTCTCATGTTCGCCGACGATGTCGTTATATTGGCTGACTCGCCAGACAAATTACAGCAATGTCTTGTAAGACTTGCAGCATATTGCAAATGTTGGGGTCTGTCTGTTAACATCGAAAAATCAAAAGTTATTATTTTCGACCGAAACGGGTATAGTCAAATACACGGTAATTACACCTTTATGTATGATGGTAAAAAGTTGTACGTGGTAAATTCGTACAGCTACCTCGGTATTATCTTCGCATGCAATGGTACTTTTACTTTAGCATCACAGTCTTTAGCAGATAAAGCAAGGAAAGTTTGTCATATGTTAAATAAAAAATGTACGGGTGACAAGACGTTAATTTGTTACCAAGTACTCAATTACATTTATTCGACATATACGTCAAAGCTATCTTACTATACGGGAGTGAAATCTGGTCACCTGCAAATTACCGCCATCGTACTAAGGCCTTAAAAGACCCACATACTCAAAATCCGCTACAAATTCATGCAGTTGATTGTGTTCAAATTGATTATTGTAAATTTATTTTAGGCGTTGGACGTACAACCTCAAATGATGCTTCTTTGGCTGAGCTAGGTAAATATCACTTGGATATAGATATTAAAACGAAAATTATTAAATACTGGTTTAAACTGATTTCTCTCCCGGAAAATGATATTTTAAGGAAGTCCTATAATGTAGCGTTTGAGTTAGACAGATTAAGTTTTACCACTTGGGTTACTGCTCCAAGGATGATTCTCCAGAAAAATGGATTTAATTATGTTTGGCTCAAACAGGGAATTACGGATTTTGCAGATAGCAGCGACTTTTTCACAGAACTGGCATATTCTCTCACATGTCAAAGTGAGCAACTATTTTTCTCTAAAATTTGGAATGATGTCGACGGAAAAACTACTAAATTGGATTTCTATAGATCATACAAAGTCGCAAATGTATTGAACAAATGTAGGAAAAACGATGAGATAGAAGTAAACGCCAATGCCCCAACATATAACAGAATATGTGTTGACAGGAAACTCGCAACACAAAAACTCAAGTCAAACCACATGAAAACAGAAACTAAAGAATACACACAGAAAACATAAAAATACAATAAACGTGGGAACATAATAGGATGAAAATATAACTGGACGGCTGTCTGGATATGCATTCCGTACGTTGTTAATGTTGCTAAAATGATAACACTTTAGCAGAAAGTACCTGTGACAAGTGATCGCTGGTTACGAGTTCAAGACCGTAACAATGTATCATGTAACATCTGTTAATTAATGAATCAAACATTTGGTACAAATGTAACCAATTAGTATAAAGATAATTCCACGTCAAGTAGTCAATATCACAGTATTATAGGGGCATAAAAACGGCTGACACAGTCGACGTACATGGTGATCGTAATTCTGACCAGGGGACCGCTTTCGAAGGTGTTTGGGCGAAAAATTGTAATCACATTTATCGTGATGGTAAATCCTGAATATTGGTACAGATAAATGAAATAGGTACTGATGAAACTTTTAACATATGTATTCCATGTATGGGTGATGAATTTGTTGTGTTAGGCATGAAAATATCGTTTCGTGGCATCTGCTTGTTTCATCATTCTCCTTGCCTTCGACAGTGGGCTCCGAGTTGCCACACCAGGAAACAACTCTTTTTCCCTCTCATATATATATATATATATATATATATATATATATATATATAATATATATATATATATATATATATATATATATATATATATATATATATATATATATAATACATATATTATATATATATATATATATATATATATATGTATGTATGTATGTTGTATGTGTGTGTGAAATAATGGGACCCACCAATTATTCTGCTGCCTGTTCCTGTGTCTCTATGCAACAGACGATCAACCAAATCAAATTTATGCAACTGTCAATATAATCTTCCACGGTACGATAAAACCCACACTTACAGCAAAGTGATGTGTACATACACTGGAAAATCGGTGTAACTTTAGCTTTTAATTCTGGCTTTACCCTGAGTTAAATTGTGGGGTTAAATTAAGTGGGGCTTCAGTTTAACCCAGACATGTGCAAGTGAACATACCTATTTGACAGGGCTTGACTCCAGACAGAGTCACCGTAATCCCGACCTGATCCGGACATGTGCAACCGGGCATCATGCCCGGTTGCATATGTCCGAGTCATGTAGCCCGGAGTTAAAGTGATAATCTAGGGCTACGTGACTCTGGGTTATGAAGCCATTGATCCAGAGTAAAATTAGTTTGCACTTGTCAAGATCAAGTCAGGGTCTGGTGACTCCAGGTCACACTGTTGTGCCTTGAGCTTTAATGCATGTTTTTTATAGATTCTATTGTGATGTAGCTTTATTCCAATCTACCCACTTCTTTTTCCTTCCCCTGCATGGTTGTGTGTGAAGGCAAATAGGGGGTCATGCCATCAGAACGGGCGAAGAACGTAAAACAAAGACAAAAAAACTGCTCATTTCTAATTTGAACAAAGGAATTCTAAAATTAGTTGACGCGGACAAACACATGCGCCCCCTAATGCTGAATTGTTCGACACTCTCTTGTGTTGGAGGTGCATGATGGTATTTTCCTTAAACCTGTTTCTAACCTTGATATCTATTAATTTATGAATTATCAGTCATTAAGCACATATTTTGTAACAAAACACGTTGATATTGATATATATTTAGGCAAGTTTACATGCGCAAATTATCGTTCTTTGTTGCCGGAAGTGAATATTTTTTGTGGTTTTCCGACCTCTAACACTGGAGAGTTACCGGACAGTTTGGCACTAGGGGGCCCATGTGTGTATATTGTGGAAAGTTAAAAAAAGAAAAAAACATGTTAGGGCTAAGGTCCGGAAGAGGAAGGAAGCCTCGAAAAGAACTAGCAACAATTTCAAAGCCAATGTAGAGATGAGGGATAACAATCAACCAAAAATGCAAGGGAAAATTTGAAAGATAAAATTGCTCAGAAGAAAAGATCCCCAAAGACAACTGATTGAGGTGCCACTCCAAAGCGAATAGACAGTAAAAACCGGTGTCCGTCAATTCAGTCATCCCTCAAATAAAATCACTTTTCAATGCGACAGTTTTTTTTTTTTTTTTTTTTTTTTTTTTTTTTTATAAAATATCGGCATTCTTGAATAATTGCGGTCATTGAAGACATATATGCATATTTTCTGTGTTGTATATTATGCTTTACCTATCTTAGTTTTTGTTGCATAGAATTTGTTATTGTAAAATAATTGAGAAAATAAAAAGATGATTTTGTTCTGCCTTGACCAGTAAACATGGACGAAAATTTCGAATCCATAAATCCTCCATTTCCTTTAACTAAGTAATTGTTCATCCCGCTTTCGAAGGTGTTTGGGCAAAAAAGTGCAATCACATTTATCATGATAGTAAATACTGTTTATTGGTGCAGATAAATGAACTAGCTACTGATGAAACTTTCAATATATGTATGAGTAGTAGGGAGAGTCACTTTCAACGCACACTTTTACCCCCCCCCCCCCCCCCCCCCCCCGCTGACGAACATCTAGCCCCGCCAGCAAATACATTTGTCCGGTTGATATATTTGGCATCGTATATATATATACGATCCTGTCTTTGTGGAATCTGTTACGAGGTAGCAAAGGACACGTTTTGGGATATTTTTGATAAAATGGCTGACTTTAATAAACAATCGTATTGTGAAAAGAGGATTAGGACCCGAAAGTCTGTAAAAGCCAAACTCTTCGTTGAAGTGGGGCTCAGCTATTTCCTATCGGAGAGGACGAGTCGAGTGGAAAGGATTACAACAGTTATAACAACATATATGCGCACAGGTGTGAACAATTAGCCTTTATATTGTAGTACAAACCACGCGTAGGATCAAGCACGTGTTCAAACTTTATCTTATTATTTACCCAACGGACAATACCGGGCTGTGAGTGATTAAGGCTAAAGGAACATTAGTTTAAGACAAAACACCGGCAAATGAAAAGACAAAGGAAAAGTCGTCTTCAGTTTTGGGTCTCAGTTTAGTAGTAGTAGTGATTATCGATCGGGGCGTGGTTTTACACTAAACCTATCATGTCTGTTTAGTTACTAACGCTAAAGCATTGAATGTAATGGGATTATGACCGAAAGACAAAGAGATATTCTACAAGCAGATTGAGTATTCATTTAAATGTTGCATCCACTTGCGTAAAAGCTACGATGGCGAATGGTTTTCGAAATTTAATATTCAACAATCTAGTATATTTAGTTCAAAATATTCCCGCAGAACAGATAATAAAGCATATGCTTCGCTCTGGTGCTCTACATGAAGCTATGTTAGAAGACAGTGCACATACACAACAAAGAAAGCAAAAGGCCAGACTTTGTTAATTCTTTTATCTCAACTCGGTAGAAAGGCCTGTTTAGGATTGCTAAAAGCTTTGAAAGATTGTCGCATCACTGTTATTTGTAATTATTATTATTATTTACTTCTCGTTATGACATTTTATGTTGTATCATA
This sequence comes from Hermodice carunculata, assembly GCA_964020975.1. Taxonomy (NCBI): domain Eukaryota; kingdom Metazoa; phylum Annelida; class Polychaeta; order Eunicida; family Amphinomidae; genus Hermodice; species Hermodice carunculata. The sequence continues at coordinate 54,635,787 of OZ026628.1, read as the reverse complement.
TTTCGATGTATATATTTTATTTCTACAACATGGGAGTTTAATAACAAATTGTTATTATCATAAGACAAAATAGATGCTTGTGACAAATTATCAAAGTTGTGAAATTGGTTTATTCATGTAGGAAGACTGACAGGATGTCAATTACCCAACACGCTGAACATGTTCAGACTTGTTAAGCTACGATTTCCTTGAGTAGTATGACGTCGCTTAATCCTCATTATTATTCAGCTTGAGTACTTTAGCGTGAGATGAGTCTCAGTATTGGCCACGGTTTGGAAGTAGCAAGACTGATTTTCTCTTAACTTACCATACTTTTTTTCCCCAATCATTGGATATATAACGGAACACGGACTTCAACATGGACCAAAAGAACACCCAGGAGAAACCCCATGATGAAACGGTGAGTAAAAAAAAAAGCCACACGTTTTACTTAGCACAGTTTTTGTTTCTTTTGCGTATACTCTTTAGCATTGTATATACTCGGCGGGGTTTTCGGGGCAACTCCTCTCCCGCTGGACTTTGGTTTTACCACCCGCTGTGATGCGTTCGTAGGGCGCGGCTCTTAGTTCTCGTCAAATACGACTCTGTAATCGCTGTTGGACATTTAATTATTCATGCTACCTTTGATATTAATTGTTAATTATGCATCATATAATTGTATACCGATCTAGTTTACTGGAAGGTCTAATGCAAAAGCATTCGTATAATTATAGGCTATAACAATATATTCAACACCCATTAAATTGTTAATATTATATATATCTATATAAGTTAGGGTATATTCATTTATTATTTTATATTCATTGCAGCTCAATGATGAAGATAGCCCCAATGTGATATCGCTCAATAGGGTTCGATAATTACGCCAGATGGATACACAAATCATATCACGATACATGTTCCATCACCAGGTTTTGGACTTAGCAACTTATGAAAGCATCATTATTGCACCAGGACCCAAAGCTCAGGGGATGTTGTTGTTGAATTCCATAGAGAATGGTGGACACTTCGATCTTTTCCTGAAAGCCCTTGAAATTGTGCAACCAACGTTGAAATTTTGGATTACCAAAGGATCTACAAATGTAGGCTGTGATACTGTTGATGGCGCCAATGCTGACGACGATGATGATGATGAAGATGGACAATGTAAAGCAGTCATGGATTATTACAAAACCCGAGAAACACCCTTAGTACTTCTACCTGTAGGCCGTGAACGCTTCGTGGCTGTTGTGAAATGGAGGGGGGAGACCAGGGTCGATATCAGGCAATATGATATCGATTCGGATAACGAGGGTTGTAAACCAAGTAAGGCTGGGGTTAGTTTAACTCTAGCCGGTTGGAATCTCTTAGTTGAGAAATCTACCGACATCTTACGGATGGTTCAGAAATTGCTTGCAGACCAGGAAGTCACATTTTTCTATCCTTTGGGTGCCGATATCCATGTGTCTGTAAATACAGGAATACAGGCTGTAGACCTACGTAAATGGTGGTATCCTGAGGAAAACGACAAGCCAAGGCCAACACGACGGGGAATCGGACTGCGCTTGATCGAGTGGGAGACTCTTATGAAGCACATGGCCATCATTAACGAGACTATCCAAGAAGCAAGCCCCATACCGTGCTACATGGACTCCGACCATAGTAACCAGGAAGTGGCCTTGGCTTGCTCTGAATGCAACCCTAACAAGCGAAAAAGATCTATGGATGAGTCTGAGTGATGAGTAATGAATGAACTCATGTGGAATTGTAAACAATCAATGCTGTATTGTAGAAGGACCTACGCCTGATGAGCAATGAATGGACTCAGATGAAGTCTTGGACAATCAATGGTGAGTCGTAACCTGACTTCGAAGGCCTCTTTGAAGTCAATGTAAACGTGTTTTACTTGCACGAAGACGGCCATGCCCAAACAGTGAGGGCTTCATCGACGCATCACGGGACTGACGGGCAACTGAATACAATAAACGTCAATTTGTATGAAGACCACCTGATATTGTAGCCTATAAGTGAAACAAGGCCTAGGTCTAATGAGTTATGAATGGACTCAATTGAAAACACGGACGATTAACGATGTGTTGTAGACTAGGGATATAGCTAAGAAAGCATATTTACCATCGTGACACTCGTTTTTATATTCATATATATACATATAATTTTAGGTGAACAACAAATTTTGCGAATTGAGGAATGCACCATATTGGATATATGTGGTTGATATTAAAGTTATCAAATTTATATCAATGTCTTTGGTCCTTCTGTTGTGTGAATGTGTGGCTGTATCTGTATTTGTGAATACATGTATTTAACCCCGCTTATAAGGTTTACTTGGATCCATCACAAGCTAGACGAATATGTATAAAGTTATAGTGTGACACGCGCACTACCTGACACAGCGCGGTGTTTATCAAGAACTTTAATCCTTTCCGCTTTATTTACAATGACCAGAAACAAATATATAGAGATAAGATACTTTGAGAGAAAGAGAGAGAGAGAGAGAGAGAGAGAGAGAGAGAGAGAGAAAGAGATAGAGTGGAGAGTATGCCTTGTGTTGTCGGCTTAACGGAACTATACCTAAATTGTTTCACTGGGACCACAGCAATAGTTGGCTGCTTAGCTGACTCTCAGGCCATATAACATGGCTGCTGGGTCTGACGAGGGTCCCAGGTCAAATTTCAAAGGCCTTGGGGGCTGCTAAGCAGGCAACAGGAATGGGTCACTAGCAATTTTTTGTTTTTGCCTGCTTAGCGATCTTCTGCCCCCACGTTGATTTTTTCGTCCGCTCATAGCTGAGTTTCAGAGTGAATGCTTGCATAGAAACAGAGCCAAAGAGAATGAGAGTGTGGGATAGAGAGAACGTTATGTTAGCAGTGTATGTATGTATTTGAGTTTTTACCGACAAGCTTATACACTTACGTGTGTATAACGAATACTTTGACTGGCTAATTCACACAATGTTCCATTAAGACTTGGTGTATGTATATATACATACATACATACATACATACACACACACACACACACATATATATACATATATATATATATATATATATATATATATATATATATATATATATATATATATATATATATAAGCGATACTTTTGTTTTTGTTTGTGTGTGTGTGTGTGTGTTTGTGTGTGTGTGTGTGTTTGTGTGTGTGTGTTTGTGTGTGTGTTTATTGTATGCGGGGTTTTTTTGTGTTTTAATTGGTTTATCTTGTGTTATATTTACTGTATATTATTATTAATACCAAGATGATTCAACCAGCTCTTTTGGGAACATTTGGGTGGCCTTGAAAAAGGCCTTTTGGTTTATGTTTTGCTCAGACGTCTCATTCCTCCCCTGCATACGGGCTGTATGACAAACGGTTGCTCCCCCTCATCCTGAGACTAAGTCTGATGGCACGGACGATGTATCTGGCCAAGGCATCGAGCCTGTCCTCGTGGTCTTGGTCCTCGTCCATCCCCAAGTCAAACTCTGTTATGTCCACATATATCTGGTCCTGGGATGTCATCACTTCCAGCTGAAAGCCCGAGAGATAGGGCAATTCGTCCCTTGTGACGTGGCATCTCAAAAACTCCCTCACGGTCTCGCAACAGCTGCAGACAAAGCTATTGCCCGTATCATAAATGATCTCCAGGTTGGTGAACACAAGACCTCTCATGTTGACAGCAAGTCGACTAGAGACAGAATGTCAAATTTCAGCAACTCAAATTTTCTTACAAATGAAGACTCTGTTGACATGCTTAAGTGTTTGCAACTGATCGCATTTACATAATTAGCAGCACGAAATTTGTGGGGAAAAGCAACAAAGAACACATACATAAACAGTCCAAAATCTGTGAAACAAACGCGTCCACTAAATGCCCATTTACATGAATTAGCTTCTTAAAAGTCAAACCTACTATGGCGTAGACTTGGTATTGTAATTAAAACACAAACACACACGTAATCATTGTCCAATACAGCTCTGGTGACAAATCCAGAATTTCGTTCCCATGACCAATTAATCTGTCAAGTGGTTGAGCTCCGATATGGGTCTATAAACACGGGCCTAGCTAGGGGCCGTAAATAGCCTGCAATGGAAAAACAATGGAAACGCTCATCTCATAAATACAAACATCGAAGAGTATGTTATTTGCTAAAGATATTAAAGTCTCCAGATTGTCCGCCAGCTCCGTTAAGTGATCACGTGTTTCGCTGTAATCTTTGAAACTGATTAGTCAACATTTATACCAGCGGTAATAGGCTAGTGTTAAATGAAAAGGTAATATCCGTGCTTTCTCAATCCATTGCTTGGTTCGACCACCCATGGGAGACGAGACATTCATCAGATAAGAAATCAGAATGCACCAAGATGCTGACTAGGAACCAGAGTACTTAAATTGGTAAGTGGTTTTTGTTTTTGATTTTGTTTTTGTGTGGTTTTTTTTGTTTTTGTTTTTTGTTTTTGTTTTTGTTTTTTTTTTTTGTTTTTACAAAATTTTATAAATGCCATTTCTCAACAACATTATATTTCTCTTTATAGTGGTAAATCGAAAGATTGAGCCGGAGATGCATGGAACCAGGGACATGGAACTGGGTCGTCGTCGTGGAACATGATGTCTTAAAATTGTAAGTGTGTGTGTTTCATTATTATTAATATTATTATCATTATTATTATTATTAACCCCTAATAATAATACAAATTAGGGTGATTAATTCCATTGCTCAATAACATTATATTTTTCCTTGCAGTGGTAAACTGAATGATTGAGAGCCGGCGATGGAATAGGTCCCACGCCACGCTGGAGAATCTACAGGGCCATGACTTTAACACAGCTGTGACGGTGAGTTTATACATATACATTTATTCCAACCATCTAGGTATGATTTCCACAATAGTTTACTTCAAGTTGTTTTGGGTTTAAAATATATATATGTATATATGTATATATATATATTCAATGAAACAACGTTATATATATATATATATATATATATATATATATATATATATATATATATATATATATATATATATATATATACATATATATATATATATTTATTTATTCCAACCATCTAGGTATGATTTCCACAATAGTTTACTTCAAGTTGTTTTTTTTTTAAATATATATATATATATATATATATATATATATATATATATATATATATATATATATATATATATATATATTCAATGAAACAACGTTTTCCAAAGTATTTTGGTTTTTTGATGGGATGCGAGTCAAATTATATCATTATATATCTGTTTACAGTCTAACAATAATTATATATATATATATATATATATAACTTGAGGTGCGGCATGTATATGATTCACTCGTTAAACATAATAATGATAAATCATATTAGTAACCAACGAAATGATTATATTTCAGATGCATATCTGTCCTCATTGTGGCCGCGACTGCGGTAATAAAACCAATTTGGAGAGTCATACGGCTAAACATGCACGCCAAGACGCGAGGAATGAACTCTTCAAATGCAATGAATGCGGCGCAGTTTGTGGCACCCAAGACAACCTCGTTGGACATATTAAAAAGAGACATGCAGTAAAACCCCTGGAAACAACTGCGGCTAAACGAAAACGATTTAGCTGCCATGACTGTGAAAAGGACTGTCTATCAGAATACCATCTAAATGAACACATGGCTACTCATGTAAAGAGAAAAGTGGTGAGTAACCGTCAAAAATTCAAATGTTCAGTTTGTGGTAGAGTTTATTCTAAGAAAGGGCACTACCTTAAACATGCAGCAGGACATAAGTCGACTATGAGTAGTGGTCAAGGCAATGGGTCTCATGAGCATTCTGAGGCAGCACAGGGTGTCGGTGACAGTAAGAAAGGGCAGACATGTGATTGTTGTGGGCAACAGTTTGGGTCTAGAAAGAGCCTTAATAGGCATAAACAACAACAGAAGAAAAAATGCAAACACTGTGGCGAAATGTTTCCTACGGTTAAATCGTTAGCCAGTCATGTAAAACACTGTTCAAAGCTAAGTGACAGAGAACAGGGAACGTTCACGAGTCAAGCTGTAGAGGAGTCACAAGATGACGCCAGTACAACTACAGCTCCATCTACTAGCACAGGGGTGAAATCTAGTGCGGGTAAAAAAGTCAGATGTAAATTATGTGGCAAATTTTTCTCCAGTTTCAGGGAGTTGCATTCCCATAGAAAAGAGAGTCATATCCCCCAACCCACTTTGCAAAATAATCCTTTCGACGATATAGAAGAACGCAATTTACCCGTAGAATGGTTGAAGGATGAAAAGCTCAGGCAGATCTATAATCACCACAAAGATGTGATATTGGCCCCTCATCAAGAAGGCGCCGTGGTGCGCACGTACAATTATCCGCTGTCTCCAAATAATGTTTTGGACACCATCATAGATAGTTTACGTGAAATTTATAGAACGCAGGAAAATTCCTTCAAAGTAAACTTTTCCATGTCTATGATTCTGCAGCATGTGGAAACGGGGGACTACAGGTTCTTCTATGGTAGCAATAATTCTCTATTTTTCCCGGTCTCCCGAACAATCAGCAATATTGAAACTTTAGAAGCAGTCATACAGGAAATCAGAGACACGTTTGACCAAGTGTTATGGGTTGCTAAAGATACGGAGGACACAAAATGGAAGTTTGTTTTATTGACAAACGTGCTTTTTTCTATCTTTCGTACAGCGTTTCCTTTAGGTGGTGAGAGGGTAGAGCTCCCAGTACACATAAAAAGATGCCCTACAATTATTGGGTTGGTCAAGGACCACTACGGCCAAGTGTACTCGGACAATAAATGTTTGTTTAGGTGTCTAGCATTACACAAAGGCAGACCTATAACTAACTTAGAAGCCACTGTACAAGCGGACTTTGACATGTGGTTAGAACACATCATGTTTGACGGAGACGAGGGCGACTTTGAAGGGGCAGGATTAGACCACTTGTCCGACTTCGAACGCCTCTTTGAAGTCAATGTAAACGTGTTTTACTTGCACGAAGACGGCCATGCCCAAACAGTGAGGGCGTCATCGACGCATCACGGGACTGACGGGCAACTGAATACAATGAACATCAATTTGTATGAAGACCACCTGAGCTATATTACAAACGTAGAATTCTATTCCAAAAAGTTTCAGTGTGAGTCATGTGATAAATTTTTTCCTACACATGCACAGTGGTCACGACATAGGGCTAAATGTAATAATGAGACTCGGTTACGCTACCCAGGTGGTTTCTATACTCCTCGCCAATCAGTATTTCAGCAACTTGAAGAATTTGGAATACTGGTCGACGAGGAGTTGAGAAACCATCCTTGGTTTACGACATTCGACTTCGAATGCCTTTTAATAAAGGTAGCAGAAGGAAATGACGATGCAGGCAGGAAATTATCCTGGACGCAAAGACACCAGCCCGTGTCTGTCAGCATTGCTAGCAATGTGGAAGGATTTAGGGAAGCCGTGTGTATTGTTGATCCAGAGCCCGACACTTTGGTCGAATATTTTGTAGATCATTTAACAAATATTCAAGCTAAAGTAACTGCTTTGGCCTCAGAGCGCTGGGGACAAGTTTTTAAGGAACTGGATCGACAGATTGCCATGTGGCTTCCCCTGCCCAATTCTAGAGATAACAACGACGACGACGACAAGGATGATGAGGTTGCTTCAATGAGTGACAATGAAAATGACGCTATGAGCGACAGTGAAAATCTTAGCGACACTGACAATCTGAGCGACGCTGACGATGAAAATGAAAATGACGAAACTTCCTGTATGCGACGTCGGAATTCCGATCGCGTTGCCGACGTCATGCTTAGGAAATTACAGACTTTAAAGGAGGACTTTGAGACGTATTGCGACCAATTGGTCATTCTGGGCTTCAATAGCTCCAGTTATGACTTAAATACTATCAAAAAATATATTGCTAGAAAACTCAATTTGTCGGACAAGGGCAAACAGTGTTTCACTGTGAAACGTAACAATCGCTATTGCTGTCTGTCTAACGACAAATTCAGGTTTCTAGACATCAGTCATTTTTTAGCTCCTGGGTCGAGTTATAAGAACTTTCTGACCTCATTTCATTGTCAAGAAGCCAAAGGCTATTTTCCTTACGACTGGTTTACGGACACTAGCAAACTCGACTTCCCTGGTCTTCCTCCAGTCGAGGCATTCTTTTCTGAGCTAAAGCAAGTGAACACGCTGGAAGAGGACTATATTAAATATTCATCTTGTTTGGTTTCTGGGAAAACGCCAGAAGAGGCCGTAAAAGTGTTACAACTTGCTGCAGTGCCCAATACTAAAGAACAAAACCACGCTTTCTTGAGCACAGTCTGGGAGCGGGAGCGCATGCAGACGTTCCGAGACTTCCTGGTATGGTATAATAACCTCGACGTGCTTCCATTTGTGGAAGCGGCAGAAAAGATGAGGTTATTCTACCATACCATGAACATTGACGTCTTCAAACAGGCCATTTCTGTACCTGGTATAGCCAGAAAATTGCTTTTTGAAACTGGAGTGAAAGCGGGCGCCAGTTTCGCGGTATTTGGTCATAAGGACCGAGATCTTTATGAGTGTGTGAAGAAAAATATAATAGGCGGCCCCAGCATAATCTTTACCAGACGGCTGGAGGCGGAAAGCAGTGTTATCCGTGACAATCAGGAAAAAATATGTAAAAAAATCTATGGATTTGACAGCAATGCGCTTTATCTTTGGGGGCTTGGCCAACCTCTTTGTCATGGCCCGTATGTCGGGAGACGCGCTGAGTTCGGCTTCCGACCTGAAGTGTCAGACAAGTACCAGTTAGCCTTCGACTGGTTGGACTTTTTGGCTGTACAAGAGGGAAAAACAATCCTGCATAAAAGAAACAATGGCCACGAAGTCAGAATCGATGGGTATTTGGTCGATGGTTTTTGTCCCGACACCAATGAAATTTTTGAATTTAATGGGTGTTATTGGCATGGACATCTAATACAAAAACCTAATTGTCCCGGGACTAGGACCATTACGGACGAAACTAGCAAGATGAAACTTAGACAAAGGTTTGACCATACTCTTGAAAAAAAGCAGTACTTGCTGTCAAAGGGGTATACTGTCAGGGATATTTGGGAGTGCGACTTTCGTTCTTTAATTCGCAATCAACCAGAGCTGGCCAGATTTATTGCCGGCAGGCGACCCACGTTTTATAATAAATCCAAGTCAGAGACTACCGACAGGCATATTATTGACGCTGTCAAAAGAAACGAATTATTCGGAATGGTTGAATTGGATATTGAAGTGCCTGACGCTTGGCCCGAGGACATGGTTGAAAAACCTGCGCTCCCACCTGATCAATATTTTGGGGAAATGAGTCCCATTTTTTGTAATACAGTCATAACTTTCCAAGACCTGGGTGAAACGGTTCAGGAATACATTACAACCAACAACCTCAGTCAGGCTCCTAGGAAGTTGCTTGTAGGAGGAATGCGAGCTGAACGTATATTACTTGCCACCCCGCTTTTACAGTGGTACTTGGAGCATGGGCTTCGAGTGACTAAAGTTTATCAAGTCATAGAGTTTCAAGAAATGAAGTGTTTTGAAAACTTTTCTAGTCGTGTCACTGAGGCAAGACGTCGCGGAAAGCAACATTCAAATTTGGACACAATGGCCAAGACCATGAAACTCATAGGTAACTCTGGGTATGGGTCTCTCATTATGGACAAAGAGAAGTTCACTAAAACTACATATTGTCACGGCGACAATAAATGCCTTAGTTACGTGAACAATCCTAGATTCATTTCTGCTTGTGAGTTAAATGATGAGGAATTTTACGAAATAGAACTCAAGAAATCGTCTATCTCACTAGATTTACCTATTCAACTAGGTTATTTTGTTTTGCAGTATGGCAAACTTCGCATGCTGCAATTTTACTATGATTTCCTGGACAAATATATCGATCGGGCTGATTTTGAATTAGCACAGATGGACACCGACTCTCTGTACTTTGCTATTTCTGGCAAAACTTTAGACTCGGTAATCAAACCTGAAATGAGGGGCCCGTATTATAAAGCTCTTTTTGGCCATTGTGACCAAAAGGATGTCCTCCCAGAAGATGGATTCTGGCTTCCCCGACAGTGCTGTCAGCAACATGCTGACCATGATTTGTTTACTCCCGGGCTCTTCAAAGTCGAAAAGACGGGAAGTTCTATTATTGGACTCTGTAGCAAAACTTATGCAGTAAAAGGGGTAGCTGGTGAAAATTGCAAGTTCAGTTGTAAAGGGCTCAACAAAAGACGGGTCCGAAATCCGTACGAGACCATGACACGTGTATTGGAAACCAGAGTTCCTGCAGGAGCCACTAATGTCGGCTTTCGTGCCAGAAATAATGAAGTGTTTACATACACAGAGTTACGCTTGGGGTTCTCCTATCTTTACTGCAAAAGGAAACTTGGTGAAGATGGAGTCCACACTGAACCACTGAACATAACACTTTGTCCTTGGAAGGAAATAAGCGACTTCCAGTGATTTGCCATTATAGGCCCAATCTGTTCCCTACAACAGTCACACCGAATAAACTCACTGCAAATTTTATGTTTGTGTAAATATCTAATTGACAGTGATTGCATAACAAAATGTTGAATCGTAGTAGCGGTTACAAGCCAAGTGGTTACCTGAAGCGGTTGTTTTGCTTTGTTTTTAGGTTGGGTTATGTGTACATAATGAAACTGAACCCAGATGTATGGGACTTGCAATAACATTCCATCGCTCGAATATAACTTCAACGTTTCACCATTGTATATTGTGTAAATTTGATGCCACGTTGAATATCATATACAGGGCTGGCGTATAGTGGTTTGTCTTCAAGTTCTAATGACGAGCATGGTTATTTCATATGTTTGCCACCCTTTGTATGCGGTACCATTGTATATAATATGAGACCAGGACAAATATAAATGTGATTAGTGTTTTGTCTTCAAGTTTTATTGAGGAGCATGAGTATTTCATGTGTTCAACTCAAAGCATAGCTCAATGGAAATTAAACGTATTACTATTAAGCTAGTAATATAATTTTATGCATATATATTGTCATGTGTTAATCGAGTGCATATTATCATATTCTGTTTACGATACAATACTTTGCAAGAAAACGATTGTATTCATTAGTATCGTTATAAGCCGATGTCAACCTGCGGGTCATATAGTGTAATCAATAGTTCCCAACATCCTATGAGTGTGAGGATACTTTTAAACCAGTGGAACCCAGTATTTCACAAGATAATACTAACCGGCAAGTAAGTTAATCGTAGACATTGTTTTAAGCTTTATAATGAGAACAGTGACCGTGCCTATACATTAAAGCTGGAATATGATAAAATAATAGTTATGACTTTGTTTTGCTTGTTGTTACTTAATTTTATAAAATCAATCTGAATATATGCATGAGAGAGAGAGAGAGAGAGAGAGAGAGAGAGAGAGAAAGAGAGTGTGTGTGTGTGTGTGTGTGTGTGTGTGTGTGTGTCGGCATGAATCGGTTTTAACTCTTTCAGTGCCAAATTAAATTCGGACTCATTCAATAGCTATCTTCGATGCACCCAAATCTTGTATTTTTTTTTTCGCGTCGTATCATAATTCGAGGCACTTTGACTGTAGTCCCAGTTGGCACTGAAATAGTTTAATGGGCAAGACTTCAAGTCAAACCCATTCTTCTTGCAAATATTGATAGACAACCATGATGATAGAGCTGAAGTGACACTCACTTTATTATTCCCACCAATCTTCTAATGACGAACTAGAACGTGGAAAACTGTATTCATATCACTACTTGTGACATTTTCGGCCTAAGGTTTGTGCAAATGATTCCTGATTTAAAAGAAGAAAGAAAAAAAAAACGTAAAGTGACAAATACTATATAAGAAACTGAGTATCATGGTTTTACTGTCGCTAGCTATATTTTGTTTTAATTCTAAGGGTTGAAAATACTTACTATGTAAACGGAATTGTATGTCAATGATCCGGAGTATTCATCTATATATACATTATCTTGCATATAATTCTACACGATAACCTCACAACGAGATATTTCAGTCATGCTTCGCATTCTAGATTATTTCCTCATAAATGTCAATTAATATTCAAGCTAGTCGAAATATATGTATATATATATATATATATATATATATATATATATATATATATATATATATATATATATATATATATATATATATATATATATATATATATATATATATATATATATATATATATATATATATATATAACTTAAAGAACTTCCATGGGGCTTACTTTCATTATACACATAAACAACGAGTCCTGTTGGCCAGCTAAATGTTATACAACTTATAGAACTTCCATGGGGCTTACTTTCACTATACAGATAAACAATGAGTCCTGTTAACCAGCTAATGCTGTTGTACATCCCTAGTAGAGAGTCTATTCCCTCTTCAGGTCTACATTTCGAATATTGTACATCTCGACCGATTCATCGGATAACGATAGTCCCTTTGCTCGGCGGTGCAGGTATGGTCTCGACCTGACCCAGTGGCAGCAGCACACGCTTCTATTACATCCAGCACAAGTCTTATTGCAGGCGATTTTGCATAGGACAGTGATTATAACAATAATGATAGACGAGAAAAGTCCTACGCCTAGTACAATTCCTATGAGTTCAGTTTCCATCAAATTTGGTCCGGAGTCTGTTGTTCCACTGTCTTCTGAACTACTAGCTAAATTAACCGTTGAGGTTATTCCACTGTTCACAGTAGTGCCAGTACTGGCTAAATTAATCGTTGAGTCGGTAGATCCAACAGTCTCTGTGGTCGGCTGTGTTGGCGCATTTGAACGAGACGGAGTTAACCTGGTCCTACCTTCTGCAGAGTTCGAACCAGTCACTGGTTTAGGTCTTTTGTTGGTAGGCCATTTGACATTTTGAGTAGTCTTGTCCGTTGTAGTGGCCAAGGTAGTGCTGGTGGTATTGTAACAGTCTGCCAATATCACTGTTTCTTCGAGTTCAGTCCATGGAAGCGAAGTGCAATCAAAATACACATATTGTTTAGCCAGGTTCAGATAATTCAGTTTTGGTAGGTGTGTCACGTAGTCCTTGGGGAGCCTAGCAATGTAGTTTTCCTGTAAGTTCAATGATTGAACTTTCTCCCGCACACGTAGGTTAAATTGAGGTGGAACCGCGAAGTTTCCTCGCGCACAGTTAACTATTTTGAAGTCATTTGTGCACAAACATCTGTTGCCTGGATAACAACTCTTAGCTTCAGTTGTATGGCTCATCAGGAGGCTCACCCACAACAGCCCTAAGGCCGTGGCGGCTACCACCATAGCTGACATGACTGTTAAGTCCAATAGTTCATACACACTGGTTCAGTTTTGGCGAAAATTATGTGACTGTACAGTATACATCCCAAAATCCAGTCCCACTAAAGCAGCTGCCTATCTAGGCTCAAGAAGACGCGATTCAGGCAAGCGCAGGAAGTTATGTCATGACAGCTTTGTGCTCGAGCATCGATGGTGCGACCGAGTCATAAGCTCGGTGGGGGTCTGTGACCCTAAAAGGGGTCATATCATACCAGGGCCACATCAAACGTGTTATTAGAGAGCTACTCCCATGTTAATTAGTCATCCATATCAGCGATAGATTGTCTTAAAGTGCTAAACAAACCGACAAAGTGGTCATTCAGAACGGAACCAACCACAGGCAAACATAGCCATAGGAGCGCATCATGATCAAATTCTCACCAAACAGTACAGTTGCTATATCCGGTACAACGGGTGCGGGGAAGACAACCTTAGTTTATCGCCTTTTGAAAAATGCAGTTGAAATGTTCACAGGTCAACCTCCCATTAAGATTTTGTACTCTTATGCGATTCATCAAAAAATGTATGAGGAGATGGAACAAAATGTAGCTAACATTACATTCAACCTGGGCTTACCCAGTGAAGACCAAATTAACGAGTTAACTGATGGGGAAGGTACGGCAATAATTGTGCTGGACGACCTCATGGCAGAAGTAACCACGAGTAAAGAGGCGGAAAAATTATTCTGTGTAAAAGCACATCACAAAGGAATAAATATTGTTTATCTAAATCAGAATTTGTATTACAGAGCTCCGCGCACGCGCTCCATTGCTTTGAACACCCATTATCAATTTCTGTTGAAAAATCCGCGAGATGTCACCCAGATAAGACATTTGGCAAGGCAGGTTTTCCCAGACAACCCGAAGGCGCTCCTCTCCGCCTATAGAGACGCTATGAAAGAAAAATATGGATATCTCCTCCTAGATCTTAGCCCTTTTGGAGATGATATGTACAGAATGAGATCTCATATATTCCCGGGAGAAGACATGATCATATACCATTATTAATACTGTGGGTGTAACGCAGTTTGATCAGTCTACGCGCTGACCAGTGGCGAGTAATATGAGTAGACTAGTAAGGCGTCATAAATTTTTCATCTTATTTTTATTGGAAGAAACTAACACAAACCGGGCGGTGATTCTTAAGAATCTAAGCAAAGATCAAGCTCTAGTCATCAGTGAGATAGTACTTAATATCCTTCACGGAACGATTCCACTCTCACCGAGAAAATTAGAGCAAATAAGCCGTTACAAGTCTGTGCTACGTAATCTGGGAAGGAAGGGACGAAAAAGCAAGAAAGCTCTCATAGCTAAACACCCTACCCTTGTTTTGCATGCCCTGGTATTAGTACGCGGGACCTTAGTGAAGCTGTTAACATGAGTGATATACAAAAGAAGTCTGTGCTACTACCCATGGATAAATACAACCGTTGGAAAAACCTAATAGAAAAGCACCGACAAATCGATGTACAAGGGGTCAATCCAGAGTCGACTGGGGAAGTAAGTCAATTGGAACCCGTAACTGAAAACAAAACAGAACAAAGGGCAGACATACACAGTGAAACCCGATTAGAGCATCCGGTCTCCCATAGCAATTCGGAGGAGCAGACAGGTGATCCAAGTAAAGAGAAAACTAACCTGGAGAAAGCTGACAATATTATTCCACCGCCGCCTCCACCCGGTGTACCAAGAAGGTTTAAGTCCGAATCTTTAAAGAGGAAGTGGTTGAAAATTTAAATTTTGGTTGATGGAAAAAAAAAAAGAAACAAACAAACAACTGTTGAACATGAATCGGGAAATTGAAAAATATTTAGAAAATATTTATTTTAACCCTTCCTCCCCCGCTAGTTTTAGTGGTCCGGACCGAGTTTATAGATACGTCAGACAAGAGGGCAAACATAAAATTTCAAAGCGATTGATTGCCAAATGGCTACAAGCAAAGGATGCTTACACTTTATTCAAACCCGTGAATAGAAGATTCAGTCGTAACAAAATTATAACAGGGGGAATAGATACTATTTGGCAACTTGATGTGGCTTTTATGAAAGAACTTAAAAGGTTTAATAAAAATTTTCAATACTTTTTGATAGTAATCGATGCTTTCTCTAGGTTTGCGTGGACTAGACCTCTAAAAACGAAAACGAGTAAAGAAGTGGCATTAGCTTTTGAAAATATATTGAAAGAGGGGAGGAAGTGTTTCAGCGCAATGACTGACAAAGGCGGTGAATTTTTGGGACCGCCCATGAGACAAGTGTTCAACAACCACCAAATTAAGCATTATACAACGCAAAACGAAACAAAGGCGGCAATAGCAGAGCGTTGTATTAGGACACTGAAATCCATTTTGTACAAATATTTCATGCATAACCAAACCTATAATTGGATAGATATTTTACCACAGGTAACGGAGAGATATAACAAAAGCTATCATAGAACTTTGAAGATGAGCCCGAGCTCGGTAAACAAATCAAATGAAACAACACTTTGGATGCAATTGTACGGACCCAAAGAGAAAGACTATGTCTTATCAATGAGATCACCGAAATTCAAATATAATGTCGGGGACTATGTACGTGTATCTCATTTGAGTTATGTGTTCTCCAGGGAATATCATGAGAAATTCAGCTCGGAGATTTTCATAGTGACAGAGCGAAGAGTCCGCTCAGGAATCCCTGTATACAAACTTAGGGACTTTGACAACGAGGAAGTGAGTGGAACTTTTTATGAACAAGAACTTCAACGGGTAGTGGTTTCTCCACATACGTTGTTTAAGATAGACAAAATAATTAAAACGCGTGGGCGTGGTAAGAAAAAACAAGTCCTCGTCCATTGGGCGGGTTATCCTAAAAAATTTGACTCTTGGATAGCCCAGTCTGAAGTGAAAAAGTATAAAGAGAAGTGAGCGCATTATTGATATGGGGGAGATTTTGTTTCTGTCTTCAAATGACCCGGTCAGTGTTAAGACAGGGGCAGACTTCACGGTCCAGTTACCTAATATGATATGTAAGTGCGGGAAATGGGTATGCGCATTGCTGGAATTTCAATACAAAGCACTGGAACCTCAAGATGCCGCAGCTACAGAAAATCTGATAATCGCCAGTGACATATGCCAAGATTCAATCATTGGCGGCACACGTTTGACAGTACTCAGGAGAGTGAGCTACGATGCCGAACAATCTAGAACAAATCTCCTGACTCATATTTTCCAAACACCTGTCTACATTCCTGTGTCACGTGAACAAATTAACGCGATAAGATTCTATATATTGGACGACCATTTAAACACAGTGTCACTCCATAGCGGATTAGCAAATTGTACGCTCCACTTGAAACGCGTTTGCTAGTCTAATTACAAAAACAACCATTGCCATGCATAGCGCAACCCAGCCATATGTGGATAACATAGAGAAATGGAAAAACCATTTCGATCATCCTAGTCCTAAAAATATGAGGGGTAACAGGTCGAAAATTATTCTTCTAAATAAAGCTGTGCAGCAGCCCAATGACGGTAAATGTGCTGTAAAAATAGTTAGCCCCACCCAACAGTCAATGGACCAAGCTAAAGCTGAAATCAAGCAGCACAGAGCGAAAAAGCTCAAAAGACCTAGACACAATGGCAGTAGAACCAGTCGCCTTAGTGACAAACAGAAGAACAGACGGAAGGTGAAAACTAAGAAAAAGCGTACAAATAAAACAAGGTCACGTGGTGCACAGATAACGGACTTGAAAGATATATTCCATTCCAACGCCGAGAGAAGAAAGAAATTTAAAAACAAAACAAAAACAAAAAACAATTAAATAAATAATAAAATAGAGTCATGGCCTTCAAACTTGAAGACAGTACTGAAGGATATACTGAACAACTGGATTTATTCAGACAGACAGCTACTGAAGTGGGCGTCAGAAATATAACATGGATTGAACATAGACCAGTCAGTCAGCTGACGGAGGCTGCTGCACTAGAATTCAACATTCCAGGATCTTCGGCAAACTATATTAACTTAAAGGAAACCAGACTATATGTTAAATGTAGAATTACCAAAGGAAACAACGATCCAATGAGCAGCAGCGATGAGGTTGCTTTGGTCAATTTGCCGCTCCAAGCATTGTGGAGCCAGATCGAGGTATGGTTGGGTCAGAAACAGCTTATGGATACGGGAATTAATTACCCGTATGCGGCATATATGGAAACAGTATTGAACAATGATTACGGGAGTAAATCCACTCAGTTACAAAGTCAACTTTTCTTCAAGGACACCCCTGAACACTTCGACGAAACTAACAGCTTGACAGCTCTTAACTTTGGACTAACAGAGCGTTCTAACTATACAAAACAATCTAAAACGGTCGACTTGGAAGGTCCACTCTATACTGGGATTTTCGCACAAGACAGATTTCTGTTGAATGGAGTGGGATTGCTAATAAAATTATGGCCCAGTAAACAAGCCTTCCGACTTATGACAGCTGACACGACGGCAGCATACAAAGTCGACATTCTAGACGCTTGTCTCAAGATTTGTAATGTGAGTGTGAGTCCAGGGGTCTTGGTATCCCATGGAGAACAATTAAAAACAGCGAGCGCCCTCTATCCATTCTTGTCAACCAACGTTAAAGCATTTTCGCTGGCAGCGGGACAGTATACATTTTCACTGGAAGACTTGTACAACGGTGCAGTACCGAGCCGTTTGATTATCGGCCTAGTAAGCGGAGCAGCTTATAACGGTGCCTACAACAAAAATCCTTTTCAATTTCACCATTATGATTTGAACCACATAGCCTTTTTGGTGGACGGAAGATCGTTACCAGGGCGACCATTGGAACCTAATTTCACTTTGGGTCATTATACGTCCGCATATTTAAGCTTGTTTTCCGCCTATCGTAAATACAATCAAGACAAAGGTAATGACATAAACAGATTCGACTACCAACATGGTTATTGTATGTACGGATTTACATTAGATAACTTAACAGATCACGATCAGTTGCCTCTAATAAAAAAGGGAACCACAAGATTGGAGCTGAGATTTAGCACAGCGTTAGCCGAAACTGTGACTTTGATAGCCAATGCGACATTCCCATCTATTATGAAAATTGACGAGGCTAGGAATGTTCTATTGTAATTCATGTGTTCAGTCAACACAGATCAGGGTTTGTGGACAATAATTATGTAGCTAACTACGTGTAGATTGTAGTGACGCGCTACACATAATACTGTATATAGTTAAGGCGCTAAGATTGGGGACTTGAAATGACTATACACTCATTTCTGCTTATACTAGAGGACAAATAAAACAAACTCAAGGCAGATTTTCACTTACAGCCCTGTATTGTCTCTTGATTGCTTTTAAATTGAAGACCACTTAATATATCTAGCCAGCACTTTGCGACGCGCCAAGTTTGAACAACTACTTAATCCTACGGGTGCCTTGTACTAAGGTAATTGTTCACACCTGAGCGCATAGATGTTGTTATAACCACTTTGCGGTCATATATTAAACTTAATCCTTTCCGCTCGGCTTGTACTCTCCCATAGGAAATACGAAGAGTTTTGTTTTTACAGACATTCGGGGTCTAATCCTATTGAACAACTCGTGGCTTGTACTACGACGACACAATAAAAAAGCTAATGGTTCTCACCTAGGCCTGGAAATAGGTAATCCCCACTTCAACGAAGAGTTTGGCTTTTACAGACTTTCGGGTCCTAATCCTCTTTTCACAATACGATTGTTTATTAAAGTCAGCCATTTTATTAAAAATATCCCAAAACGTGTCCTTTGCTACCTCGTAACAGATTCCACAAAAACAGGATCGTATATATATATACGATGCCAAATATATCAACCGGACAAATGTATTTGCTGGCGGGGCTAGATGTTCGTCAGCGGGGGGGGTAAAAGTGTGCGTTGAAAGTGACTCTCCCTACTACTTGTATGGGTGATGAATTTGTTGCGTTACGCCTGAAAATATCGTCCTGTTTCGTCATTCTCCTTCTGCGGTGGGTTCGGTGGTGCCGTACTAGGAAACAACTCTTTTCTGTGTGTCAACTCTGTGCAACTATTATATAATATAGAATTACAGTAAAACCCCCACTTACACTTAAAAATCTGTGTAACTCTGGCCAGAGTAAATTGTGGGGTTTCAGTTGAATGAACATACCTATTTGACAGGGCTTGACTCCAGACAGAGTCACCGTAATCCCAACCTGATCTGGCCATGTGCAACCGGGCATCAGAAACAATGCAGTATGCTTGTTGAACCACTGGGCACAATCTGGACACTGAACTACTACAATATCATATATATATATATATATATATATATATATATATATGGGGGGCAGACCTAACATGAGCAGAAGGAGGTTATGTGAGGTGGTTACACAGAAGACTCAACAAACATACCATGGTTCAACAAGCATACTGTGATGCGTGGATGATCAAATCATTGATCTATGACAAGTCTTCTGTGATAAGAAGACTTGTAACCTGTGCTGCGTCAGAATTATTGCCAACAAAAAGGACTGATGAAACAGGCTGACTGACAATCACAACTGTGGTTGTCTGTAATATACCTACCAAATCAGAAACAACTTCTGCGCGCCGCAGAACAACATAATTATTGTTATAATTAGGAAGGAATGAATGAACAGGTTGACCGAATTATTTCGCACACTCACCTAGAGTGCAGGGATATTTATTTCCAGTTGGGTCTTCTCTATAGAGATATATACCTGCTGCCGCCGCTAACGCAGCTTCTCTTCTCGATAAACAGCAAGGGGCCTTTTATATGCATTTCCATAGACGTGGTGGTGGTAAATACTGAATATTGGTACAGATGAATGAAGTAGGTACTGATGAAACTTTTAACATATGTATTCCATGTATGGGTGATGAATTTATTGTGTTATTAAAATATCGTTTCGTGGCATCTGCTTGTTTCGTTCTCCTTGCCTTCGACAGTGGGCTCCAAGGTGCCACACCAGAAAACAACTCTTTTTATATGTACATATATATATGTGTGTGTGTGAAATCATTCTGCTGCCTGTTCCTGTGTCTCATAGAGAAAAAATCAAATTTATGCAACTATATATATAATATAATCTTCCACGGTAAATTAAGAGACAAGTGCAAGTGAACATACCTATTTGACACGGCTTGACTCCGGAGTCACGCAGTTAGCGGCGCGCAGAATGGGCAAGCTGAGAGGCTGAGAGGGGGGTCTGCTGTCAGTGTGAGGATCCGTTGGCCATGATGTAGTATCGCAGTTAGCGGCGCGCAGAATGGGCAAGCTGAGAGGCGGTCTGTCCGTTGTCACTGTGATTGGACAGGCTACTTCCACACATACACAATACTCCACTGACAGCAGACCACTGACAGCAGACTCTGCTCCACGCTGTCAGACACGCTGTTGACTATACATACTACATCATTGTCAGAGACAAGATTGGGCCGGGATTGACTAAGCGTAATTATTGTGCCAACATAAAGGACGGAACACCAATATTTTGCACAGGTTGACTGATTTATTTCGCACTCAATGTGCGTTGAATGTCACTCACTTAGGGTGCAGGGATAATACACTTACAAAGTGTGAATGGAAATCCAGCCTTTATGAGCCCTACATACATGTAACACGTTGTATCGATGAAATTACCAGTCATGCCGATACGCTATAAATCAAGTTATAACATATTTTTTAATACATTGATAGACATTTTCATTTCTGTAATTACACACATGAACGTAGCATTTGCAAGGAAGGCTACTAATTACAGCCGTCAAAATTTGGGTGAAAATTACCATTTTCCGTAGGCCTCTGCTCTCATACACCTCCCTGAATAACTGCAGAGGCCATGGCATGATTCCGGGGGATGATACATGGATGCTTACTGTGAATATCAGCATGACGCAATCTGTCCCCAACACGTAAGATACCATTCTGATCTAAATAAGGATCGAGTGACTTTAGGGGACTAGATCTGTTTATACTTTGGTGCCATGAAAGTCTTTCTATATCTTCCTTATAGGAATAAGCCTGAGCTACCCTAACTAGTAGGGCTCCTCCCTGACTAATCTCTGCAGATGAGAGTTTCCCTTTGCCACTGTGTTTCTTTCTGAGTATATGCTAAATATGCTATCTAATTTTGGAAAAATATAAAAATTGGGCCCCGTTTTAATACTGGCGCTGACATTTAAGGTTATAAACAATCTTCACTTACCTTTTACTAAATAATGTGTGTAGTACAGTTCTCATCCAATCTGGTTAGACTGTACGTCTCATTTTCCCAAGCCACTCGCACAAATGATACTGAACGCATTACGCGAAGCTTCTGCTTTTATATGAAAAATGTGGTCATGTGATTTAAATGAGAACTGCTTTGCAAGAAGGACTGATATAGGGCACCGCCCTGTTTCCTAATTGCTTTAATAAAATATGCATAAACCAAATGAGAACTGCTTACCACATGCCCTTCATACGCTGTGCATAGCCCCAGCTGGTCGCTTTTTGTCGATGCAGACTTGGGGAAAGGCCAAATAATATGGTCGGTTGATTATTATGCTGTAGCTTTGCGGAGCGCTGAACGTTCAATTTTGGATGTTTCGGCACACCTGGGCACAAGGAAGCCATACAATCCGGGGGTCATTTTGGACTTTGCAATTTCGTATCACTTGGTTACGCGAACAAATGTACTTCCGGAAAGCCAAAAAATGAGTCCATATTTAAAACATTTTTTTTTCTAGGCTAACGTTTCAAAGAGCTTTCCCGTTTGTGTTCAATGTAATTGGGTTTAATTGTCCCTGATAATAAAAATATCGAGCACAGTACTAGTATCTAGGGTATAACTGATTATCGGTTAACAACATCATGCTTTCAGTGTCAGCTAATGGTCAGCTGTCCACAACGTTTTTTTTTCTTTAGAATCAATTTCGAAAATATTCTAGAAATTGATATCTCAGTGCAATCTCAGTATGGTAATGAGAATTTTTATGAAACGAACAAGGATTTTCTCCAATTTCTGCTACATCAGTTTTACCGTTGAAATTGCCTCAAATCAGAAAGAATACAGATTTTATTTCATTCAGCTTAAATCGCTTTCGCTCAATTTTAACTGAAACTACCACCCTAAAAGGAGTATTCTCGTGCCTTTATTATAACGAAAAAAAGCAGCCTACCTACTTTTTTTACAAACTCTGTAATCCTTAAAAACGGATATTCTAAAATAATAAAATAACAATAAAAAGGACACTTTTAGGCTGGTCTGTGTGACATTAGGGAAATTCAAACTCGTATCTAAAACGTCAATGTCGTTGAATATATATTTAACTGCTATTTTCCTGTTTAGGTAAAATGTATTGAAGCGATATTTTTCTTAACGTACTTATATTAGTGACCACCAGTTTAACTGTGAATGTAAACTTCAACTAGGGCATTTGAGGTTTAGTCAACTCGCCGTTTGGCGCAAAGCCCACTGAGGTCGGGAAAGCTGTCTGAAACACATCAATCAGTAGCTATAATGCATTATAGTATTCAGCTGCAACAGACACACTTTATAGTCATAATTCAACTGGCAGTGATATTGCCTAGCTTGCCCTCAGCCATAACCGAACGAGTGCGTAAGCCGTATGGTCATGAGTTACAGCGATCGGAATCATCATGGTGTATTGTGTAGCATTTGGCTGCAGTAATAACAGCAACAGTGGTGGATTTACTGGTAGCTTCTACCATTTCCCAAAGACTAAAAAGTTGAGGAAAGCGTGGACATTGAAGATCAACCGAGCTGACTTCAATCCCGATGAGTACTACCAAGGCTCCCCTTACCTGTGCAGTGAACATTTTGCTGTGGATTGTTTTGACAAAAACCCCGAGATTGCCCGGGCCTGTGGGATCAGGGTTGGATTGAAAAAGAATGCAGTGCCTACAATATTCAAGAGGAGGACGGAAGGAGAATCAGCTGCACCCAAACGGCGAAAATCTAACGCTACGTTGAAGCGGGAAAGCCAAGAGGTAAGTTGTAACTTGTATAGTCTAAAGCCGGCCTGGTAGCAGCTACCGCTACCGCCCGCCGGTACGGTAGCGTGCTTGTCACATCTCGCCGGTATAGCCCTGCTGCTTTGTTTATAGAGTTTTCCGAAGGTTGTGTACGACCACTTTCACCTGCCATCACTGGCTCACTAGGTACACGTGCACTGTGGTTATGGTCGATATGCATGCTATCACCATTTTCAGCTATAAGTGCTAGCCTCACATTTTCTGATCTCAGTTTGTCGCACTCATAAACTTTAAGACTCAGTAGTCTAACAAGGTCCATATTTGTTGCCTGCAATGCCTTTAACTCTTGTTGTATAGACCACAATAAATTTGGTATCTCCCTGCAAAGTTTGCATGTCCATATACCTGTAACGACCTCCCCCTTGCAACAAGCCGTATGAAACCACTGCATACAAATGATGCAGCGGATCATTTCCCCTTCACTTCTGTGGGAAACTTTACATTTACTGTAGCACTTTTTTGACATTTTCTTTTTCATCTTATTTTTTTTCTTCTTGGTTTTTCTCACAAGTGTAGTGTGTCTTTTTTACGGTGGGGGTGGATTTTTCCCTTTATTTTTACTTCTTGTTACCCTTTCTGACTCTTTTTCATCAGGGACTCCGGGTTTCTCTTTTAACCCCTTCAGTCTCTGCTTAAGTATTTGTTTCACCTTAGTCACGGAGTCCGGACTTGTGTTTGCGTTTTCACAAACAGATTTGTTTACAGAATTTTCAGGCGTACTACTAACTTGGCTCTGGCCCGGGATAGGTACACTATTCTCCAACTCTTGTGCTGGGCTGGGGGCCTCTTCCACGTTGAACTCTAAGTCCAATTGTTTACCGGGAGATATAATAACACTTTGGTTTTGGGGTAGCTTATCATTTTGACCAAAATTCACAGAATCTTCCTGACTAAACTCAATGTTATTGTCTCTATCAGCTTTGTGGCTTTTTCCACTTGACGTTACTTCCTTTAGCGTCTTTAAGGCAGAGTTTGCTAAGATCCAAGAAAGTTTTTAGGGGTAGCAAACACATCGTTCAGCTTTTTGGCCGCCATGTTCCTCGTACACACCGTACAATACACACTACAGTCTACACATACAATGTGGCTCAGTAATATAATCCGTGTATGGAATGGCAATGGTTTTCAAAGTCAATCCATACTAATAAAACACAGTGTGCTTAGAATATCAACATAGTAACGTAGATATCTCAAGACACTTTTGAACATAGAAGTCAAATGTCTGCCGGGACTTGTAAATGACGCTCTCGAGCTCACCTTTAGCAAAAATGTTCCCCAATTTCGGGCTTCCAATTGGACACTTGCGTCACATTACAGAATTATAGTGCCAAGAGCCATATTGTACATGGCATGTCCTGGGCTTTCACACAAGCCCTCGGCTTTCTCAGGTAAACTGGGAATTTTCCAAGGAAAGCCTTGATCCTGTAATATATGTCTCCTTGATCTCTTGGTAATCAAAGATGTTCTTGCCAAATGTTGCATAGGTCAGCCTTGTAAACATCACTGAAAACCGGTAAATTTTCGCAGCAGTTGTCAGTTTTTCCCCAACAAAATTCGCAAATGCGCACAAAGACGTAGAGAGGAATGACAGCAATAAACCAAAAATGCATGGAAAAATTTGAGATGAAATTGCTCAGAAGAAAAGATCCACGAAGACAACTGGTGGAAGTGCCACTTAAAAGCGAGTAGACAGTAAAAGCCGGTATCCGTCAGTTCAGTCACCCCTCAATTCAAATCACTTTTCAATGCGACAGCTTTTTTCATAAAATATCGGCATTCTTGAAGGACTGCGGTCATTGAAGACATTTATGCATACTTTTGTCTTGTATATTATGCTTTACCTATCTTATTTTGTTCCATAGAATTTGTTATTATAAAATAATTGAGAAAACAAAAAGATGATTTTGTTCTGCCTTGACCAGTAAACATGAAGGGAAATTTCGAATCCATGAATGCCATCATTTCCTTTAACTAAGAAATTGTTCTTCCCGCTTTCGAAGGTGTTTGGGCGAAAAAGTGTAATCACATTTATCGTGATGGTACATACTGTTTATTGGTACAGAAAAATGAAGTAGCTACTGATGAAACTTTTAATATATGTATGGGTGATGAATTTGTTGCGTTGAAAATATCGTCCTGTTTCGTCATTCTCCTTCTGCGGTGGGTTCCGTGGTGCCGAACCAGGAAACAACTATTTTCTGTGTGTCACATCTATGCAACTAGTATATAATATAATAATACAGTAAAACCCCCACTTACACTTAAAAATCTGTGTAACTCTGACCAGAGTAAATTGTGGTGTTTCAGTTGAATAAACATACCTATTTGACAGGGCTTGACTCCAGAGTCACCGTAATCCCGACCTGATCTGGACATGTGCAACCGGGCATCAGAAACAATGCAGTATGCTTGTTGAACCACTGGGAACAATCTGGACACTGAACTACTACTACATCATAGACACGTATCACAGCCTTCTCCTCATTTCTTAGGTCACATATATATATATATATATATATATATATATATATATATATATATATATATATATATATATGGGGGGGGGGGTTGATTGGTATCCCTCATCTCCACATTGGCTTTGAAATAGTTGCGCCGTTTAGTTCAGCAGGAATGGGACGAGGTGGTTGCAAGGTGGTTGCAAGGTGGTACACCATCACAGATGCTGTGATGCGTGTCTTCTGTGATAAGAAACGCAGACTGTCTGTTGACCGATTTGACAGTAACGTGCGCGCCGCAGAACAATAACATTATTGCCAACAGAAAGGACTGAAGTAACAGGTTGGACAATTTATTTCGCACACTCACCTAGGGTGCAGGGATATTTATTTCCAGTTGGGTCCTCTCTATAGAGATATAATAATAATAATAATAATAATAATAATAATAATAATAATAATAATAATAATAATAATAATAATAATAATAATAATAATAATAATAATAATAATTTATTAAAAACCCCGCGGACGAGGAAATAATCATGATACATCAAGATCAATACAATAAAGGCAAAATAAAAAGCAGACAGTCATGAATAACTAAAATCTCTCAAATTAAAAACCAAGGTTAAAAAGCTCTTAATAGACCTCTTACAAAATCTCGACAAGTCAGTCGACCGTCGACTGCAGTGCCACATTTGAGGGAGCCATGATTATCCCGAGATAGTATATGACTGTCCCAATTTCATTTGTTTTCGCAACTGATGTATTGAACATATCAACTGGTACCAATTGGGGTCAGGTGAATGTACAAAGGGAATCGCAGGTTGTTATTTATTGAAATGAGGTACTACAGGTTGCTATTTGCCTAATTTGCATAAATATCTACCTGCTATTTTCCTTTGCACATGATCACCGTTTGTGTTGTACAAACTTAATCAACAGAAAAAAAGGAAACAAACAAAAAAGTAAAGACATGCATACACGTATCAAAATATATTTTCACAAGATATGGAAATTGGAATGACACATTATTCCAGCTACAGCGTACTTATCATGCACAGCAAGTGTCAAATGCTACACCATGGCTATTTGAATGTTTGTTTGGACTTGTTATAGAATAATTAACGCTGTGTGGCAAACGTGGCCAAGCTCCTATCAGCAAAGTTCTGGAATTCTTTAACCAGTTATTTATTGGAACATGTCTGAGTCAGCAATAACGACAGCAGGGTAATGACCCTCGCAGAACCTGAAAAAAACGCAATGTATGTTCATCAGGCCATATTACCGAAGTAAATATGTTTTTACTTTGCAACTTAGTGTTATATATATATATATATATATATATATATATATATATATATATATATATATATATATATATATAAAGCGACTTCACTGAGATTCAAGATGTCAACCAGCGCTATTTATTTATTTATTTATTTATTTATTTATTTATTTATTTATTTATTCTTTCATTTATTCATTCATTTATTTATTTATTTATTTATTTATTTATTTTATTTTATTTTATTTTATTTTATTTTATTTTATTTTATTTTATTTTATTTTATTTTATTTTATTTTTTGAGGGGAGAGGAACGTAATTTTGCAGTTTCGAAAAAGAGCCCCTGTATCTTGGGTAGGTTTTAATGCATATTATGAAGTTAGACAAATGGCAAGGCAAGAAGCACCCGTAAACAGGTACTCACCATAAGAAAGAGGTTTGCGCGATGAAACCACATAAGGTCCATCCTTTTTACCATATCCCGGATGTCTTCCGGGTCCGCTAATGCGTTTTGCAGGTCTTGATAAGAAATTTTCAGATCGTCAGCAACTGCAATTTCTGTATCCAAATATTCACATATTTGTGAAAGCTGAAAGTCACATTGGTCATCTTCGTGCAGCTGTCTCAAATTAATGTCACTGAATTCCAACCGACTTGAAATATTGGCCTCCACATATTCACACATTTGTGAAAGTTTAAAGTCATTTTCGTCATTTTGTAGTGGTTGACTTAAATTAGCGTCATTAACTTCAAGTTGGCTAGCAATAGTAGGGTCCATGGTAAATTCCGATGATAGCAGACCTCAGAGCTGACATAAACCTGAAGCACACACCACACCTTTCTGGGGCTCAATGACTTCACTTTTGACTTCACCACAGTCAGAAATATAATGTTATGTAAGAAGGTGAAGTGACCATGTAACAATGACAGATCAAACCAGTTTTGAAAACAAATGAAACTGGGACAGTTATATACTATGTGGGGCATTGACTTCCAGCCTCGGAATCCACTAAAATAGCAACCTCGCCCTAACGGGCTCGGTTGCTATTTTAGTGAATTCCTCGCCTGTCAGTCACTACCCCTCACAGAATGAAATGACCTAATGCTGACTCACTATCGCCAGTGCATTTGGGCTTTGTGGGATAATAGGCGAGGGTTGGTGTCTTTGTGCCCTTTCCAAGACCTGGGGCAGCAAGGTTCTGAAATTATACACAGATACATCCAGGATGGATGGATAAATAGATACACAAATTAATATCTGGATGGCCGGCCGGACGAAAAGTTGGATACTCTATATGGACGGATGGATTGATGCATGAATGCATGTACGGAGGGATAGATAGATAGATAGATAGATAGATAGATAGATAGATAGATAGATAGATGGATAGATAGATAGATTAAATGAATGGTTGAATGCATGAATGAATGAATGAATGAATGAATGAATGAATGAATGAATGAATGAATGAATGAATGAAAGGCCATGAATGGGTGGGCGGGTGAGAGGACGAACATAGTGATAGGGGGACTACATGTTCATAGACATTGCAGGGCGGATGTTGCACGGATCGTCGAGTTGGGCGCTGGACTTGCGCAACGGAGGCTCGACACGTTTCACAATAGTTTATCTTTTAATGGTATAGTTAGACATTATTTATTTAAAGGCAATATATGTATATATATATATATACAGTGAGACCTCATTAATCCGGACACTATTGTTCTCAAAAATTTGTCCGGATTGTCGCGGTATTCGGACTGTTGAAACTGTCAATCACGAAAGAAATTACCTACACACAATGACAACTATTTATTATTTCAACATGGTAATGCAATGGTCTTTATTAATGAGTTGAGTAATGTTCACAGCTCAATTGAACTACATGTGCAAGTCATTATATGGAATTAATGGATTAAGCTGCATGCAGAAATCGGCAGCACGTGCCAGTCAAAGTTATCACAAGCGGCACACCTTTGATGTGGGCCCAGGCTACTTTGCGGGAGACAAAAAGTGTGTTATGGATCGCTGTTTCAGACTGGTGGACATACGATCATTAATTACACGTGAAACTGACCACAGGTTTTTCAAGGTTTCATTTCCATTGTCATTTTCGCCAACGGGATTTTGCTCAAAATATGTAATCAACATTTGGACAGAGTCTTTAGCTTGAGTCCAAGTTACCGGTGCCGGCGGCTCTGGTTCATCATCAGACTGATCTGACTGAGAACTCCGCCCCTGGGATTGTTCATCCGCGGTTTCCTGAGCTAAAGTTAGGATATCATTGTCTGATAATGTTTCTCCGGTCTCCTCGTGACGGTAACAGTTTGCAATTGTTTCAGCCCGGACAGAGTCCCAGGCATGGGTAATCATGTGCAAAGCCTGCAAAAGATCGACTTTCTGAGTTTTTTTCAGCTCTGCCTGTTCCAAGTAAAATTTAACAAGCTGCTTGCGATAATGGGCTTTGAAACATCGGATGATACCGGCATCCATGGGCTGAATTTCAGATGTTGTGTTTGGTGGCAGATGGTGCACTTTAACATTACGCAGATCGTAATGTGACATGCTGGTAACATGTGTGATGAAACCGTTTTATTTAGCAAAACGGTGGTACAAAATGTGATAAGATCTTACAGTGTTTCATAACATGCATAAAGTATTAAGCTGATACTTAAGAGCCTAAATGGGTCACGGTGCAATTATTATGAATTGTGTGTTACATATATAATCATAATTGAAGATTTTTTTTTATTTTTTATTTTTTTATTTTTTTTATTTTTTTTTAAACGGTTTTCCGGTGCAGTTGTTATGAAACGCATGTTTACCGTATGTATAGTTTAACGATCTACCGGCAAACCATTGAACCTTTCACCGGCACGCGCAGACAACTGAATTCGCGATGGCCAAATGAAATGTTGAAAAAGTCATAACTTTTGAGTGCTTTGACCGATTTTTGTAAAATAAAGACTGAATTAAAGCTCTAGTTGCACACAATTTGAAAATATAGGCTTTATAAGGATGTTCACGTAATATTATAAGACCAGAAGACCAAAACAATTCGCCGTAACTTACCCGCTAAACACAAGCACATCTCTTATGTAAATCATATTTAATGTTTAATATTCGTATTGTATATAAAAAGGGCTTTAATTTGGTCTTTATTTGATGAAAATCGACCCAACCATTCGAGATTTATAACTTCATAAAATATTGCATGCGACAAGGGAATTGGGTCTTGTATCAGAAATGTGTTTGCCGGGGAAAGGGGCCATCTTTCACCGGTAGCTGCATCGTGCATACCCTTAGTAGTGATGAGGTGATTTTGTTATCAACTTTAAACAATAAACATATATGATGTTATATATCATTGGAAAGCTCTACTAAGGGGTAATACGCAGTTGATATTTTTATTTCCATAGCTTGTAGATCATTTTCCACACAGTGACTTGTGTATTGAAACGGCGAATTGTTTTGGTCTTCTGGTCTTATAATATTACGTGTACATCCTTATAAAGCCTATATTTTCAAATTGTGTGCAACTAGAGCTTTAATTCAGTCTTTATTTTACAAAAATCGGTCAAAGCACTCAAAAGTTATGACTTTTTCAACATTTCATTTGGCCATCGCGAAATTCAGTTGTCTGCGCGTGCCGGTGAAAGGTTCAATGGTTTGCCGGTAGATCGTTAATGGTGGTGTAGATAGGCTACAGTAGGGATGCAGTATTTTAAACTAGAAAGAAGGGAATCAAATATGACATATTATATATCACTGGAAAGGTCTTTTAATGAATAATACGAATCTGATATTTTTGTTTCCATAACTTGAATATTTGAAGGATTTGTTTTTGTTTGTTTTTGCGAGTTTTGATAAGATAATTATGTACACACATACAGTCTGAGAGTAGAGTTTTTACATCTGGTTCACCCCAGCAGACAGCTATTTCGTTGTCACTGACATATCGAACCTGTATGAAGCTCCCCTTGAGTTGTCATATGCCCGAAAAGTACTACAGGACCCAGATATGGTCTGTTAGGTAAGGTAAAGGCTGTTTATTGTGGACGGGGGCATGACGCTAGGCGTAGGGTGACTTGAGGTACATCAGATTCAAGCCAAGGGGCGGCTGATGTTAATACCAAGCAAAAGTTCATTATTCTTTTTATTGGATGCATTATGTTATGCAGTCAATGCAGATATCTATTATTATATTAAAATTCTACGAAAAGCATTCATTCAATAATATACACACATATTAAGGTGCTTCGGCTCTTTTTCTCCCCACTGTTTTGTGTAATTATGATTTTTTTGCAATAAATCTGCCATTTTTCATTAAAATATACCATATTTATTGATTAATATTGTCAATTTTATTCATAATTGGTCTAACCAGTCCTTTTTATGCCATACATTAAACACAAAATATGCATATATACTATTATCACAAGCAAGAGGGATACAGAAAGGGGCTCAGGGCAAAAGCTGGACTTTAGGGGGCTATCATATACCACAGATAATAGGCCATCTGAGGAAAAAATTGGAGACTGAAACCAATGTGTTTCATCACATTACATTCATTAGGTGTGTAACTTCTCATTCATAGTTTTTTTTTATCATATTTTGTAAAATTCAATTTCTCTAAAGGGTGCACTAAAGAATTAATGCGCGAAGTCTTAGGGTCCGAGTAAGTGCCACTGAAAAGTTAGCATAGTACATGCATTCAGTGATCTCCAGCAGATGTTATTTCAGAGGAAGGCCAATATTGTGTGTGTAATTGAGACCGGCAGTATTTTTTCTGTCAGATACATAAGTTTTTTTAACTGAACCTTCCATCAGTTGAAATGTATTAATACATAAAATATATGGTTCTGTGTTGTCAATTTGTCTTGAATTTGTCTGGTGACCACCAGGTGTTATCTTTGTACGGCCATAAAAAAATTTCCGCCGAAAACTTTTTTGAAAATTGATCAAAAATTGACTGCTTCAATCCTGTACTTTTATTGCAATATTTTGTTTTTCCTGTAAATATTACTGAAAAAATGTTATGGGCCTGTAAATATAGCAAGATTAACAAAGAAATGTATAGGCTTTCTAATTCTTTAGTGCACCCTTAACGATCTACCGGCAAACCATTGAACCTTTCACCGGCACGCGCAGACAACTGAATTCGCGATGGCCAAATGAAATGTTGAAAAAGTCATAACTTTTGAGTGCTTTGACCGATTTTTGTAAAATAAAGACTGAATTAAAGCTCTAGTTGCACACAATTTGAAAATATAGGCTTTATAAGGATGTTCACGTAATATTATAAGACCAGAAGACCAAAACAATTCGCCGTAACTTACCCGCTAAACACAAGCACATCTCTTATGTAAATCATATTTAATGTTTAATATTCGTATTGTATATAAAAAGGGCTTTAATTTGGTCTTTATTTGATGAAAATCGACCCAACCATTCGAGATTTATAACTTCATAAAATATTGCATGCGACAAGGGAATTGGGTCTTGTATCAGAAATGTGTTTGCCGGGGAAAGGGGCCATCTTTCACCGGTAGCTGCATCGTGCATACCCTTAGTAGTGATGAGGTGATTTTGTTATCAACTTTAAACAATAAACATATATGATATTATATATCATTGGAAAGCTCTACTAAGGGGTAATACGCAGTTGATATTTTTATTTCCATAGCTTGTAGATCATTTTCCACACAGTGACTTGTGTATTGAAACGGCGAATTGTTTTGGTCTTCTGATCTTATAATATTACGTGTACATCCTTATAAAGCCTATATTTTCAAATTGTGTGCAACTAGAGCTTTAATTCAGTCCTTATTTTACAAAAATCGGTCAAAGCACTCAAAAGTTATGACTTTTTCAACATTTCATTTGGCCATCGCGAATTCAGTTGTCTGCGCGTGCCGGTGAAAGGTTCAATGGTTTGCCGGTAGATCGTTAATGGTGGTGTAGATAGGCTACAGTAGGGATGCAGTATTTTAAACTAGAAAGAAGGGAATCAAATATGACATATTATATATCACTGGAAAGGTCTTTTAATGAATAATACGAATCTGATATTTTTGTTTCCATAACTTGAAAATTTGAAGGATTTACAGAGGACCAAACTTAAGTAAAAACAAGTCCCCAGTTTACAGACACTGTCAGTGACAAGTGCAGGAGCAATTAATAAAGCAGGTTTCATGGTCAATGATCTCACTTTCAGGAAACATTGCAATATTTCAATTTTATAATTATCTTTATCATCAGACATGAGAATGAATATATCTAGTGCTGTCCAAAGTTTAATGTTAACCGTCACTCCATTTAGCAAATATTTATTCATATTCAAAATTCCCAAACGAAGTGGACCATATAATTCGACAATTTTACTCCTTGCAGTATAATTGTGATGAGTAAAATAACCAAAGTTTGTTTGGTCTAAAGCATCAAAATTATTACCAGTGTCTTTAAAGAATAATTGTGACTCAAGTTCACTGGCGTTTAGTTCAGACTCATTTAACAAAACATCCAGGTATGCTTTGTAGGGATAATTAACTCCCCCTTCAACAAGTGTCTGATTCAAATATACTTCAGCTTGTCCGAATAGTGATGATAAAGGTAAATTACAAAATGTAACTTTATCTGTCTGTTTTAAGTTAGTACCATCTTTCTTTTTAATACGGACTTGGAAATTAACAGACACAGATGATCTATATTGACAAAGAATTCACATTTATTTCTACTAACCTGCTGTAATAAACCTTATAATTCCTTACACAAATACTAGTATCCCAAAACAAAACTCGCAAAAACAAACAAAAACAAATCCTTCAAATTTTCAAGTTATGGAAACAAAAATATCAGATTCGTATTATTCATTAAAAGACCTTTCCAGTGATATATAATATGTCATATTTGATTCCCTTCTTTCTAGTAAGTGCCACTGAAAAGTTAGCATAGTACATGCATTCAGTGATCTCCAGCAGATGTTATTTCAGAGGAAGGCCAATATTGTGTGTGTAATTGAGACCGACAGTATTTTTTCTGTCAGATACATAAGTTTTTTTAACTGAACCTTCCATCAGGTGAAATGTATTAATACATAAAATATATGGTTCTGTGTTGTCAATTTGTCTTGGATTTGTCTGGTGACCACCAGGTGTTATCTTTGTACGGCCATAAAAAAAATTTCCGCCGAAAACTTTTTTGAAAATTGATCAAAAATTGACTGCTTCAATCCTGTACTTTTATTGCAATATTTTGTTTTTCCTGTAAATATTACTGAAAAAATGTTATGGGCCTGTAAATATAGCAAGATTAACAAAGAAATGTATAGGCTTTCTAATTCTTTAGTGCACCCTTAACGATCTACCGGCAAACCATTGAACCTTTCACCGGCACGCGCAGACAACTGAATTCGCGATGGCCAAATGAAATGTTGAAAAAGTCATAACTTTTGAGTGCTTTGACCGATTTTTGTAAAATAAAGACTGAATTAAAGCTCTAGTTGCACACAATTTGAAAATATAGGCTTTATAAGGATGTTCACGTAATATTATAAGACCAGAAGACCAAAACAATTCGCCGTAACTTACCCGCTAAACACAAGCACATCTCTTATGTAAATCATATTTAATGTTTAATATTCGTATTGTATATAAAAAGGGCTTTAATTTGGTCTTTATTTGATGAAAATCGACCCAACCATTCGAGATTTATAACTTCATAAAATATTGCATGCGACAAGGGAATTGGGTCTTGTATCAGAAATGTGTTTGCCGGGGAAAGGGGCCATCTTTCACCGGTAGCTGCATCGTGCATACCCTTAGTAGTGATGAGGTGATTTTGTTATCAACTTTAAACAATAAACATATATGATATTATATATCATTGGAAAGCTCTACTAAGGGGTAATACGCAGTTGATATTTTTATTTCCATAGCTTGTAGATCATTTTCCACACAGTGACTTGTGTATTGAAACGGCGAATTGTTTTGGTCTTCTGATCTTATAATATTACGTGTACATCCTTATAAAGCCTATATTTTCAAATTGTGTGCAACTAGAGCTTTAATTCAGTCCTTATTTTACAAAAATCGGTCAAAGCACTCAAAAGTTATGACTTTTTCAACATTTCATTTGGCCATCGCGAATTCAGTTGTCTGCGCGTGCCGGTGAAAGGTTCAATGGTTTGCCGGTAGATCGTTAATGGTGGTGTAGATAGGCTACAGTAGGGATGCAGTATTTTAAACTAGAAAGAAGGGAATCAAATATGACATATTATATATCACTGGAAAGGTCTTTTAATGAATAATACGAATCTGATATTTTTGTTTCCATAACTTGAAAATTTGAAGGATTTACAGAGGACCAAACTTAAGTAAAAACAAGTCCCCAGTTTACAGACACTGTCAGTGACAAGTGCAGGAGCAATTAATAAAGCAGGTTTCATGGTCAATGATCTCACTTTCAGGAAACATTGCAATATTTCAATTTTATAATTATCTTTATCATCAGACATGAGAATGAATATATCTAGTGCTGTCCAAAGTTTAATGTTAACCGTCACTCCATTTAGCAAATATTTATTCATATTCAAAATTCCCAAACGAAGTGGACCATATAATTCGACAATTTTACTCCTTGCAGTATAATTGTGATGAGTAAAATAACCAAAGTTTGTTTGGTCTAAAGCATCAAAATTATTACCAGTGTCTTTAAAGAATAATTGTGACTCAAGTTCACTGGCGTTTAGTTCAGACTCATTTAACAAAACATCCAGGTATGCTTTGTAGGGATAATTAACTCCCCCTTCAACAAGTGTCTGATTCAAATATACTTCAGCTTGTCCGAATAGTGATGATAAAGGTAAATTACAAAATGTAACTTTATCTGTCTGTTTTAAGTTAGTACCATCTTTCTTTTTAATACGGACTTGGAAATTAACAGACACAGATGATCTATATTGACAAAGAATTCACATTTATTTCTACTAACCTGCTGTAATAAACCTTATAATTCCTTACACAAATACTAGTATCCCAAAACAAAACTCACAAAAACAAACAAAAACAAACAAATAAATTTCAGAATCCACACACACACAAATAAACAAACAATCTTTATGATTTGAAATGCTATGAAAAATTACTATAATTAATGTTATATAGTCAGCGACAAGACTATCTGCTCTCACATAACACAAATGCTCTCCTGCTACATATCTATGATTTATCAGCTATTTTAATTAACTCGAGTGTCAATCATCATTAACGGTACAGTTCCAGCCACACTTAGTGATTCATAATAATAGATCTCGTTGGTTTAATGATAAGTAATTGATAATAAACATATCTTCAAAGAAATAGTGCTTCATACAATAAACACCGCATTTGGTTTTAGTTAATAAGAATTTTAAATACAGAAATATGAACAAGATATATTACACAATAACATGTATGTATTAAAAATGTTTTGGAAATTTTGCTTCATTGTAAGCTTTATTAGTCTTTTCGCTGACTATATAACATTAATCATAGTAATTTTTTATAGCATTTCAAATCTTAATGATTGTTTGTTTATTTATCAAATATTTATAGGAGTTACATCTCCTGGCACTCTAGTATATCTAGAAAAATGACTTTCTATAGCAGCCACTTGTTCACAAATAAATATTTCCTATCAGATCAATAATCAACATTTCACTCTTATTCCAAGCCTTCGGCCTGGGGTATTTCCTATCAGATCAATTATCTACACTTCACTTTTATTCCAGCCCCTCCTTTGGGTTTCTTCTTTGTTTTGATTATTTGTGTGTGTGTGGATCCTGAAATTTATTTGTTTGTTTTTGTTTGTTTTTGCGAGTTTTGTTTTGGGATACTAGTATTTGTGTAAGGAATTATAAGGTTTATTACAGCAGGTTAGTAGAAATAAATGTGAATTCTTTGTCAATATAGATCATCTGTGTCTGTTAATTTCCAAGTCCGTATTAAAAAGAAAGATGGTACTAACTTAAAACAGACAGATAAAGTTACATTTTGTAATTTACCTTTATCATCACTATTCGGACAAGCTGAAGTATATTTGAATCAGACACTTGTTGAAGGGGGAGTTAATTATCCCTACAAAGCATACCTGGATGTTTTGTTAAATGTGTGTGAACTAAACGCCAGTGAACTTGAGTCACAATTATTCTTTAAAGACACTGGTAATAATTTTGATGCTTTAGACCAAACAAACTTTGGTTATTTTACTCATCACAATTATACTGCAAGGAGTAAAATTAGATAAACCTTGGGTCAATAGTAATATTAAACTGTTAATGCGGAAACGTAATCGCGCCGGGAAAAGATATAAAAGATCATCAAAAAAAGACAATGGTAACCCATCTCCAACCACAGATAGACTTTATCAGCTTTACAAGAGGTACCGTAACACCTCAGTTTGTGCTAACAAGAAGGCAATCCGAGACTATTTCTCCAAACTTCGGGCAGAACTTGACAGTAACGAAATAAATGTAAAGAAGTGGTGGAACCTGTCAAAGTCTGTTCTTGGGTGCAAATTGCACCCACATATTCCTCCTCTCATTGAAATTGACCGTATCATTTCCAGCAATACAGAGAAGGCTTAAGTTTTCAACGAATTTTTTGCCAGTCAGTGCAGAACTCCTCATGAAGATGACCCTCTCCCCTTATCTGATTTCGAATACCGGACCGATGCCAGACTTGAATCTTTTGAAGTAAATGAAAACGATGTCTACAAGATTTTAAGCTCACTTAGAACCAGCTCTGCAACAGGTCCCGATGGCCTGAAGAATTTCTTACTCAAACAAACTGGTTCTAGCATTTCTAAGTCATTGACGAAACTATTTAACAGTTCACTGTTTATGGGTGAATTTCCTATGATGTGGAAAAAATCAAACATATGTCCTGTTCACAAGAAATCAGATATACAACTAAAATTAAATTATCGTCCAATATCCCTACTTTGCAACGTTTCCAAGGTCTTTGAAAGACTGGTATACAACAAACTCTACGAATTCTTAATGGCGAATAACCTCTTGACCAGGCGCAATTCCGGCTTCGTTTCCAATGACTCCACAATTAACCAAATAATTAGTATTCTACACAAAATCTATAATGGTTTGGAACTTAACCAGGAAGCCAGGATGGTCTTTTTGGATATTTGTGAAGCATTTGACCGTGTATGGCACCTTGGTCTTATCTTTAAAATGCGTCAACTTGGCATCACTACACCTGTAATCAGATGGTTTGAAAGCTATCTTCACAATCGCCAACAACGGGTTACCATACACGGCCAAAGCTCCTTATGGCTTCCTATAGAGGCCGGGGTGCCGCAAGGGTCTATCCTCGGTCCCCTCCTCTTTTTAATCTATATAAACGACATAGTTGACAATATTTCCTGTGATATCAGGCTCTTTGCTGATGACACCAGTATCTTAGAAATACTCTACGATCGTGAAGCATCTACAAATCGTATAAACACCGATCTCAGGTATTTAGCCACTTGGGGTCGGTTGTGGCGCATGACTTTCAGCGCTACCAATTCTCTGTCGGTTTTGTTCTCTTGCAAAAGAGATAAAGAAAACCATCCTACTCTCTACCTTGGTGACTCAGCAATTCCCGAAGGCACAAGCCACAGCCACTTAGGCATTACTCTTTCCCATGACCTAAAGTGGCACCCCCCCCCCCCACATAAGTAACGTAGTCACGAAAGCGAGTAAACGTCTGTCCCTCTTAAAAAGACTTAAATTTAAACTATCTAGAAAAACCCTTGAAAAGTTATACCTATCCATGGTCCACCCAATTTTGGAATATGGGTCCGTTATCTTTGACAATTGCAGCCACGACCTCTCCGATCTTCTAGAAGGCTTACAATATGAGGCAGCCAGAATTTGTACTGGTGCAATGAAATTCACCTCAAACGATAGGCTACTTGCTGAAATGGGTTGGGAACCGCTACACACTCGCAGGAAATTTAGCAAACTGACTCTTTTCTATAAGATACTGAATAAACTTACCCCGACCTACCTTTATGACTTAATTCCAGACTACGTTCTAACCCAAGCTAACCGTCTGCTTCGGAATTCTCATCAGCTTAGATTAATTAAGTGTAGGACCAGCCGTTACTCTAATTCGTTTTTGCCCTCTTCTATTAGCCTGTGGAATGACTTGCCGGTCGAGGTCAAATTGTCCCCTCTCTTGCAGTTTTCAAAGCCAAATTGAGTAAATACATGTATTTCTGCCACGAGATACCTAAATATTTCATGTTTGGATATCGCTACGCAAATATTATCCAAACGCAACTTCTTGGGCGTTCTCAACTAAATTCCCACTTGTTTGACATGAATATCGTACGTACCGCAGCCTGCTCTTGCAATTTTTTAAAAAAGGATACAAGTCACTTTCTATTGTTCTGCCCTTTTCATACTCTGCCCAGGCTACAACTGCTGAGGTCTGTTACAAACGTACTGGCACCTGGCGCTCATCCAAACTTATTACATAACCTAGATAGTAATAGGCTAATTGAAATTATGTTATACGGCAGTGTGGATCTTTCAGAAGATCTAAATACCGTTATTTTTGCTGTAGTCCAACTGAACATTACTCTGAGCAGACGATTTGTTAAATAGTTCTTATTACCTTATTTTCCAAACTATTGGTACCTGCTTACTGAATTCAGCTTGCAAACAGTGTGTATCGTCCTGTGCGTTTTGTACATAGCCTTTGTATGTCTGTATGTCTGGAGACCCCCTCAATTAGCCACCTCGTGGCTACTGGGCAATCCAGTTTGAGAAATAAATATGTTTACAATACAATATATATCTTTGTCCACGAACCTTGATATGTATGATCTTATATTTTCATGTCATCCTCGCAGCGCCGGGCCTTCCCCGGCTCCTACGCAGCGCTGCCGCTGCGTAGCAAGCTCCGCCGAGAGCTTGACGTTGCGAGGATATAAATGTCTATGTCTACAAAGCATTATTTATCTATATTTTATTGGTACAATGCAATGTGGCTGTTAATTATCAATTATATTCTGTGTCATTTTATGAGCTACGCTGAAAATTGTTTTGACACTGTGTGCCATGAGGGTTTGTTCTTCAAATTATTAAATGTATACCCCCTACCAGATTGGGTGTTCATATATACCGGCAACTTAAAGGAGTTTCATTAACAAACATTTTGCGTATGAATTAACTTAACTTGGGTGGCAAAGTCTTTCCACTAGACGCAAATATCACAAATTAGTACTCTTTTATAAGGTGATCCATAAAATGACCCCTAATTACCTTTCAGACCTTGTACCTAGTAATATCGGACTCACCTCAAATATTAGCCTGCGTAACCGGCTCAACATTAGACAGGTTAAATTTACAACTAAAAGATATGGAGACTCCTTTCTCCTATCCAGTATTCACCTTTGGAATAACTTACCACTCGATGTTAGAGAGTTTGCGTCACTTGATATCTTTAAATCTAAATTAAAATCGACTCTATTATCTGTTTACCCCATACCCGCCTACTTTTTGCACGGTAAGCGCTTTCCCAATATCTGTCACACTCAGTTGCGCCTTGGGTTTTCTCAGCTTAATTCCCAACTCCACAATTTAAATATAGTCCAATCACCTGCCTGCTCATGCTCCAACCAAAACGAAGACATTTATCACATTTTCCTTACCTGCCCTAAATTTCTAGTGTACAGGAAATATTTACTGGATACGGTGTATCACATCCTTGCACCTAGTGTGCATCCAAATCTCTTAGTTCATTTAGCTGGTGACATACTCATACAATACTTTA
Organism: Hermodice carunculata; assembly: GCA_964020975.1. Taxonomy (NCBI): domain Eukaryota; kingdom Metazoa; phylum Annelida; class Polychaeta; order Eunicida; family Amphinomidae; genus Hermodice; species Hermodice carunculata. The sequence continues at coordinate 54,594,812 of OZ026628.1, read as the reverse complement.
AACAGGGCAATTCAGAACTCAGTGATGATGTTAGTTACCAAATATTTGAAGCTGTGCAGGCTTATATAGTGAAAACTAGACGTTTTGAATTTTGAGCCACTTCCAGTTTATTATATTGATATATTAGATTTTTTTTTCCAGCTGTCAACGCTTCAGATTTGTCTTTGATTCAATTGTTCCGAATTAGATACGTCATACCATATGTCAATTCATGGATTGTATGTCCTGTGTGTATATTGTAAATAACTTGTGCGTTATGTTTGTTGTGGAGAGCCTCCAGATTAGTTCCTTGTAACTATTTAGGCAATCCATGTGAAATAAATATGCTTAAAATAAAATAAAATTATGCACGAAACACAAACTGCAGTCGTCTTTCAACCGTATAGATCGGAACACTGATTGGCTATGGCATTAAAACTGTCTGTGTATGGCACGGCTCGTGCCATACACAGACAGTTTTAATGTCATAGCCAATCAGTGTTCCGATCTATACGGTTGAAAGACGAATGCAGTTTGTGTTTCGTGCATAATTTTATTTTAGTGTTCCGATCTAAGTTGGTTATAAGGCAAGATGAGAAGTTAGCAGACTTGAATGAAAGCCGTGGGCTCTGTCTTTGGCTGTCATTAAAGTCTGTTGATATATATATTGCTTTATTCCAGACTCATCAGTACATGTACATGTTGGTCTATAGTGAGAATTAGTAAAAGAGAAAGAAAACAAAACAAAAATAATGTGAAGGCACATAATGCCTAGCGCACAACCAAGGGTAATTACATATAGCTAGTGAAAAACCCCAGACAAGGAACCTCATGTTTAGAATATATTAAAGACAATCTTGCATGAAACAAGAAATCTAAATATAACTAGACAGTATGCAAATATAACAAGTTTCTCTAGTGTCTTATTACAGGAGACTGAAAGAATATGTCAGAGTATAATACACATTGAATTAAGGCATGGTTGCTGTTCTGTATACGGTGTCTCAGAGTGAACGCTTGTTTCCTCCACAAGGTGTCAAAGTATTTGTTGTGTTGGAGACCAACATTTGACTGGCACTTCAGTCTGGAGCATAATGTAGAAATCTTCTAAAAATGTATTATTGTAACTAGCACGCAACTTTGAAATAGATTTTTTCGGATAGTAAGTCCACAAAGAGGCACAATACATTGAAGTACACGAAACTCTCATTCTGCCTTTCTACCTACATTTACACTTGAAGAAAAACGATTTATTTTCGAGGGCAAGATGGGGATTCGAACCGCGGCAACCTTCTTCTGGACACTTGTCAAACACGGCTGACATACATAAGTGGCGGTTCTCTTTGTGTTTAACGTGTTGAATGCATTCCCCAGTGCTGGTGAATGGAATCAGTAGTGCGTGTAAAGTGGATGATATTACGCATTGCCACGTGCAGGTGAATTGGCGATCAGAAGTAATTCAGTGTGGTATATTTGTTAATTTCCATCAGAATGTTTGTATGCGGAATGCAAATACGATAATACACCGGATGCTAAGCTAGATCATACAATAGAAATGTTCATTAAGGCAGGTGAGGAACTTGGTGCAGATCCATAGGCGTTTTGCTAAACCTCCACCAAGTTCCTTACCTGACAAATATTGCATTCAAAAGTCCTGAGGAAGTCTCTAAACTGAACACTCTGGTTTCCCAGAATTTATTTTACTTCTTATGTCGTGACAGGCTGTGCATGGTTAACATGTGCGCCCATTCCCTGTAAAGCGCGAGTTTTCATTTTCTCATTAATGGAACGCCAAAACCTATAAAAACGTGGTTCATTTGGGTTAAAAAAAACTTGACTTGAGGTCTGCCGTTCGCACGCAGATGACGCTGACATACACACATTATTTAATGAAGTGAACCTGGAGGGTACAACTTTTCATCCTTTCTTTTTGCTTATTGCACAAAGAAACAGAGTCCAACAATTACTCTCCGTACGCACTACGTCGCTACCACAGGATACGGCACTAGTTCAATGGCGATATGAAAATATTGTGAACAATACTTCAATTTGTGGAACAGCATCTAACAAAAGAAAGGTTAAACGGCAGATAATTTCGTTCATTTGTTCAAGGTAGTAGTTTTGCCAATGGATATTTTTGTGATATCTTCAGAAATGGGATAACAATTCGACTGTCTTGTCTCGAGCAATGAGTTACAGTCTGTCCAGCGAGAGTTGAGCTCAGGGAGGATGTCCGCATTATTCATGTTGACCTAGTAGTGACCTGCAGTTTAGCCACTCGCACATCAGCAGAGTTATTTTGGGCCATACCACATGGCTCTAAGCTGTGTGCCTGGGAAGGCAAATGAGACCATGCATGTGTTCGCGTACTTGATTGTAACAAGTTAACCAAGATTGTATTATAGTTTATGAAACAAGTAACTTACATTCAATTGCTTGATATGGGTGTGCAGCCGAGAATTTCTGCGATATTACCATCTGTCTCCTGATCAACATCAGGCTCACTGTCTGTATCTGTATCCTCATCACTGTTGTCTCCTAAGGTTATAATTAATTCCTCCACTCTTTCTTCTATAATTCCATCCCTTCTCCAATATTCGTCTTCCAGTTTCTTGCAGTGAGCTATTGCATTTTGCCAGGTTTCAGGAGTTACCAAGTTTACAGCTTCTTCACACAACTTTTTTACATCTGCCATCTTCCATGAGGTGTTGTGCCTGGCTACATAGTTTTTTACATTTGCCCAGATGAGTTCTATTGGGTTGAGATCACAGTGGTAGGGCGGTAATCTTACAATAGTATGTCCATATTGTCTGGCCAGTCTGTCAATCTCATACTTTTTTTCCCGAGGCTTGTATTTCTTTATTAATTCATAAAGCTCAGGCTTGAGCATATCCGTCACAAAAGGAATATTTTTCTCTTGTAGCCATTTTATCATGTCAGCCTTTTTTGTAGCTGTAGTTAGGGCCCTCTCCTCCTGCATGCTGTGATAGGGAGCATTGTCTATAACCAGGATGGAATTTGGTGGTATATTAGGCAGTAATTTCTCAAAGAACCAACGCTTAAAGTTATCGCCGTTCATCTCATCATGGTAGTCACCACTTTTTGATTTGGCCTGGAATGTCAGTGGAGCATTGGGGACAAATCCTTCACTTGATCCGGCATGGCAGATGATGAGGCGGGTACCTTGACCAGGTGGTACATTTAATCCACCTATCTGTTTTGTTCTGTCTTCACTTTCTAATTGCCAACACTTGCTTACACTGTGGTGAGCACTCAACCATGTTTCATCCTGGTATATAACTGGCCGTGGATTTTCCGATTTTTCATTTTCACGCAGTGTTCTCAAGTAGGAATGTCGCAGGGCTATAATGTCTGGCCTTTCCAATAAATATTTTCGGCCATTTGACTTTGCAAACTTGAACCCCATTTTCTTCAAAATCAAATGAAGTGATAATCTGCTGCCTGTAAAATTTGTATTTTCCTTGATATCCGGGAGAAGCTTGTCAAGGGTTGGAATTGTGCCTCTCTCGTAAAAAGCATGGACCCTACGTCTGATCACCGACATATCAAACTCATCCAGATCTGTTTTTGTCTTTTCTCGTGGTCGAGATTTTCCGGGTGTAGACAATGGCTTTCCTTCTTGAGCATCCTTCCTGATCCTCTTAACTGAAGCCTGGCTTACTCCAAGGCAGTCTGCTGACCGTTTTAACCAGTTCTTGGCTGAAGTTGGATCAGGTGGAGTTAACACAACAGCTTCAGATTCTGACTTGAAGTAGTTAGAAACATTTACAACAAGTTTCCTTGCCGAACTTTGCAAAGGTTTCCCACGTTTTCCTTCCGACATCTTACACAAAGTATTGACAGGAAGAGATGCACAAAGCTTGTACAAACAGAAGCAATACTGACCATGCAGTCTGAAAATTCTCAGTACTCAATGGGGCTTGTGTATGTTTTATCAGTATATTTTGATTAAAATTCCTACGCCAAAATCTCTAGACAAACATACAATAGAGTATAATTTTACACATGGTTTATTTTGCAAAGAAAATTGAAGCAGCATTCCTGTCTTCAGTCAGAGTTCCAGGAAATAGACAGACAAGGGGGTGTCCCTCTGTGTCTTGTTCAGCCATTTCCCTGGTACACAGCATATAAGTATGGGAAGTATTGTGAGTAGGGAGCTCCCTAGGTTTTTCTTAATCTTGATGAGCCTTTGATTACATGACAGTGACAAATTGATAAACATTTTAAGTTGATTTAAAAACCCATTTAGGTTTATTTAACACCCATTTACTGTGAACATCCACCCCATGTTGTCCACTGATGTAGTTTGGACTGTGATAACAAGAGATCTAGTAGCATGATGCCTAAATTGAAACACATGTTGAATTGGCCCTGGCTAGGAGGGACCATCTCAAAATTTGAACACAAGGGAAAGTGGAAAAATATTGAAATATTTTCAATATTTTACAGCTATTGAAAAGAATAAACTGAACAATACGCCTGGCCACTGCCTAGCCAAGCAGAGCCCATGTGCATGTGTTTATATACACTAATTATCATATTAATGACCTGTGATGGGCACTGCTGCTAGGCCAGCGATAGGTTGCCTTGAGACTGCCTGGGGAGGTTGCAGTTAATGAGACAGCCCCCTGAGCTCAACTCTCGCTGGACAGACTGTAGTCCATTTCACCCACTGCAGATAAACATCAACGCCCAAGTTATTGGTATTTAGTGTGTTTAAACGAACTGCATGTTTGATTTTTTCTTCTAATTCTGATGCACTCACCGCCTTGTCAAAAATGTCCCTGAACAAGTAGGGAGCACCCTGGTAGATGTAACTTGCAGAGTGTCACTTTTTTGCCTGCCCCTCCCCCCTCCATGTGAAATATATCTTTAGTTTCATGAGATATATTTCAGGTCCTCCGGCATCAACTCCACGACAAACAAAATATCCCTCCCCCCACCCAAAAATTGGAACGTCCGACGGGCCCTACATATTTATATCGAAGTGCAAAAATGTGCAGGCCGAATAAACACCCATGTGGTTAAAATTGTCTTGTTCATCGCTTTGACAGCGGAGTGGATACGTGTGCTATACTCTATCGCGTGCATGGGAAGGCCCACCTTTTAACATCTGTATAACATACTAGTCAATCAGTGTTGCGCTGGTTAAAAGGCAACCTGAGATGTCAAAACATTTTAATGTCAGCTGCGGGCTCCGCCCTTCGCCGGCATTGAATTTTTTTAACATCCCACCTTGCCTTTCAACCTATATCTATTTTGCTCGTTTTCTTATTCAATCTTTTCACTTGAAAAGAGAAGGCGCTATTTTGCCTTCCGCTGTTTGTTGGATGGGTGTTCACCTTGTTCTATATTCGTTGATTTCTCCCATTCCATTTCAGGACACTTTGTGTAATATTTCCATTCATTGCTAACGACATTCTATTCCAGGTGTTCGCTGTAAGGGTGGGCGTGGTTTCACACAGCCACTCAGCATGCAGTTACAAGAGCTACGAGGAAAAGCAAAAATGCATCCAAATATATCCACACATACAACCCGAGTCATATAAACCAATTATCGCAAATCAAGATACAATTACATCTACACAACATTACAAAAATCAAGCGAACGAATCACAGAAGTCAGCACAAAACCGAAAATACAAATAAATCAGTACAAAACTCAAATATACAGATAGCAAAAGTCAGCAAACATAGATAATTAAAGCATAGAAATAATAGAAGTAAACAAGCAAAAAGTAAATAACAAGCGAGCAGATACACACAGCTAGATCGCGATAAAAAATAGTATAAAAGAAAGGCTAAGCACCATGGAACTGTGGCTGCCCGAAGCCAATGCCCATGCCGCAGAGGGGAGGTCAGCAACCCAGACAGCCGCCAAGATACTCTGCGGCAGACTGGGCGGCCGACCCGACCCCGTCTGCACCACGGATGCGGGCCAAGGGCATAATTTCATATAACACACATAGCCTTAAAATGATTTGGTAAGTAAAAAGCCCACCTAACGGAGAGACACCCTTGGGTTATTAAAATGGCTGTGATTAAGAACAAAACGTAGAGAGTCGCTTGACCCGTCATTATTTTCTGGCGGTGGGGGGGGGGGGGTCGGTCCTTGCACTTGCCAGAGAGTATCAATTGAAATGGTGACATACCTAGCTTAATTATTCTCTTAAGCATTGTACCACACACTGTTGAAGCAGAGAGGCAGTATCGAGATAATCAGTAAGTTTGCAGGTCTCTAATTGCAGATTGAATGCAAAACCTAAGCTGCGTAACTGTGGCAGTATCCTGAGCAGAAATGTCATAAATTTTAGGTATGTTCAATGGTTTAAGTAGCGGCGATGTTCGAGCACGCTTTCCTAGACACATTAGTGATTTCACCATATTGCCTTGAGTAGTCTCAACAGCACCTATAGTTGTATCGCACAGACTGATACAATTCAGACCATAAGTAAGTGGGGGCGCACCCACTGTGTTCCAGTTATATAAAAATGAAGTCTGTCTCGTTGTCATTGGCATGTAACAGCGCGGTTGTTGGCAGGCACTTTTCATGACGTCGCGATGGCGTTATCTTTTTAATGAAGTAGCAGGTGCTAGTGAAGCAGTATGATTTAAAATGAGGACGGCTGTCGTCATAGCCCAGAACGGGGCACAAAACAGTTAAATTGATACACTTATTCGGTCCTTTATAAAATATTTCTCTCGGACACAAACGTCCTGTCACATTTCAAGCAATGTACCTTATTTAAACTTGAACCAATAAGAATAAAAAGTAGGAAGTGATAAGTTACAGTTATATTGGATTATGTAGTTAAAATTATGGTAGCCAGCTCCAAAAGACAGATTTCGAGACAGCAAAAATTCCTGTTTGACACATGTATGGAGAGCTGGATTCATCCTTTCAGTATAAAGTTTTCGTGTCCAGAGTATGATATGTCGTAGCCATAAGCTTTGTCAGAATAGCGTCATCGGTTTAATGTACTGCAGTATGAACTGTAGATCTCTCCAGCCGAAACAGATTAGCCACAGTCAGTATACCACAACTCGCTGCCAAGTAAAAAGACCACCTGCAAGTTGAATTGTTGTGAAGATAGGTGCACAGTATTTGGTTTCCTTTTTTTTTTTTGCGCAGGACAGAACATACATTGTCATGATTTTGTATTAAAGTTTCTTTTGACATCCCGAAATTGTCTTTCCATAGTCGGTCTCTGTCACAAAAGTGTCCTGAATGATTTGTTGGCCCCACAAACCGTATTACTGTGTCATCCAAAAGGATCTGCTGACGGGCACTCTGAGTGCACAAACCCCAGTCAACATCAAAATTAATGGAATGGCAGAAAATAAATATCCCCTTCTTCTTAGCGTCTGCAAAGTCTTCTAATTTCGTGCTCTTTCCATAGCGTCCTGAACCTAGAGTGGCCTTTTCTTGCCCCACTGATTTGCCTAAATTATTGCGCGAATAACAAAAACCCAGCCATTCTTATATTTGCCATGGTGACAGTGACAATAGTCACCCTGCGTATAATGAACCAGCATTTGCATTTCTCTTTATTGGTTATCGTAACATGATAACCAATAAAGAGAAATGCAAATGCTGGTTTATTTTTAGTTCACTTATTTCCAGAATGTCAACCCTTTGATTGGATAGGTGTGAAAGACTTCATGCACCAAGAACAAGGTACTTTGTGAAGTGGCTTTCGTAAGCTGCTTTGCAATCGTCATTGCTAGAGCGCCTTCCAAGAAGCGCCTTGAAAGCTAGGTATATGTTAGTTAAAGCTAAAGATCTGTGTTATTGCATGTAACGGTACCATGCCCTGGCACATGAAGTTCAGAAGCTGCTATGAGATAAAACACAACGTGAAAGGTTATGTTGGCAGCTTGTACACATATAACTAGCGGCAATTCGACCACAGCATTACTATAACATAGTCAAGTATTAATGTGTAAGCTATGGCTGTAGTCTCTACTATTAAAACTATCTATTATGATTACGTCTGTTATTGTGCTTAAAAGGAAGCATATTGTGTGAAGATCACAGTTGTAAAATCTGTATATATATATATATATATATATATATATATATATATATATATATATATATATAGAGAGAGAGAGAGAGAGAGAGAGAGAGAGAGAGAGAGAGAGAGATTTCCCTCCACAAAGTTAACTGTATAATATTATGGCAACTACACAGTATAGTGTTATTAAGTAGGCCCTACTGTCATTTCTTTTATCGTCATAATAAAACCAAGGTCCTACATAGAGAATCAGATTGTACAGTCAATCCAGCACAGGCTAACAATTTAAGACGAATTTTGTCCTACTGATGCATACCAATTCTGTTATTGTTCGTCGAGATGGCAGACATTTTTAATCCTGTGGTTCACATGCAGTGTGACATTTTCTCGTAGAAATGAGTGACCAACAGTAAAAAAAAAGATATCGTATTTGCTCCTTAAAAAACGTTGTTCATTTATGACATTGAAAGTACAACCATGCCACAATAATCATCCAGTGAATAACGATCACAGCGACCACTTCTCTTCAAAACTACTATTTCAACAACACCCTTGCTGTATTTCTTTGTTGAACATACCATCACGTACAGACCATTGGAAGTATTAGCTCAATTTTACCAGCAGTAGAACCGTTCCAAGCTTAATGTGTAGCACAATACATGGTAAAAGCTTCGAAGGCCAATGGGTCTTTCTAATTCTTCGTATCGATGAACATCAGGCCATTGAATGATATTTGGGTAGGAGAATTTTTAAAAAATTCTGTTACAGTCGATAGTCGTCAAGCAGAGGATGCGATTTCTGGTGACAACACATTTGGCTCAGTGCACTCCACAGAGCAACGCAGAGATCTGTATTGAGCACGTCGCCTGAGACATGTGACAGTTATTAGTACCTTTGGTATTATACAGCTGGTCACAATAAAAAATACAAGCATGAAAAACACAATGACCAATGCTGTAAATTGCTCCATCTTTTTTTAGTATTGATCAAGTGCTGTAAAATGCCTTCCCAGTTGCTTGCAGAGAGCTGTTATATGGAGGACGTCTGTTGATGCTGTTTTGATGGCATAAATCAAACTCTTCGGTTGGAATTGGGGCTGTCTTCTGTCTTGAATTTAAAATGGAACCTCGCTGTATTGTAACTTCACTTCAGCACGAAGCTCACTGATCCCTGCAAAGGAAGGCGATAAGAATACTAGGTTTGAGCAACTGCAGGAATCATGTTCATAGAGTATTAGAACGACAGGTACAACAAACCACTTTTTGCGAAAGTTCTCACAATATAAAAAAAGTACTTGCACGCATGTATGTAGGGTTCTGTTAGTTTCTTTATGTTACATAGTTTTTTTTGCCCAACTTTGGATGGAAGAACCCAAGAGAGACGAACAGGACATGTTATAATTTTTAGCTGAAATTAATCGTGTTGCCCTTATGCTTGCAAAAAAGATCCAGGTACACCAAAATTATAGTTGATACAAAGTTGATATATAGTATTTTTGTCCGACGTTAAACGGTTACATGAAACAATAGTACTATTATCCAAGTTTACTTATGAAATGTATGCATCCAAACTGCCCCGTTATTAACAATGTATCTGATCTTGCTGGTATGCACTTTGATTTTATTTGCCAATAACTACATTAGTAAAATGTCAAAAATGATGAAAACCTGTTCGAAGTCATTTTAGGCGGTTAATCAACGGGAAAAAGGTGGATGCAGATGTAAATCAAGTGAAAGATTTTATGTTAGCCATTTACTCAATTTCTTTACCACCCAGCCAAAAATGCTTGCAGGCTTAGTATTGGACAAGGATAAGTAGGGTTAAAAATTGTAAAAAGAGGGGCAAAACGCATTGGAGAAGATCCGTTATGCGCAAATTATTGTGGCCAACATATACGGTTGAGTGAAACATGCAGTCAGGATTAATGTTCCATTTTGATTTGTGCAAAACTTCTCAACTACAAACACAATGCTCACTTTCTCATCAGAAACTCTACTGAATTAACATAACAAAATCTGCTTTTGTAAATAATTTTCAGTGCTAAAATTACATTCATCACACCAAATAAATGCTTTCGTTTGTGTTGCTTCTTTAGACTTGCAGTCTTTCACTTTTTAGTAAAATTCTAATAATGATAAATTAAATTCACTTTTGTCTGCTATAGATTTTTTTCCTTTCTCTCTTTTACAGCCAACTAAAGATAGAATGGTCAAAAGCCACAGCACAGTTGTAAATTTTGGAAGCACAGATTCCAAGAGTAACCCCACCCCTCATATCATAGATTCAATTTTCGTCACACAAAACATAAAAAACGTGACTTTTCAGTGCATTTTACCGATATGACCATATCTAGCAAATCCCAGACCCGAAACATTGCATCAACTAGTTAAGAAATAATGCATGTACTTCCTTCTCTTGTGTTTTCCTTCTCTTGTATATTCCTTGTCTGCTAAGCAATTGGTTAATCGGGCATTTAGCAGACAATTTTCATCCCAGGCTTTTCCTGTTGTTTAATAAAACAATTTATTTATAAATAAAAATATTATAAATATGAAATTTAGTTTGGTTTTTTATTTTTATCTTTCTCATTTTGTTTAATAAAGCACTTTATTTATAGAAATATTATAAATATGGATTTTTGGCTTGTTTTTGTTTTCCACAACATAGATGTATGATTGTGTAAGTCTATTTACTTTTGTTGTTCATGTATAGGCCCTACGATTACATCTATGTAATTCTGTTTATCGCTTTAAATGCTAGATTGGGTAGTAATCAACGGGTACCCAGGTATTTACTACCCGAAAATTGGATACATAAATCGGGTACCTGGGTCTCAAAAATTACCACATGTCAATGCTCTGATTTGAAAGGAAAAGGCGTTGCCCACTCCAGTTGACATACATGTCACATTTATTTTAAGTGGTTATCATTATGAAAACACAATCGGAGTCTTGTCTTATCACTTCTTCAATCTGAACAAAAACCACAAGTGGAATATATCGATCATCATGAAAAAAATCTCTCTATCTATCTATCTAGCTATCTGTCTATCTATCTATCTCTCTATCTATCTATCTGTCCATCCATCTATTATCCTAGTAAATGAAGTGATGAGTCAAAAACGAAAAGCAAGTGTTCCAAGAGGTCTTTGTGGAATGTTTATCCTTAGAAATAACGACCTGCCATGAGAACACCTTGCCTCTCACGACAAAGGATTCCATCGAGCTGCTGCCCTTGACTAAGTGATAAGCAGCGAATGTGTTAAAAAAGGTGCATATGACAAACGGAGTCAGAGACACTATGCAAAACTGGCACTTGTCCATATCAATTAACTCAGGAAACAATCCATACATTTGCTACCCGTCAAACCCTGACTATGTAGCTCAAGGCTTAAGGATCCACAGCTCCAGTACAGGAAATCAGATTTACTCCTGACAGCTACGGAGTTCAATCTGGGGTTGCTTGTAGTTAAAAGAAAACTACCCTGTGTTATGGGGAGTCTTAAACAGGAATCACTTTTTTATGATCCAGCTTAATATGACTAGAACACTGATGGTTAAAACTAATTAAAACGACAAGCTTGTTATTTCCGTGAGTCGTCTCCGTGCTCTGTTGCTGTTTCATTTTGCAATTTTCTTGTCAATTTCTCGTGTCTGTCTTTTCTGCAGGTTAGTTTCAAGTAAATTTTAGAACATTTGTAAAGAAGTCACAGTAACCTATTTTAATTACCATATTCATTTCAACAGTAGCAATATCTCCAAAATATTGGATTACCTGGAGATAGAGCTGCTGGCGGCTCCACAGTGGCATTGTGAGTTTGCAGCCAGAATGCTTCGGCCGCGCCCAGCAAGCTATAACCTCCCCTTCAGTCGCTCCCTGTGCTGAGGACGCATTAGCTTGCTACTAAGTATATTCGTGTATATATGCATGTTTTCTTAATTGGATTGGAATGTTTGATATTGTTTTTGTTGTTTAATTGTGTTACAGCATGTCTACCAGAGTACATAGTCACATGTTTGTACATTGTATTGTCCTATGCGTCTTGTATATATCATTTTGTGCGTCTCCGTGTCTGGAGAACCCCTCAATTAGTCATATTTCATGTACTATTGGGTAATCCGTTGCCTGCTAAACATCCGTTCTTGGCGGTCTACTACCCCCCAACGAACGTCTGCCTTTCCTTGGCAGCGTCACTGTCTGGAAGCAGGCAGCGCCGTCCTGGCATCGCAGCCAGCGAGTGGCCAGGTGTGGGGATGCGAGCAGTGGATTGTGGGATAGTGACTCTGTGAGCGCCATTTTTGTTTCTAGGCTATTACACGGCCCAGTGGGTATTGACCACACGCCACTCAATTAACTGTTTGGGTTCACCTGCTGGGAAGGTGCGAACAACATAATGGGGGTAACGGGATTAACAACTCTGCTGTGCGATATCCAGCAGGGGTCACATTAAGGATTTTTCAGTGTGGGTCCGTTGGACCCATCTTTCTCCATTTTCAGGAAAAATAGTGGGTCCATGAACTGAATCTATGGGTCCAGTCTGAAATTGTGTAAACTGGACTTCATTTAGTATAATATAAACATATTTATTTTCTCTGGATTGCCTAATAGTACACAAAGACTAATCAGGAGGCTCTCCAGTACATAAAAGGACGCACAGGAATATATACAATACACACTGGACGAGAACAGAAGACTAAATTCACTAAATTCACGGCTTGTACACGAATAATACAATTGATGCCAGATAGTGGAGACTTATAATTAGATCATATACTAAATTAGTAGATGAAACGTCTAGATTCTGATAAGAATGTCTGAACAGCCTCAAAGATGAATACATTATCAGTGTCTGGTAAGTCCTCACTTCCTTCTAAGAGAATATTTAGTAAAATGTCACTAGAGCACTGAACTATTAAAGTCGGATTTACACCTGGAGCGAGTAAGTGACACACAGTGTTCAGTAGACGGACCCTTTGCACAGTGAACTTGGGGCAGAACAAAAGGTAATGTTTCGTATCTTCAGTGGTGTGAGAGCATGCACACGTTGAGGCCGGAAGGATATTGACATGATGTAGATGGGCATTTAAAACAGAGAAGTTAAGACGTAGCTGCGTGTGGCATATGTTCAGAAAACGACTTCCATGTTTAAAGTATGTGGGCTTTTTGTCAACACTTAAGAGTAATAGATTTAATTTAGATTTAAACTGCGGCAGGGAATTGGTGAGACGAGCATCAACCGGGAGGTTATTCCATAATTTGATAGCAGACGGGAGAAATGAATCGCCGAAGCGATTGGTGGTGAACCTAATTTGGCGTAATTCAGTACGATTTCTCAAAAGGCGCCCAGTAGTGAATGCAACGTCACGAGGAACGAGATCATGTAGGTATTGTGGAGTTAACCTATTGTACATTTTAAAGAAAAGAATAAGTTTAAAGTATTTCCTCCGGTTTGCCAGAGTTTGCCATTCAAGCTCTTCGAGAAGTAAGACACGTGGAGTGTATCTGGTTGCGCCAAGGCAGATCCTGGCTGCCTCATACTGAACAGCTTCTATAGATTGTGACAGGTTTTCAGTGCAATTGTCAAACAGGACACACCCATATTCGAGGATAGGACGAATCATTGTACTGTACAGCCGTATGAGTGTTTGGCGGGAGAGTTTATATTTGAGTCTGCGTAAAAGAGCAAGCCGTTGGCTGGCTTTATTAACAATACGTGTTATATGCTGGTGCCATGACAGGTTATTTGAGAGTGTAACTCCAAGGTGAGTATGTAGAGTGGCCTCAGGTATCGGTGTGTTTCCAAAAAGTAGGTGAGGATGATCTGGCTTATGTCGTTTAGCTGAGAAGGTCATTGAGATGGATTTTATGGCATTAAATGTCATACGCCATAGCTTGCCCCAACGATGAATTTGTGTAAGATTATAATTAAGGTTTTCAGCTGTGGCCATTGGTTCGTGGACAATTTCAAGAATACTGGTATCATCTGCGAATAAACGGATGTCACAGGTGATGTTGACAGTGATGTCGTTGATGTAAACGAGGAAAAGTAGGGGACCAAGGATCGAACCTTGGGGCACTCCAGCCTCTATAGGGAGCCAAGGTGAGGTCTGTCCTCCAATAGTAACACGTTGAAGTCGGTTTGAGAGATAGCTTTCTATAAATAGTAACACAGGATCTTCAAACCCCAATTGTTTCAGTTTAAAAAGTAGACCAGCGTGCCAGACTCTGTCAAAGGCCTTGGATATGTCCAGGAAAACCATACGGGCCTCTTGGCCCAACTCAAGGCCACTGTAAATAGTATGAAGTATGCTAACAAGTTGATTTATGGTGGAATCGTTTTTCTTAAAGCCAGAGTTTTTAGCAGAAAGTAAATTATTAGAGGTTAGATACTCATAGAAAACGTTATAAACTAGACGCTCAAGAACTTTAGAGACATTACAGAGGAGTGAAATAGGCCTATAATTTTCCTTTGACTGTTTGTTACTTTTCTTGAAAACGGGGCACACGTTGGACCTCTTCCAGGGATCTGGAAAATATGAGTTGGATAAGCAGAGATTGAACAGATCAGTGAGAGAACGTGAGATTGAGGGGGCACAGTATTTAAGAAGGGTGGGAAGGAAGGCAAGGTCGGGCAAGGGCAAAGGATTGTCGTCATGCGGAGTCTTACACTGATCAGCAAAATACTTGTTGAAGGTCACTGACTTCTCAATATCAGAAGAAATATTCCTTCCACCGTCAATAAGAGTTGGTATGTTTTGATAAAGTTTGTGACCGAGAATAGCTTTGCTAAGGTTCCACCACCTTTTAGAGTTTATCTCTCTTGAGTCTAGTTCAGATCGGAGTTTGGTAAAGTAAAGACGAATGGAGTTTTTAATAGCGTTGACTGTAAAGTTGCGTTTCCGTTTGTATAACTGAAAGAGGCGTTCAATATTTTGAGTAGTGAAGAGCGTGTGAGGCCGAGGCTTTTGTGTCTGGCATTTATATCTGTTCCACGCGCGATTGCGCTGCCTTATCAGCCTCTTGATAATACAGTTGATCCAGGGCTTGTCCCTGGGTCGAATAGTGACCAAGTGGAACGGAATAAACTGTTTACAAGTGTCAATAAATAGGTCTGACCAGTATGACACAGTGTCACTTATGGAGTAAAAAACTGTGAAACCAGTTTCCCAAGGAGCATCAGGGAGTACATTGTTCAAGTTGACAAAATCAGCCCTCTTGAAGTTCCAGACAGAGCGTTTAAAGGGGCGATCCTTGTAATGATTCACAGAAAAAGAGCAAAACACGACAGAATGATCAGAAGAGGATATAGGAGGAAGTATGCCAGAGTTAAGGATATAACCAGGGGAATCGGTTATCATGAGGTCTAGTAAGTTTGCAGAGTACTCCGACACACGAGTAGGTTCGGATATGAGCTGATGCAGGTTGTTTTGAGCCAGCAGATCAAAGAGGCGCTGTCCGAGTTCACTGTCTGTGTGGGGAGAATCCCAGCATACACAGCGATCGTTAAAATCACCTGTTATTATGAGTATTTTAGGGTTAAGTTCGATAGCAGACGAAATGGAGTGAGATAAATTGTCCAGAAATAGGTCTCTCTCTGCGGCAGATTGGCCTGGTGGACGATAATAAACACCTAGAATCAGTTTACCAGAAGGGACAGTAATTTCAGCCCAGATACATTCACTACTGGGAGTTTCCAGCTCCGCACATCGTCTGACAGGTAGATTGTCTTTTACATACAGGGCAACCCCTCCCCCCACACCAGTTTCACGATCCTTACGTAGCGGGGTTTGAAAGCCTTCAATTGCCAATAAAGCATCAGGGTAGGAAGTATCGAGCCATGTTTCAGATAAAGAAATGACTTCCAATTTTTCAGACTCCGCCAAAATACTTATTTCTTCGAGTTTACCATCAGATTTTAAGCTACGTACGTTAGCATGACACACAGAAAACTTATTAAGAACAATATTATGAACTGGACCAGGGTTTGGATGAATACTCGTGGAGAGCTCCCTAAATATAAGAACCGTCACATGTCTCAGAAGGCATAGACATTCGGTAAGTAATACTGCGGCAAATACTATGAGGAACGTAAAAGAGAGGATGAAACTATGATCGTGATATGAAAATGTAGACACGTTGGCAGACATGGACAGGAACATAAACCCATCTTTGTTGTGAAATAACCCTACCACAGCTCTATATTGATTTAAACAGATGCCCATTAGGGGGTATCATACTGGTTAATGTCCGTCGCTGAACACTGTGAGACACAACAGAAAATAAATGCATTCATGTTTACAAAAAACCCAATAAGTATATGACAATGTATGCTGGAGAATATAGTCTTCAAAACAACAAATAAAGTAACATAAACAAGAGCACGAGAGAGTGCAGAAAACAAAAAGTGTACAGACATGGCAACAAAAGAGAGCAAGATCATCACAAGTGTAATGATGTTCATATGAAAATGATTGAAAATCTGGATGTAAGTTAAATCGGAGTTTAACAAATATAACCTGTTGTTGTACCGAATATCATATCTGTAAATGAATGAGGCATTTAGCTCAGTTTACATAAGGTATGGAGATGCAGAGTGGCAAGAATGATGACGGCTACTATGATATTGTAGCAATTGTAACAATTTTTCGCTCGTTTAAAACAGTCTGTGTGAAGCATGTTCAAAGATCAGTTTCAACTGTTGTAATATGGTAAGAATACATAACCGTGATCCTCAATATGTACAAGTATAACGTGAAATGACATCGCAGCGTGTAGTATTATGACAATGAAAAAAAAAAAAAATGCATCTGAAATCGAGCCCATGCGTTATATCATATAGAGTGACCAGAATGCAGTTGGTCGACCGTGTGGTGTATAATACATAAATGCGTTGACAACTGAAACTAATCTTAACTGTCAGAAAATTTAACACAAGATTATTTCATATATAGAGACTTAAATTGAATAAAGTTATCAAGACATATGGGCTGCATTTGTAAATACTTGTACACACAGATAGCCAAGCGTACATCTGAGGTCATAACAGGGCATGTCACTTGCGGTTACATAATGTATAAACATGCTTTTCTAAGAATGAAGTGAACCGAGAGACCAGCTATGGTTCTTGCTATGCATACAACCTGTAACGTGATATTATAAACCGAGATATTCATATGAGATGATGAATCAGGGTGACAAAAACCTGGAAACGAAAATAAATGGAATTGGAAATACTTTGGTATGTACTATTAGTGTTGAAGATGCAGTAAAGACGTATGTTCGTTTGCACACATACACACATACCAGACATCATTCCCACACGTACGGGATGATGCATAATGTACAATTTAGCATATGTGGAGACGGCAAAACATAATGCTAAGAACATATATAGATAAAGAAAACTTAAACAGTTAGATCCACTCAGTAGATTGAAACAGAAGGGAGATATCCTCATTTCATGTAATTTGATAAATTGATTTTATTTGGTATAATTAACATATATCACAATGATAAATATATAAAACATGCATGTAACTTAAGCCTAGAAACGAACATAACATAGGGTCTGTATGCTCACGTAGGTAACTCATTATTTATAAAATTTAAGATTGAATAAAAAGTTACCAATATGCCAACTTGATGTAAAAGGGTCTAAAAGTTGTTGACGGTACCAAGGATGGATTCAATCTACCCAGGAACCTGCTATTACGACTAAGTCTGTATAGCACATCTCTGTTGTTGTACACCGTGTGTCACCGGACAGTTTTTTAACTCGCTTGCACAACAAGCGGCATACGTGACTGAACATGCCTGGGCTCTGTTAAGTGTTATTTTTGCGATTGATTCCACGTGACGAAATTGCCAGAAATTATATGATTTATATTTCTGTGCACTTTCTATTTCAATATACCTGAAAAATTTGATACCGTAGGCGGTGTTAAGAGTCTGATCTTACTTACGGTCACTTAATTAATCAAGCAACACGGCAGGCCCACAAGCCGTGCAACACAAAAGCGAGTGTACACAGCCTGTCACGGGCATGCACCCAGGCATGGTTTTCCGCTACACGTACATCCATTCCCACTCTGGCAAATTTTTGGAGGGATACCCCACGAATATTTTTTCTTAGCAAATAAGAGAGCTTGTTACATAGAAAGACGAACATCAGAGGATTCCATCAGTATAGTAAATAATCACGAGATTGATAATGGTCAATACAAAACACCGTGACCGCTTGGGGTAATTTTTGCAGTTGTATCTTTCAAAAATGCATCGCGTTTTTGTGCGTGCGTCCACAGAGACGCAAAATGACAATGTTTTATGAATTTCCAGGCGTCGTTTCTTTATTTTTTGCGTCTATGACGCAGGACGCAAGCTTAATGTGATCCCTGATCCAGCTTCTGTTCTGCCATGTACGGGTACTGTGTTACGCACTCAGCCCAGTTGTAATTACTAAATTACGGGCTAAATTAGCTGCCTACGAACAGCGTCAGTGTCACGGAAAAAAAGAAAAAAATGGATGAGAAAAAATTCCGGGAAGTTCTTGAGGATTGTTGGCAAGAGATGAGAGTAAATTATCAGGCGACCAAACACCAGGAGCAAGCATTATTTAATGTTATTGTTGAGAAGAAAGACACTTTTGTAATTTTACCAACGGGCAGTGGAAAAAGCCGAATATTCCAACTAATACCTGACCTGGTGAAACGGAAAACGCCTATTCCAGTCAAACCTGTAGTACTAGTAATCTTATTTTGCCCTCTCGTAAGTCTAGTGAAATCTCATCAGCAAGAACTGAGGAAGTTAGGGGTGTCGTCTTGTATTCTGGGTGAAGGTGACGCCGGGAACATTTCCCGATCGCAATACACAGCACCCTGTTCCATTCTGACATCTTTTACTCCAGTAAGTCACAGATACACAAGCAGGTAAACCACGTTTGAGAAGGTGTCAATTGGATTACTCCCTTGGGTCCTCGACCTCGTGAAGTTATTTTGACTGCTGTGTGGGAAGTGACGTGTTGCTCGCAACTGATTGGACGACGCACAGCTCATTAATAATGCAGTAGGCAACTTTCACGATAAGCGAAGTACAATTCATTGGCCCAGCGGCGCCTGACAACGTTATCGCCAGATCTGCCAATTGCCTCTTGAAATGATATTGAGTCTCCCCTCTTTCCCTGTTGCTCTCCGATAGAGCCACAGGGAGAGAGGGGAATAGGCAAGGTTCGGGGGCAGCGGTGCGTGCCGTGGTGGACGGACAGCCCGGTCCTCCGCTAAACCCGTTGACGGAGGACGGGGTTGTTGACTCCTTGGCCGCACTGCTGTCCTCCCCAACTACAATCGGCCCAATTCACGGGAACGTAATTTAGTAAAATTGCTTACTAGGTTTTGATCCTGTTTCGCACTTTAAGATATCATTGATGACAATATTATACTGGTTTTGTTTTGCGCGTCCGTGTCTCTTCTCCCAGGAGGGATGCGGCACTATCCTTATCCCACCTGGGCGAAGCACCGGGACCTGCAAGTTTTAACGCACTTATTTCTCGTGATTATCATCCAGACTCCTATATGCTATTTCATCCAAATGTGTCTGGGTGAAACCTTATAAAATGCCCCATCCTTTTATTATGAACATATCTTTTGCTCTTTTAGTCTTTGTATGTGTGTGTATAGCCAAACACCAAGTGTAAATGTGCTTGTGCATATTGCTCTCATAAATCTTATTTTGGTGTATATGTGTGTGTATTTTTGATGTATACCTTTCCCCGAGTTCGGGGGTTCAATAAAGAATAATAATAATAATAATAATAATAATTGCGACACGGCCGGGCAGACTTTCGCTGGGGGCCAACATAGTGTATCGCCCCAAGAAAGTCTGCTTAGGAGGCAAGGTAATCCGGTGAAAATAAATATGTTTAAACTAAACTAAACTAAGATACTAGCTTGTGCATTAACAAAATGTAAATTAATGAAAAAAAAGCTAGAAATTACTTACCTGTTGCTTCCCTCTGCAAGAGTACTTTAATTTTATATGAACTGTCATGAGCAGTGTCTCCACAATTTGCAAACAATAAACCCTGACATGCGCAATAGCCATTGTGCAACGAGCCACCTGCATAGAATAAAAAAATCCTACACTAACACACATGCAAATGATGGTTTGTATTTGGCCGATATAATATATCACATGATACTTGCAAAAAACACGTCGATCAAACTCTTTGTCATCCCGCAATGTTAACCTATTAGAGATTTGTGTAGACTGAAGGAAAACGCTGATCCTCCAGAGCCAAACATTGCAGCATGCGCCCTAGGTGGCTCCAAGTTTCTTTGGTTTGGTTTTATACAGCTGGATATTTATGAGAAATGTGCAAGTCGTAAATAAGATGTGAAGAGCTGTCTTTCTGTAACAGGAAAATGGAGCATAGTAGCACCATATATTCTTCGAATATTTAAACCCCACGCTTTCCCATTGAGAGCGGCAGCACTCACTCAAAATGGCTAATTTTATAGATATACACATCTGTTTGCTTGCATTTTAGGTTGCAAAGAAGCATAATCGTGCAGCTAGCCAAATTGATTAAATCAAAGTGAAGTTTCAGACTTTGGTAAATTTTCGTCTTTCAGTGCAAACTAATAATAAAGTCCAACCGCTTACATGCAATACGGCAGTTGGTTCAAAAGTGTCACGCTTTGAGCGTTGGGGCAAGAGGCCAGCTCTTGGCTCCCTGCACAAAGCAAAAGTGATATTGTAGTGATCTCAGTTAACATTACGTTATTTTAAAGAATAAGCTTGTTCTAGTCGCCAGCCATATTTGCACACGCAGGTGTGTGTGTGGAACCATTCACTGCTTCAGTTCGTGCCACAATAATTACAGTGTCCACAAACTTTGGAAGCAGTATCTGCATCATTATGGTGCTTACACTGTTGGTTGTCTCTGTAGTAGAAGGTTGGACACACACTCTCATAAGCACCTTGGCGTAATGTTGTCATCTGATTGCACCTGGAAAAATCACCCTGACACTGTATATGTAAAAGCTATGAAACGTGTAGACTGCCTTCGTGCCATGAAATACACCTTAAATAGAAAGTCACTGGAAAAAATGTACATGGACCAGATATGAACCGCGGGTCGAGTAGGTGGTCATAATACCCACTTCGAGCGCCGATCGGCGCGAGAAGAGGTATTGTGACCACATACGAGACACAAGGTTCATATATAGTTTAGTTCATTGTTCGTCCAAGTCAAAGAAAATGTCATGCTTTACTGGACATTTAATTGTTTGGAGCTCGCTTTAAAACCCCTTCAATGCACGTGCAACATAGATTCTTTCTATTTTACAACTTTTCACAATGTCAATTCGTCCGACTAGCAACAGGTCTCAGAATCGACTCAACCAGTGGCATTGCTTCATAGACTTGCTCAAGTCTCACTGGACTGTCCTCCGTATTCTATTTAAAATCAAATTCATTGCCAAATTAAATTTTAAGTAAACACACGTCGTAGCTTTACCTAGCTGATTGGCGTGGAACGTGTATATAACCAGATAACATTGACTCCAGATGATTAGCGCCGGGCGGTCTGCACTGTGTTTCTTATCACACAGACAAGCGAGCGGTCATAACGTGTGAATACGGGTAGCCGTAACAAGCCTAGAAGAACCAAGGCGAGGAAATTGTGAATACGGGTAGCCGTAACAAGCCTAATGAAAACGCACCAAACACAAATCAAGTGAACATGCTAGCGTTAAATGGTGTCAATGAAGAGCCTAAACTCTGTATTGAGAACTGTTTGTACAACAGAGAACACAAAGACGCTATGATCCAGTGTGTAACATGCATGATTTGGCACCATTACACATGTATTGGTGAAAAAGAGCCGGAAATAAGTGCCATGTGGAACTGCAAAGGCTGTAGATTAATACCTACTCATTCAACCAGTGGCATTGCTTCATAGACTTGCTCAAGTCTCACTGGACTGTCCTCCGTATTCTATTTAAAATCAAATTCATTGCCAAATTAAATTTTAAGTAAACACACGTCGTAGCTTTACCTAGCTGATTGGCGTGGAACGTGTATATAACCAGATAACATTGACTCCAGATGATTAGCGCCGGGCGGTCTGCACTGTGTTTCTTATCACACAGACAAGCGAGCGGTCATAACGTGTGAATACGGGTAGCCGTAACAAGCCTAGAAGAACCAAGGCGAGGAAATTGTGAATACGGGTAGCCGTAACAAGCCTAATGAAAACGCACCAAACACAAATCAAGTGAACATGCTAGCGTTAAATGGTGTCAATGAAGAGCCTAAACTCTGTATTGAGAACTGTTTGTACAACAGAGAACACAAAGACGCTATGATCCAGTGTGTAACATGCATGATTTGGCACCATTACACATGTATTGGTGAAAAAGAGCCGGAAATAAGTGCCATGTGGAACTGCAAAGGCTGTAGATTAATACCTACTCATCTGATAGTACAGGGAATAAGCAACCTTGAAAACCAAGTTAAGGCAAATAATATAGAAGAGCTCAAAACTCTCAAGGCACAGATCCAATCACTCAACACGAACAATGCTGATCTTGTAAAACAACTATCTGCAAAAACCGCAGAATGCACAGAGCTTAGGCGCGAAAATGCAGAACTTAAAGATGGCCTAAAGAAAGCCCACGAAAAGCTCGAATCTAAGGACAACAAAGCATCCTCTGACAACTTAGTGATTGGGAGCTCTATCATTAAGGATGTCACAAGCAGCGACAGTAAGACAGTAGTAAAGTCTATGAGTGGCGCCACAGTCAATGATGTGCATAATGCATTGACAAAAGAAACAAGAAAATATGAAACTGTCATCTTACAAGTTGGTACAAACGACTGTGCCAAGTCCAATGATGCTGATAAGATAATCAATGACTACAAGTTAATGGCAATTGGCGCTAAACAAGTTGCAAAGCATGTCAAAGTATCAAGCTTGTGCCCACGAGTTGACAAATGTGATGCCCAAGAAACGGCAGAAATAGTAAATGCGGGACTAGCAGCCATGTGCATTGACAATGGCTATACATTTATCAATAATGAACCAAAATTTCGTCTCGCTGACGGCACAATAAATGAAGGTGCTTTACAAAAAGATGGCTTACACCTTTCCCAGTTTGGCACGAGAAAGCTGATCGAAAGTTTTGGTATCCAGTGCCTTGGAGTAAGAGCCTCAACAAGCCAATCCAGCCAAAACAAAAGCACACTACCGGGGAAAAGGTCAAATAATGGTCCGTGGTCACGAAACGGGACAGACAATGGTAGGACTACTGAAAGTGGCGCGTGGCAGCATGTTGGCAAGCACAATCGCAAGCATGCACAAAAGGAGACGAACAGCAGACGGAACAATACCACCGGTAGCTATGAAGGAGGACGAAACCATACAGATGTAAGGTCCCAAAACGATACAGCAAAGTGTACTTTCTGTGGTGAAAGAAACCATAACTCCACCACGTGCAAGCACGGTCAGAAGATACGGTGCGACACGTGCTGGAAACTCGGACATAAAAAGAAGATATGTTGGTATAACAGTACATATTAGAGGTGTGGCAAAGAAGGTAGGGCCTCCAAGACCAGCACCAGGGAGCCTACCAAAAATAAGACAAAACGCCATCGCCGAGGTAAGCAGCGTAAGTTAAGGAAAGTGTATAAGAAAATTAGACTAGCATACTGTAATGTGCAAAATTTAGGTTTAGCCAAACGATGTGAATTGTCTCATTTACTGGAAAAAGAACACTTTTCTATGTATGCAATGGTTGAAACGTTCCACCGATCTGATCATGACATAATATTTGAGAATATACATCCTCAATATAAGTGGTTAGGCAAAGCAAGGAAGAGCACTGTGAAAAAGACAGGAGGTGGTTTAGGTCTCCTAATTAGCAAAAGTATTGAGGTTCTAGATAACAATGTTTTCGACTCGCAAAATGATGAATTTGAGCGTTTATGGATAAAGGTCAAAGCTGGACAGAATATTTTTATGGTCGGGGTAACTTACTTTCCTAACGATGGAATAGATAAAGATAATAGTTCCTTTCTTATGACTGAACTGATCGAAAATATCAGCCAATTGCAATCTAAGGGTCACCATTGTATTTTGTTGGGAGATTTCAACGGTAAAATAGGAGAGTATCGTGTTGAAGGTAAAGCAAGTTTTAATGGCGACCTGCTAGAAAAACTGATAGAGACAGCTGATATGAAAGTTTTAAACAAATCTCCCTTATGCACTGGAAAATATACGTGGCATAGAGGTAGCACCAAGACCACTATTGACTATGCACTTATAAGCTCCTCTCTGGAAAATAACATAGACAGTGTCATCATTGATGAAGTTGGTGATTATGACTTAGGCAGTGATCACAATACAATATGTGTTTCGTTTAACTCTTCCGAGTGTAAAAACAATGCCCCCCTGGTAAAAAATATCATGAAGTGGAAAATCAATGAGGTAAAAGACTGGAGTGCTTTTAGACTAGCTTTATCTGCTAAATTTGCAAACTTCGAGTGTGACCTTTCCCAACCTATTAACCAAACATGGCTAGGATGGAAGCAGATTGTTACAGAAGTTGGTGAACAATATGTCGGTAAAAAAGAAATAAAAGACGATAAAAAGCATGTGTGTGACAAAGAAACTAAGAAACTCATTCAAAATCGTAGAACGGCAAATAGGTTCTACAGGTTTTGGGCAGGCAAAGAAACTTGTGACCCAGAAATTTTACAAGAACTTTGGCAAGAATATTTGCGCAGAAAGCGAGATGTTCACGAAAAAATCAAAACCATTAAAGTCCAAAACAAAATAAAAGTTATCTCTTTAAATTCTAGAAAAGGAACGAAAAACACACGTTCATATTGGCGAATGCTGAAACGTTTGAATGGAAATAATGGACATCCCTTAAAAATCTGCGACCCTAATGACAAAAGCAAAATTATTAACGATCCGAAGAGAATCAGTGAAATATTAGGTACATATTGGAAAAATTTGGGAAATTCTGGGTCACCGACAGGTGATAAAGACCTAAACAATACTTTGATGGAACATCTTTCTTGTGACGGAGATAAAGTAGACACGTCTGGCCTCACAGATATAGTAATAGATGAAAATGCTACCTGGAATGCCATTAGCAAACTAAAGAACGGTAAAGCCTGTGGTATCGATAATATACCAAACGAATTTTTAAAGCATGGCGGTGAGGCAATTGTTAACTCACTTACGAAAATATTTAAGCTATGTAAAATACTAGAAAGCTTCCCAGACGATTGGTCAAAAGGTTATATTAAACCAATATATAAAGACGGTAAGCCAGAGATACTCAGCAATTATAGAGGAATTACAATTACTTCTAATGTATATAAAGTGTTTGCATCCATGCTTGAAACACAAATGATGTCTTTCTATGAGGAACAGGAAACCTTTGGTGAACTGCAAGGTGCATATAGACAAGGTCGTAGGTTAGAAGATCACTACTTTAGTCTCAAAGGTCTATGTAGTTTAAGAAAGGACAGAAAAGAGAAAACATGGTTAGCATTTCTTGATATCAGCAAAGCTTTTGATACGGTAAACAGAAATCGGATGATGTGCGAACTGTGGAATAGTGGAATTCAAGGTAAAACATGGCGACTAGTACATAGATTGTACGAGAAGGTGGAAAACAAAGTTATATTTGGTCCTTTTGAAAGTAATTGGTACGAAAGTGTTAATGGTGTGAAACAAGGATGCATTCTATCACCCACGCTATTTTCTATTGTCATGAATGATCTGCTCTTTATGCTTAATGAGCAGAAGTTAGGAATAACCTATCATGAGGAACTTATTCCCGCCTTACTATATGCAGATGACATTGTTTTGATGGCAAATGATGATGAACAACTACAGAAAATGCTTAATATTGCACATAGATTTGCTATAAAATGGGGAATGAAATTTAATGACACAAAATCAAAAGTTATGGTAATAGGTAAAAAAATGGATATGACAAGGAAATGGTTTTTGGGAACGTTGACACTTGAAGAATGCACTATGTATAAATATTTAGGTATTATTTTTGCCCAGTCATTACAAGACTCTCCACACATAAAGCAACACTTGAAAGGTAAACTTAGTCGCTTAAATGGATATATATGTAGTATTCTCTCATCGCACGACAATATAAATAGAGTAACGTTTGGTGACAGTCTCTGGAAAAGCCTAATAATGCCTTCACTCTCACATGGCAGTGCAGTATGGTTTAACAATACAAAGGAAAGCACAAGTATTGTAAGATCATTCCAGTACACGGTGGCACGAGCTATTCTACAAGTAAGAGGTACCCCTGCAATGGTGGCAACACTAGGGGAGTTTGGCTGGCTACCACTGATAACCATCTTGAATAAACAGAGAGTAAAATATTATCATCATGTAAAGTATAACATTCCAGCAAACAGACTGTGTAAACGAGTACTTTGTGACTTAGAAACAAATTTTCAGTCCGGTCATAAATCTTGCTGGCCATACATGTCACAGATATCCACAATCTTGTCCGAGGCTGGATTAGATAATGTAAATTGCAGAGATACTGGTGACTGGATCTATCCTTTTTGTAAGTTGTCCACGCAAAACTACGCATATGACTTTTTTAAAGATATCGATGAAATGTCCTCCTTGTCATATTACAAATTGATTAAGTATTCCACACTTGGGGAGAGATACATGTTCCAGGTAAATGACTTCAAGGGCACCAGACTAAAATTTATGGCTAGAACCGGATGTCTAGGATTGGAAGAAACATTACAGAGATGGAATTTGTCCAACGGAATTTGTAAACTATGTAATCAAGGTATAGAAGATTTATTTCATTTCACTTTCACATGTGAACACTCCAAGGAATTAAGAATTAAGATTTGGCGAAATTTGGAAAAATGCCTGTTGGAACATGGTTATACCCATGTATGGGAACATTTTACTCGCTCTTCCTTAACTACGAAATTTACGCTACTGTTTGGAATATCGTTCAATTATGACCATGCTGTTTATGATATATTTGACAGTGCTTGTAAAACTTTCCTTAAAGAAGCATGGCGTTGCCGTATGGTAGCTCTTGAAGGTGCTGGCTGTGACATTTCTGTGTAGATTCTTAAAAAAAATAACTGTGATATATAAGCTAATGTGTATGTGTGTGTATGTGTGTGTATGTGTGTTTGTATGTATATATACACACATGTATATATGCATATGTATATATATATCTTCAACTGTGCCTGTTCACAGTAGAGAAATAGAGTTGTACAGTTCCCTGTAAGGTGCAGATTCCATAGATTTTAAATGGAGCTCCTATATTGTATATAAGTTTTATCTATTTTGAAGTGTACTTTAATTTTATACATTGTAATTATGACGATGATAAACATTTATTTTCTACATTGTAAACCAAAAGTGCACGATGTACTTGTCCTTACGCTTTCTAGAGTTTTCTCCCAATGAGTGGTTTATCTCTAGTTTTAGCGCGGGGGACAAAACTATGATATTGATGATTGGTTACACCGGTTGAAAGCAAACTTTAAGTGGGTAAGATACTTGGACGCATCATGGAATACACCCTGTTCCATCGATGCCCCCGGTGTAAAGGGGTAGTTTTCCTGATAAAATTATTTATTTATTTATTGTTTACAAACCTTTGGTATTGGGTGCGGAATTCGCGATTTGGTATTTTGAAGAGGTAGCATCCAAAATGTATGTGTGATTAATGTTAAGGGAAGGTTAATTTGTCAAAAGAATGTAATGGACAATATATATGTATATATACATGGAGCTATGAGAAGCCTATTGATGGTTGCATGCGCATGTAAAAAGTAAATTCCAAAATGGTAAATGGATGCTGTTCCACGTACGGCTCAATGCTGAACGTAGATACAGCCCTACCACACACAAATCCTTACTTTGTAATATAGACGGCTTCTTGTAGTATACTTGGACGCATCATGGAATAAACCCCGTTCCATTGATGCCCCCGCTGTAAAGGGGTAGTTTTCCGAATAAATTATTATATTATATTATTATAACGCACTCCTCTTCAGAAGCTGTTAATTGAGCTACTGTGTAATGAAGGATTAAGGATTGTCTAATTGCAGTGCACCGCGTCAGGCAAAGGGCGTCCAGTGGTGTCGGCAGCCGGAGGGAGACGGTCCGCTTTGTCTCGCTTGAGTGGCCAGTGACTAGCCATGCATTCATCCAAGGCCAATTTCCACTCGCAATGATAATGGGATTAGAACTGACCAGGACTCAATAGCTGCTACTGTTGAAACCGACACGGCGGCAGTGTCGACCAGTTAAAAAAAAAAAAATAATAGGACCTACTTAATAACACCGTGTAGTTGGCATAATATTATTCAGTTAACTTTGTGGAGGGGAAAATGTATCGCACTTCTGGGTGGGACCGCGGGATGGGAAAATAGGGACATGCACCAGGGACTTTTGCAAGTCTAATTGCTTCACAGCGTGCCGTGATGTCTGGACGTGCAATCTCGCTGGTACGCAGTTGGCGCTTTGTTCATTATTTTGTCGAAGTTCAGCATGGAGTTTTCTGATTTGTTTGGGCAAGAGACTGATTTAATTCTGACACAGGCTTTGACAAACGCAGAGAACGACACGGCTATTTTTAGTGGAGACCCATCACTGAAAGGACTGAAACTTTCTCAAGTATGTGCCGAAATAGAGAACTGTGAAGAACTAAATTGCGTTGCGGATGACTTGGGCGTGTCTGTCCAAGAAGTATGGAATACATTGGGGCATGCAGTTGACTGCACAGACCCCAAATTAGTTTAAATAGTTAGCTTGCCTGTACACTACTTTTTCTCACAATAAAGTAATATATATATTCACTGTCACACTCAAATGTGTCTTTATGTGGTGGCTAATTTTTGTCCGTGTTCTGAGCATAATTATGATAATAAACTACCTGATTTTGGAATTTATGTATATGTATTACTCTTGCAGGCCCTTAGGATGTGTGCCTCCAGATCACAATCAATTTCCAGGGGGTTGTGAGAACGCGAATATTGGCCAGGAGAAAACCAGAAGCCGTTTGGTAAGTTGATTGCGCCGTTTTCCCGTTTGTATTTTGCGTTTTTCTTTTCTAACGCTTTTCAAATACCACGCCTCAGAATTAGACATTCAGGTAAAAAAAAAAGAAAAAGAAATGCCCTGTTAATTTTTGTATATATCTGGATATATAAAGCGCTCCAAAATGGTGGTAGATATTATGTGTCACCCTATTATCATGAGGTGGGCTGTTAAAGAAGCGTTGGAAAATAAAAAAACCCGAGAGAAGAACAAAACAACGGGGCCGTAAACTTAAATAGCTTCTGGTTTTCTACTAGTACACACTCATATTTAAATGTATTCAGAAAAACTTTCTAGAATGACAAATAAAAACACCGCTGTGTTCGCGTCGCAGTAGATATCGGTAGGGCCTGTCATGTCCTGAATTCTGGTCTGCAGATTTATATATTTTTGTCCGATTTCTTTTGTTCCTGTCGGGGTTGGTATTAGCACGCGAGGTTGGTATGTCTCATAATATACACCTCTGTAGGACAATAGAACTATGAACTAAGGTGTTTATCAGGCCCCTCCTCGACATTCTTTGGGACAATTGTTCCCTTGCATGCTCCAATAAGCTTGAACAGGTGCAGTTAGCGGCCGCACGTGTCGTGACCGGTGGCACTCAAACCACAAGTAACAGATTACTTTATAAGGAAACACAATAGTATAGTATAGACACATTTGTTTTACATGCATTGTGAAAGAAGTCAAGCATTGACTTATCGAGTCACTCTCCATGGCACAGATGTTGGCTTTTACTTCCTACCTTGCCTAGTGGAGGAAACCGAAGAACTCGGGAGAAAACCACCGTGCACGATTAAAGTGGTAGGAACTTTTTCCACATGCTGTGTGGCACACACAGCCACACAGCATGTGGAAAAAGTTCCTACCACTGCCCAGGACGAGAATCAACCCGGGTCGCAGAGGTGAAAGGCGAGCGCCTTACCGCTCAGCCAACCGTGCACCCAATGGAAACCGTTGAAAGACAGAAGAGAGAAACACAAATTGATACACTTTTACAAGATCGTAAATGGTTTCGCCCCACATTACCTACAGGATAGGATTCCTGAATGTATTGCCACCGGTCACAACACCAGACACAGTAACGAAATACCTCTAATTTGGCCCTTTGAAAGTTTCACCTTGACATAACTTGGTCAATTTTCATCCGATTTGGTTCATGTTGGGCTGAAATTGTGGATATTCTAACACTGTGCAATTTACATGTGACCTGTAAAGGTCAAAGGTCAAGATCATTTGGACTTTGAAATTTGCATCCAGCCATAAGGTTAATGTAATGTGAAGGACCAAAGGATAAAAGTTGCAGCATTTAATATTCGCAAATTTTGAAGGCACACAGAAAGATTTCCTTTGAAGCAAACCTTCTTTTCTAGTTGCCTTACGTCATACGCCCCGTTTTCTTCTCAGTGAGCTGGGTTGGCAAACTCTCTCTGTCCGGCGGAAATACCAAAAACTACATGTAGTTCCTTTTTTAAAAAATGTTACACAAAATTACACCTCAGTACCTGTGTGGCCTCATACGTGAGAATCTCTCGCGCATAACTAATCTCAACTTGAGAAATCGTTTTGATATAAGACAGATTCGATTCAAAACTAAACGTTTCGGCGATTCTTTTCTCCTGTCAAGCGTCAAACTTTGGAATAATCAACCCTTGGACGTCAGACAGTCAGCATTCCTGGACATATTCAAAACTAAATTTAAAAATACCCTTTTGTGTGTTGACATTCAACCTGATTATTTTTCATATGGAAAACGTTTTACGAACATATATGTAATACCCAAGTGAGCCTTGGATTTTCCAGACTCAACTCCCATCTTCACAAATTCAATATTGTCTCGTCTCCCTCTTGCACCTGTACTACCCCGGACGAGGATACTTATCATTATTTTCTAGTCTGCCCCCGTTATTCAGTTTCAAGACTCAAATTATTGAACACTGTGTGTCATCTCTTGGCCCCTGGAGTAAATCCTACCCTTATTACCTATTTGGCAAGCGACATCTTGATTACACATTTCAACAAAGGTAGCAAAGATTTACCCAAGGACATAAATGAAGGAGTATTTAATGCAGAGACCCGAAGGTTCGAATTTTAAATCTAAATGCCTGCTCATGGTGAAAATCTTGTGCATGTTCTGTTTTGATAAATTAACACAATCAAGACCGAAAGTTAAATTAGGCACGCCAGTAGAGTTCCACGTGTAGGATTTAACGCCACTGGCGACTCCAGGATAGGACCAGCCCTTGTCAGACTATTTATGCATTGTGCGTCTTGTCGCTGAAATCCTGTCATGAACATGTTGGTCATATAATTCTGTTTCTAAAAAATGCAATACAGGTGCAACCCTTGTAATACATACAAACTGAATTGAATGAATGTAGTTGTACCATGCGAAACACACATCTTATTCTGCCTCACTCATTCTCTGTCTGTGTGTCTGTGTGTCTGTCTGTCTCTCTCTTTCTCTCTCTCTCTCTCTCTCTCTCTCTCTCTCTCTCTCTCTCTCTCCCCCCCCCTCGAACGCTTTTTTTAAAAAAAATCTGCTTTAAATCCCATAGGGATAATAGAATAAATTACAATGGGATAAAAAAAATCAACCTTTTTCCACCAGGTTCAAAGTGTACACTTGGGCTTGACCACCCCTCCACCAGTGTGCGTTTTGTACACTTGTAAAAATGTCTACATTTTTGGACGGCCCCTAAGTATCATCCTCTATTTATTTTCAATGATTACAGTCCGATTTGTTGATGTTACTCAATGTATCTTGTCAGTTTGTGTATAGTTGGCCAAGTACATGTACTTGGCTGGCAACAGTTTGTGCATCCGTCAACTTCCTTGCATATTCACCCTCAGTCATGCATGGTACATCAGATGATCTTAAAACATAAGAACCATCATAATACATAACACCGACATTCATAAATAGGTCTGCAATGTTGACAAAGTTAAGGGTGCACTAAGGAATTAATGCGCGAAGTTTTAGGGTAAGTGCCACTGAAAAGTTAGCATGGTACATGCATTCAGTGATCTCCAGCAAATGTTATTTCAGAGGAAGACCAATATTGTGTGAGTAATTGAGACCCACAGTATTTTTCTGTCAGATACATAAGTTTTTTTTAACTGAACCTTCCATCAGGCGAAATGTATTAATACATAAAATATATGGTTCTGTGTTGTCAATGTCATTAATTTGTCTGGTGACCACCAGGTGTCATCTTTGTACAGCCATAAAAAATTGACTGCTTCAATCCGGTACTTTTATTGCAATATTTTGTTTTTCCTGTAAACACAGCAAGATTAACAAAGAAATGTATAGGCTTTCCAATTCTTTAGTGCACCCTTAAGCAAGTTGAAGTCAAACACAGGTATAATCTCAAACATGATTTTTATTGCCACGTAGTGAAACCAATCATCATATGTACAACTTGTGATGGAAAATAAGTGAAATAATGGGAATGTACCCCATATACATATGATTTTTGAGCTTTTTAAAGCCATTTAAAGGTAAATATGTACATGCATATAGTCTGAGAGTAGAGTTTGTACATCTGGTTCACCCGAGCAGACAGCTATTTTGCTGTCACTGACATATCGAACCTGTATGAAGCTCCGCTTGAGTTGTCATATGCCAGAAGAGTACTACAAAGGACCCAGATATGGTCTGTTAGGTAAGGTTAAGGCTGTTTATGGTGCACGGGGGCATGACGCTAGGCCTAGGGTGACTTGAGGCACATCAGATTCAAGGCAAGGCGCTGCTGGTGTTAATACCAAGCAAAAGTTCATCACTTTTTTATTGGATGCATTATGTAATGAAGCCAATATATCACAAAATATGGATGCAAATCACTTATGTCATGAAAAAATCTGCATGAACCCCTCATATTTATCTTTAGAACCACAAATTTATTAACAGCCAGCTCAATCAATGAAGAAAAAAAAACAACTTGTGTCAAAACTATCCACAATGTATAATGTAATTTGTGGTGTGAATATTACATATTTGAAACATATTAATCAACACCTGTTAGGCCATCCGTATGATCTGTTGTATATCAGCCAGTCTTATATTCAGAATGAGCAACTTGGCATCTCAATGCCCTTTTCAAAAGTTGTTTTCTTTTTCTTAAATATGCCCAACTTTTTTTCCTTCCAACATCATAAATTTGTTTTTGTTGCAGTTTATTTAAATGTTTGCACCAGGTCCACCAAATTTAATATCAGATCCCATAAACCTATTTATCTTTATGGTAGAATCCCCTATACCTGGATTGCATGCCTCATGGATCATGGCAGCACAGCACCCCCTGTGATTGCGCTTCCAAGTATTTGAATTTGGGACACCCTTCAGAATACGCTTGTGCATAGCTTCACTTTTGTTTGTTGTGTGGAGCTTCATTTGAGTACTCAATGCACCTGGCCCCAATTTCTTATCAATCACTTTTTGTAATTGTTCTCTGTCTGTGTCCTCCATAGTTAAATACTTATGTCCAGGCAGGTATCTTGGCACAGGTGCAGTACCTTTACTGCGTCGACAAAAAAAAAAAAAAGGAAAAGCGCCTGCAGTTGTCATGCTTGCCACTAAAAAAAAACAATCTCAAATGTTGTTTTTGGCATTGTTCACTTTCATTGTCAATCTGTCCACAGCCTAGTTGTTTGTTGCCTGCTTTGCTTTCCGCAGCTCTACATTACATCTCTTTACAATAGCATTGGAAAGCTTTTTTTCACAAAATTTGATTGATCCTTTTTACACCCAATAAGTTTGTTACTAAGTTTTGCATTGTATAGACAGTTCCTTTGGTTGCGCGAAACATGTGTGGCACAGATATTTTTCTTTATTGTAACCTTTTCACCTTGTGCATCATAGGCACCCTGCAAAAGTTTACTGTCACCATCTGTGCACAGTTCTGAAAGATGTAGAGATGCTGATGAATTGTTCAGCTGCTTCACCAGTTCTTGTCCCATAGCTGACTCAGCATTGCCTATTGGTTTATGCTGTGGATAGTTGGCCTGGCAAACACCACCATGGTTTGGACAAGCTGTTATAATTGCTCCCTGCGCTTGAAGTTTTTGTGCATTAGAACAAAGTTTACTAACTGTTGCCATAGCCACCACCATTTTTGAGACAGTGTCCTGCTCAATCAAAGTTGATACAGCTTGAGTCCCAGGTTGTTGGAAAGACAGCCCTTTTATAGGGTTGTTATACATAACATCAGCCTCAGCTGCAATGCCAATTGTTGCGGTGTCTCTCGATTGTTCTCGTAATTGTAGTACTTTTGCCAAGAAAGTCCGGTTTTCCTCAATGGCAATGTTACACAGTTCCAAGCAGGCATCAGAGACCGAGTTAGTAATATACTGCATGGTTGGTACACTGGGGCAAGGCACATCAATGCTGGCAAGTAAAATTCTGGCACCAGTGTATCCATTTGGAATGTAAAGACAAGCCGTACCTAACCGGTTTGTCATGACAGCCCGTCACCTTCCATGTTTACCTGGTACAACAAGTTCATCATACAAATGTGTACGGGATGAGCGGTACTTACATTTTGTACACTCTAGGACTTCATTGACCCCAAGTCCATTTGTTACTTCCATCTTGGCCACAAATCGCACATTTGGAAAAGAACAGTCTGTTGCAATGTGATGGTACTCTTCAAGAAACTTGTTGACCAAGTCCTCCATAGATTGCATATGGATGATCCTATTTCCAATTATGCGGTCAAATGTCACAGGTCTTTGCAGTTTTTCAGTCTCACTTGGCTCTCTTTCTGTTGGTCTGAGTATTGTAGGCATGACTTCAATGTGCTCTGGGTCCATAGCATCTTCGTACCTGTTTTGTGACAGCCGCGAAAAGTCATGTCTTCTACTTTCAACAGTGTGTAAACCTCAATTGCCCTTGTTCCATGGGCTGTTTCCTTGCTGAAAGGTCTGACTTCTCAGTAAAGCTGCTTTTCTTCTTTTGCATATTCCCATCTTGAGATCAAATCAACTTGTGATGCAGGGTAAAGATGGGATGGTAAGGATATGGCCATTCTGACTAACACAGTGAGGGTGGGTGGGGTGATGGGAGCCAGTCAGGGTGGAGATGTGGGTTAGGGTGTCTTGCTGTATCGGGATGCAGGGTATCAGTTTTCTTATGTTACATACAGGAAGTGTTTAATCACCATAGACTTGATGGTGACATTTAATTAATATGCTAAAGGAACATGCCTCTTTGTTTTTGTATGTAAAATGCATACATATCAATGTTTGTGTATATGGACATACATACACATATCTTCAGGTTTATCATATATACAAGGAAGTTGTATTGAAGGAAAAAGGAAAGAAAGAAATTCACTGCATGTAACTTTGTAATTTGCCCCCCCCCCCCCTCCTTGAGTCAATGCAGATATCTATTATTATACTAAAATTCTGCAAAAAACATTCATTCAATAATATACACACATATAAAGGTGCTTCGGCTCTTTTTCTCCCCACTTTTTTGTGTAATTATGACTTTTTTTTTCAATAAATCTGCCATTTTCATTAAAGTATACCATATTTATTAATTAATATTGTCAATTTATTCATAATTGGTCTAACCAGTCCTTTTTATGCCATACATTAAACACAAAATATGCATATACCTTTAGCACAAGCAAGAGGGATACAGAAAGGAGCTCAGGGCAAAAGCTGGACTTCAGGGGCTATGATATACCACAGGTAATAGGCCATCTGAGTAAAAAATTAGAGACTGAAACCAATGTGATTCATCACATTACATTCATTAGGTATGTAACTTCGCATTCATACTTTTTTTATCATATTTTGTGAAATTTAATTTCTCTTAAGGGTGCACTAAAGAATTAATGCGCGAAGTTTTAGGGTCCGAGTAAGTGCCACTGAAAAGTTAGCATCGTACATGCATTCAGTGATCTCTAACAGATGTTATTTCAGAGGAAGACCAATATTGTGTGTGTAATTGAGACCCACAGTATTTTTGCTGTCAGATACATAAGTTTTTTTAACTGAACTTTCCATCAAGTGAAATCTATTAATACATAAAATATATGGTTCTGTGTTGTCAATTTGTCTTTAATTTGTCTGGTGATCACCAGGTGTCATCTTTGTACAGCATATTCAAAAATTCATAAAAAAAATTCCGCCGAAAGCTTTTTTGAAATTTGATCAAAAATTGACTGCTTCAATCCTGTACTTTTATTGCAATATTTTGTTTTTCCTGTAAATATTACTGAAAAAAATGTTATGGGCCTGTAAATACAGCAAGATTAACAAAGAAATGTATAGGCTTTCTAATTCTTTAGTGCACCCTTAACACTGATCAAGGATGTTAACCATTTTACAGTTGCACACACTTCAGGTCATTCAATGACATCCGCCATTCATGGCACCACGGGCTCGCAAAAATTTCGACATTTTTCACAATTACTTGCTCATAATTCACTGAAAAATCAGCGGTATTATTATCAAGTTAGAAAGTAAATTTGCATTTACCAGGATGATTTTGTTTTCCGTCAAAACAAAACAATTTTCCATTCACCATGCCTAAATTACGAAGGTCCCAACCCACGCAAAACTTGGCTGGTCACAAAACTTGCACTCCCTTTAATCACTTTTTTTTCAGTTCATCTACAGAACGACAGCATGCAGCATGCCCATCTTTTAATTCTTGTAGCATCATTTTAACATTATTCAGCTCTATGAGTGTTATTTATCGTTATTTACCTGCATATGAAAGAGTATGGACTCATTTGACCCCCTTACCTTCCCCTTGCTTACTGGAAGTACTGATTCACAAATGATGATAATGTTGAACCATCCCTGACACACAGTATTTAGGATCGTCCAAAGCGCCTAGTACTTTAATACGCTTTTGGGCGTCTCGGTGTTATATATTATGATGGATTACTGCACCCTGCGCCTACATAACTACCCCATGTCCCAGTTCATTTAAAGACGTTGCGCCAATTGCTACTTGGTTTAAACATATTTTATTCGTAGAATACAATTGGGATGGAGGGCAGAGCCCTACATTAATCCCTCTTGTGAAGGAGGATGTAGGCATAGGACAAACGTAACACACAACCGGCTGCACCACCACTCATCGAGTGCAAGAAGCACTTGAGGGGCAGTGATGCAGAGCCACAACAAGGAGAAGGCGTGACACCACCAGTACGAGAACACAGATAGAGGGAGTTGTGAAAAATATGCACATCGTTAGATTAATGATTCAACCTCAAAGCTTTTGCTTTTTTCAATAAACTCTTGCACCCAGAGAAATATTGAAACATTGTCTACCAAACCAAGGGAGGAATGACCAAATAAAATTGTATTTAGACAGAGCGATGCATGAACAGAGTTAACTGATGTGCGAAGGCTATTACGTATAATAACATATCGTGGGCAAGTGAGAAAATAATGCCAGACGCTTTCAGCAGCAGCACCGCCAGAACAGCCTGGTGACGCTTTGATGCTTATCTGGAACAGATACTCATTCAATTCACTGCGACCCTTGCGCCATCTGGAGTATAAAATAAATATGTACCTCCTACCTATGTTAAAAAGTTCGGGCTATTTCATCGGCAATTTTCTCATTCTCAATTTCAAGAAATTCTCGTTTTAAATTGATTCAAAGTCGGCAAATTAGGCACGTCGAGTGGCAGAAGATTCCACAATTTAATGGCTGAAGGAAAGAAGGATTTGTCAAACAGCATTAATCTTGAATGGAACAAAGGCACTTCAGACCGTCTGTCAATATCAGACCGCCGCCTGGTGCTATAAGGGGATTTTCGTTTGGTGCTGGGACTTTAGGGAGAGAAGCATACAAATAATTTAGAGTTAGCCTGTAATAAGTTTTGACCTCTCTCTTCGTTTGGAAAGGGTCTCCCAGCCGGTCTCTTTATGTAACTTCCCATTATGTGTTGTGCGCATAGCTCCTGTAACGATGCGGGCCGCCGCCTGTTGCAGATCCTCTAACAGTCTTTCATCGGCCTGTGCACAGCCATCCCAAACCACACTACCGTATTCTAAAATAGGTCGAAGAAATGAAAAGTAAATAACTTCAAGTGTGTCGCGATCTAGGCGATATTGTAGAGTCTTCATGATATTCAGTTGCTTTGAGGCTTTGGTGGCGATTTGTTTGATATGAGCATTCTATTTTAAATCAGATTTCAGGGTAATACCTAAATGTTTATGTTGAGATACGTTCTCTAGTCGGTGACCTTGGAACACAAGTGGCGCGTGATCTGATATTTGTATTTTAAGAAAAATAAGCATAGTAGCAGTTTTTAAGGCGTTAAAAAAATTAGCCACTCTTTGGACCAAGCGTCTAAAGAGGCAAGATCTTGATTAAGGATAGTAGCAGCATGGGTTGGATCATCAAATATGAGGAAGAGGGATGTATCGTCGGCAAAAAGTTTGACATTAGAATTTACAACCTTTACTATGTCGTTAATATGAATTAAGAACAGAAGAGGACCTAAAACTGATCCTTGGGGGGACGCCAGCGGTAATAGTACCCCAATTAGACGATTGACCGTTAAGGACAACACGTTGCTGTCTGTTATGAAGGTAATCTTTATACCATGATAATAAATTTCCTATGACACCATTTTTTCTAACATATAACAGGAATCAGCATAACAAAAATTAAATGAAACATCAATGGACCGTGCAACGCACACACACACACACACACACACACACACACACACATATGCATGTACTTTGTGTCAAATAAGATCCACCAGGCTGCTTTGTGTAGTCTTATGACTAACCAAGACACCCACCCACACACACACACACGCGCGCGCGCGCTCACGCACACACATTTACAATAACCTTTCATCATATGTGGAATTATGCAGTGGCAATCTTTCACAAAGCCTAATAGGTTCAATGTAAATTGTTTTGAAGAAAACAAATCAAATGGGCAAAGTGGTGCTTTACTCTGTGGAATTTATCCAGTGACTAGAAAGGGACATGAATAGGAACGGTGTTGCATGTTTAGACAAAAAAATCTGGGTCTCAACTTTACATAAGTTTATGATGGAATAGAGCAGTTTAGGAAAAGTTTGGAAGCACCTGACTTTGGCCAAATGTTTCAACAAGAACTTAATGTGCGAATTAAAGTTGTGACAGAGTTTAACGGATTTGTCATTTGTTATAAATTAAGTAGATCACATATCGAAGCGAGTAAAGTATACAGCTCTTCCTGACTTGTGGTTGATTGTACATATCTCTTAATCGGGTTTCCGCAAGACTTTCGTTGTTAAAAACAGAGTAAAAGAGTCTGCGTGCAACCAAAGCTACTAGCTGCTTGTGGTATAACATATTAAACGGAATCAAGGGAGAAGGTTGTTGGTGAACGGCTGGCGGAGCTGCAACACGCTTGTCCTTCGCCTCTGCGGCCCGGATTCGATTCAATACCAGAAAGCAAGTCCTACCACTCTTGCTATGCATAGTGGTTTTCTCCGAGTCCTTCCGTTTCCGGCAGCAAACAAGTAGATAGTAAAGTATACGCCACCACCTGTGCCATGGAGAGGGATTAATATATAGGCTTGGTCTGTTTTGTTTGGCAATCCATGTAAACGATATGGGTCTGAAGGACAAGACTTGATTAGATCATTGAAATGGCATACAAAGATGCAAAGAAGAATAATTCATACAGAACTTTTCATTTTTAAATTATAAAGACTCCAAATTATATGTATGAACAAATTAATTTATGTGATGCATTCATACGTAAGAAACAAGTAATAGTTTAGATTATAACGCTTACCTACCATTCCTTCATGAAGAAATTTTCAAAACCTGTTTGATTTTGCCACGGTATTCAAGAGCTATATTCATGAATTCAAAATTTAATGCAAGGCGCTTGATGATAGTTGACTGTGATGTTAGAAATGGTAGAATTAATTAATTCTGATCTTTATCTTGTCTTTGTAGACACTTTACTTGGAATAGTTTACTTTAATTGCCCATTGTATCATAGTAGCAGGGTTCCGTGGTAAAACAGTCCTTGACTGAACTTGTTACGCTGCGTAAATATAACCTAACAAATAAAACCAACCATTTTGTGTTCGGTAATATTGCAATTATACACATTACTCTGGGAGCAAATATACTAGGAAAGGTATCAATATCAATTGTAGACCCTCCAAAGGGCTCATCACAAACGAACTATGCATTCAAAATGGCAAATATGGAGTTTGTTATTTGTTAAAAGTGCTATTTCACACTTTTTTCTAACTCCTGGTATCAAAACGTTTGTAGCAGCCTAGTTTGAAAGTGTGAATCAGGCCTCTCAACATGTCCTTAGTAAGTTCATCATACATAGAAACACTGCTTGCCTGTTAGCAAAACTACACATTTGGTCAAAATTACACATATTCTGACCCCTGTGTCTCAATGTAGCCATAAAACAGAACTTGTTTTGTCAAGATGTAAATGACCAATCGAGGCATATTTTTTTAAATTAACGAGTACAGATACAAATTCGTACATATCACTGAAATTTTTTACCTGCTAAACATCCGTTCTTGGCGGGTACTACCCCCCAGCGAACGTCTGCCTTTCTTTGGCAGTGTCACTGTCTGGAAGCAGGCAGCGCCGTCCTGGCATCGCAGCCAGCGAGTGGCCAGGTGTGAGGATGCGCGCAGTGGATTGTGGGATAGGGACTCTGTGAGCGCCAATTTGTTTCTAGGCTATTACACGGCCCAGTGGGTATTGACCACACGCCGCTCAATTAACTGTTTGGGTTCAACTGCTGGGAAGGTGCGAACAACATAATGGGGGTAACGGAATTAACACCTCTACTGTGCGATATCCAGCAATTAATTGATTTTATTTGGTATAATTAACATATATCACAATGATAAATATATAAAACATGCATGTAACTTAAGCCTAGAAACGGACATAACATAGGGTCTGTATGCTCACGTAGGTAACTCATTATTATAAAATTTAAGATTGAATAAAAAGTTACCAATATGCCAACTTGATGTAAAAGGGTCTAAAAGTTGTTGACGGTACTAAGGATGGATTCAATCTACCCAGGAACCTGCTATTACGACTAAGTCTGTATAGCACATCCCTGGTCTACCAAAAAATTGGTTGTGAACGGGGCTTAACCCCTAGCACGCTGCCACTGTGCCAGTATCTGGTGTTGTACACCGTGTGCCACCGGACAGTTTTTTAAGTTAAACTAGCTTGCACAACAAGCGGCATGCGTGATTGAACATGCCTGGGTTCTGTTATTTTTGCGATTGATTCCACGTGACGAAATTGTCAGAAATTATATGATTTATATTTCTGTGCACTTTCTATTTCAATATACCTGAAAAATTTGATACCGTAGGCGGTGTTAAGAGTCTGATCTTAATTGCGGTCACTTAATTCACCAAGCAACACGGCAGGCCCACAAGCCGTGCAACACACAAGCGAGTGTACACAGCCTGTCACGGGCATGCACCCAGGCATGGTTTTCCGCTACACATTTTTCCGGCCTTCGATCATAAATTTTTTTAATTCCTACAGATTTGTTCCATTCAAACATTTCAATGAAATCAAAACAACCAAATTTTGTTTCAAAAACACCAATAACCACGTGAACCAACGGACACAGTGATGAACAACATCGTGTTACGCTGTTAGGCCGGCTAATGCAAAATTTCTCTTCGTTCACGTGTAACCTTGCGATGACTAATCTGCGTATTTTCCTTGCCGTCCGTAATGAATTTTCACTCGTGCCTTTATCTGGGCCTAGTTCGATGGAACTCTTCTTGGTGAAAATGTGATTTGAAAATTTAACATCTTAGTCCAATAATCTTTGCGTGATACGACTTGTACTTTCCCAACATTGCGGACATGAGACAAGCACGTGGGGAACAACGAATTTGATTGGACAGTGAGCGGCACGTGATCAAATCCACCCAATGAGGAGCCTGGAAGTGCTCTCAGCATTTATAATGAGGTGAAGTGACGTCCATCCATTCCCATTCTGGCAAATTTTTGGAGGGATACCCTACGAATATTTTTTCTTAGCAAATAAGAGAGCTTGTTACATAGAAAGACGCACATCAGAGGATTCCATCAGTATAATAAATAATCACGAGATTGATAATGGTCAATACAAAACACCGTGACCGCTTGGGGTAATTTTTGCAGTTGTATCTTTCAAAAATGCATCGCGTTTTTGTGCGTGCGTCCACAGAGACGCAAAATGACAATGTTTTATTAATTTCCAGGCGTCGTTTCTTTATTTTTTGCGTCTATGACGCAGGACGCAAGCTTAATGTGACCCCTGAAGCCAGCTACTGTTCTGCCATGTACGGCAACTGTGTTACGCACTCAGCCCAGTTGTAATTACTAAATTAGCTGCCTACGAACAGCGTCAGTGTCACGGGAAAAAAGAAAAAAATGGATGAGAAAAAATTCCGGGAAGTTCTTGAGGATTGTTGGCAAGAGATGGGAGTAAATTATCAGGCGACCAAACACCAGGAGCAAGCATTATTTAAATTTTAATGTTATGGTTGAGAAGAAAGACACTTTTGTAATTTTACCAACAGGCAGTGGAAAAAGCCGACTATTCCAACTAATACCTGACCTGCTGAAACGGAAAACGCCTATTCCAGCCAAACCTGTAGTAATCTTAGTTTGCCCGCTCGGAAGTCTAATGAAATCTCATCAGCAAGAACTGAGCAAGTTAGGGGTGTCGTCTTGTAATCTGGGTGAAGGTGACGCCGGGAACATTTCCCATCGCAATACACAGCACTCTGTTCCATTCTGACATCTTTTACTCCAGTAAGTCACAGATACACAAGCAGGTAACCCACGTTTGAGAAGGTGTCAATTGGATTACTCCCTTGGGTCCTCGACCTCTTGGAGTTATTTTGACTGCTGTGTGGGAAGTGACGTGTTGCTTGCATCTGATTGGACGACGCACAGCTCATTAATAATGCAGTAGGCAACTTTCACGATAAGCGAAGTACAATTCATTGGCCCAGCGGCGCCTGACAACGTTATCGCCAGATCTGCTAATTGCCTCTTGAAATGGTATTGCGACACGGCCGGGCAGACTTTCGCTGGGGGCCAACATAGTGTATCGCCCCAAGAAAGTCTGCTTAGGAGGCAATGAAATTTTGGACACTCTAACAATTGCATCAGCTGTAGTC
This sequence comes from Hermodice carunculata, assembly GCA_964020975.1. Classification (NCBI taxonomy): domain Eukaryota; kingdom Metazoa; phylum Annelida; class Polychaeta; order Eunicida; family Amphinomidae; genus Hermodice; species Hermodice carunculata. Next base: position 54,551,487 of record OZ026628.1, on the reverse strand, counting down.
TGCCACTTGGAATTACATAAAGATGGAAGGGTGCGACCAGAGCTAATTGTTTATCAACAGCTGCTTTACCATTCTTACAAAAACCACGCAGGAACATCTGATGCGCAGCGAAAATTTGACGAATGTCCCTTCTCGTCAGCAATCTTGACTCGAATGTGTAGAAACGCAAAAAAACAAGGGGGGGGGGGGGAAGCAAACCAAACATCCCCCCAAACAAACAAATAAATAAACCACCGGCCCAACACTTACAATGGGACACCACAAACACATTGGTATAAACAAGATGCCTTAAAACCGAATAACTGACATTAAAAGCTAACTCGGGAGAACATTACGTGTGCTATCTATGATCGTGTCACGGTACCAATGCAGTCGTCTGCTGGGCAGCAATCAAGTAGTATAACTGTGACAAAAACAGGCGTAATTCTCAATGTGTGCTCTCCCCCCCGGCCACCCACCCACCTCACCCCTACCCCTAAAAGGAAGGCCAAAAAATAATAACAAAAATATGATTAACATACAGTTTTACATCGCCGTATTCGAGGTCCGCTATTATTTGTTTATTCTAAAATATACACAAATCAAAACATGTAACATATGGCAGATGGAGAGGTACGATTAATGTAAGATGGGAACTTGCTGAAGGAATTAATATACTGATGTGTTGTGAGTAGGTTGGGGATGTACCCTTTCATTCCACTATATTTGCTTCCTGTTGTTTAAAAATATAATACCAGGGCAGTTTAGTAGCAGTATTGGTGATTAATGTACTCAAATGTTTCTCTGATGTCAATCTGCTGTTTTTTTTAAGCCAGTACTTGATGACACACATTATATATATATATATATATTTGCGAGGAGGTAATATTTCAAATGTGTGGTAATAGTAGCACAAAAAAACAACCGTGTACGGCAATACAAAGGGACAGTCCAAAATTATTTCATCATCACTAGTATTCACTTTTAAATTCGCATGGCAGTGTTTGCGATGTAGACAAGTACACCAAGGCAGTTCTGCACACTCATAGGACATTTGCCGGCTATATAACTGCCATGCACGAGTGCACTTTTGTCAACAAGCTTCCACTGGGTAAATATGATATGCATGCATCACGCACACCTGTCATGCTAAAGGGTGACACGTCTACCTGTTACTGTAAGCATCAAAGCACAGTCAACGAGTAGCTTTGCACACTGTATTGTTATGCCCAGCACGGAAGGTAAGTTGATACTTTAATTACGTTCGTTTAGATAGGCCGTACTTCATATAAAAGCGAATGTACCTAAATTTCTTAAATCATCAGAGGATTGTTTACATCAATTGGAATAGTTTTTACACCGTATTGATAAATCAGGTTAATGATACCGTTGGTAAAGGCTGATTGCATGTAACTGTCGTGAACATTACATTTTTTGAAAAGTTGCACGCAGAAATAAAACAAAAAATAGTTGTTATATTCAAGATATTGAACACAATTACGCTGCGGTAATTGCAAGAGTTGCCACCATGCACTGTTCAAGGAAGCAAAAAGCAGTGTCCTGGGACACGTGTTCAATTTAACACTGATTTTATTTTACTATTTTTCGCAAGAAGTGTAAAAAAACAAACTCCCCTGCTGATCATTTCTGTAATGAAATACTTTAAAACTAAATTGGTCAAAGAAGGATTAGTTTGCCTAAGATTCACGGATCAGTTCTCAACAAATGAGTCTCAAAACTTGTCATAAAATTCAAGGTAAAGTGTGAGGATACTTTAGGAACTTTGTGATGGATTTTTTTTTCATCGAACAGAGAAGCATTCGGCAGAGTAACAGCTTCTTGCAACTGGATTAAAATGTCAATGTCAATTCACATATACCATAAGCTGTCGAACGGCGTAATACAAAATGAGATAAATGGGGAGACAAGGCATGTGTGACATTGCGGCTAAGTCTTTATGCTATCAATAGTATGCCAATTGCATACAAAAGGCCCTTAAATATAGGTTGGTGAGCCAGTCGGCCGATTGTTTTCCAATAAGATATGTTTATACGCCAATATCATTTCCCCTGTTAGTGTGGGTTCTATCGTGTTTTCTTGTGGCGGACTTCAAACAAAGCCCACGAAGCGTTGAAGGTGCACAAGAATATGTGAACTCTGAATACCATGGCAAAGGAGGCAACAAACACCTGGCTTTTACGCTTGAACCATTATTAACTGCACCTGATGAATACTTTAACCGCTATGATTGAGATGTTATGAAAATTGTGCTAAGGTTTCTTAGAATGGCCCCTTTTCATTGAGGCCCTCGGGTTACGGTGTAGTTCCATGACTATGGTGATTAAAATTTTATTGCGATACGTCAAACATGCAAAATCTGGATGGAAGAGGAAGTTTTACACGAATAAGGCTGCGTCCGATGTTCGTCACAACGGATCTCACTGCGCTTGAAGATAAAGCACGAATATCTGCCGTATTTAATGCCAATAGCGCGTGCATTGGACCATGCAGACAGCAGCTGCTTGTCGTGTCTCGTACAATATATATGCTGGTAGCATGCGGTAGGGAGATAGGGGCAGTTGAAGTGACAAACATTATGAGGAGTCAATGATGAACAGAAAAGGGCGAGTGGTTCCTGTCATGACGTGTGCCTGAGGGTTTTGTCTCATTCTTTAGGTGATTTAAAACTATGCATTAGAATTCACGATCTATGATGTAGATAACAGTAGAATTCTTTTGCGACTAATTTGTTGGGTTGCAGATGGATACAGTCTTCCATTATAGCTTTGATGGAACTTACCACGCGTGTAGACTTGCTCAAGTCTCACTGGACTGTCCTCCGTATTCTATTTAAAATCAAATTCATTGCCAAATTAAATTTTAAGTAAACACACGTCGTAGCTTTGCCTAGCTGATTGGCGTGGAACGTGTATCTAACCAGATAACATTGACTCCAGATGATTAGCGCCGGGCGGTCTGCACTGTGTTTCTTATCACACAGACAAGCGAGCGGTCATAACGCACTCCTCTTCATAAGCTGTTAATTGAGCTACTGTGTAATGATGGATTAATTGCAGTGCACCGCGTCAGGTGGAGGGCGGCCTGGTGTCGGCAGCCGGAGGGAGACGGTCCGCTTTGTCTCGCTTGAGTGGCCAGTGACTAGCCATGCATTCATCGAAGGCCACTTTCCACTCGCAATGGTAATGGGATTAGAACTGACCAGGACTCAATAGCTGCTACTGTTGAAACCGACACGGCGGCAGTGTCGACCAGTTAAAAAAAAAAATAATAGTAGGACCTACTTAATAACACCGTGTAGTTGGCATAATGTTATTCAGTTAACTTTGTGGAGGGGAAAATGTATCGCACTTCTGGGTGGGACCGCGGGATGGGAAAATAGGGACATGCACCAGGGACTTGTGCAAGTCTATTCATGACGTGCCCGTGGGGGATATTGACTTACTCTCTGGTGATTTAAAACTGTGCATTAGAATTCAGGATCAATGGCGCAGATAACAGTAGAATTCTTTTATGACAAATTCGCTGGGTTACAGATGAATGCAGTCTTCCAGTAAAGCCATGATGCATTTCCCATATCTGGCGTTTTAAACCATTTAGTGCAGAGATTTTTTTTCTTTATTTATTGAGCTTCAATCAGCAGTACATCAAGATCAAAGGAAAATAAAACACATGAAAACAAATACTGCCGACTTGGAAGAGTCAAACAGGTGATTACACCTATAGAAGTTGACTCCCCATCTATGATTAGCAATAGAGATGAGTACAGCAATCACTAGATAATAATGGTGATGATTGATTTAAAAGGTCAAAGACGATAAAACAAATGTCCGCGTTTAAAATACAAATATAAGGAGCTCGAGCAGACTACCTCGTAAAATAATTTGTCAAATTAAGATACTTAGTGTCATTGATACTTTTAAAAAGTTTACAAAAATCGTAAGCAGTCGATAACAATAATCTGCTTCCTGCATTTTGCACAGAAACACCTACTCAGCCATGTACACGTATTGGACGAGTCAAACTACTCTTGTTGCAACTTGCTGTAGTAAGTATTTAGTCCACTTTTCAAAATATGGATAGATTGAGAATCACGGATGTGGGAGGGTAAGATGTCCCAAGTGTAAATAGAGCGATTTACATAGGATGAACGGAAAGTTTCTGTTTTACATTTGGTTATTTTGAAACGTAGACTATTGTCGGAAGTACGCAAATTTCTCAAGTCTGTTTGAATGGGGAATATATTGAAGAAATTTACCTCGTAAAAACCATTAGCACATTTGTACAAGAACACAAGATCCCGTTGTTCACGCCTATAAGACAATGGGAGTAGATTACATTTGGCAAGGCGGGACTTGTACGATTCAGAGAAGGGAGACCCTAAGATGTATCTGGTCGCCCTTGTTTGAATATTTTTCCAGCGCCATTAGACTTTTCTTGTTAGTAACACCCCACACAATCGTGCCATATTCAAGATGACTCGGCACTAAAGCAATGTAGAGTCCTTTGGTTGCTTCAGGGGGAGCTTTGTACCCGCATGTTCTTTTTATTACACCCCGGGCACCGTTAGCTTTAATGCAACACTTGGCAACATGATTTGACCAGTTGAGGGAAGTGTCTAATCCGAAGCCAAGGTCATTTTAGGAGGATATCCGGTTTAGTGGGGTATTGTCCATACTGTAGGTAAAAACAACAGGAGCGTGGGACCTGCTGAGAGTGAGGATGCTGCATTTGTTAGCGTTGAACTTCATACCCCATAATTTATTCCAAGAGACTAGTTTCTCTATATCATTTTGCAGTACACGTGCATCATCTTCCTAATGAATTTTCCGAAAACATTTGGAATCGTCTGCAAAAAAGGAACATGGTTGTGCCGTTTGAGAGAGTGAGGGGCATGTCGTTAATATATAGTAAAACAGGAAAGATCCTAAAATAGAACCCTGGTTAAACACCAGATGCGACAGAATTCCACTCAGAGTGAGACCCTTCTACTAGGACACACTGCCTTCGACCCGTTTTATAGCTAGTAAACCAATCGTGGAGATGACCATTGATACCAAAGCTCTTTAATTTGTGCAGTAACGAGGGTGGGAAAGGGGTTTCCCGTACTGGCGTACTGGGGCTTTTTATTTACCGTACTGGCGTACTGGAAGCCCCCTCTTATTTTACGTACTTCGTACTATCCAAAATTTTGAAAGATTTTTATTTTCCGTACTACTTACTCTAGAAAAATAATTACCTGTACCAGCGTACTGACATCCCCCCTTACCCCCTTTCAGTAACAGGTGGTGGGACACAGAGTCCAAGACTTTGGTAAAATCGAGATACAATACATCAACCTAAGTCGTCTTATCTAGATTTTCACCCAATTTATGGACACAGTCCACCATTTGAGTGGCACAAGACTTACCCTTAAGGAAGCATTGTTGAAACTGGTGGAGTACGTTCTTAAGCACAGGAATCATGTGGTTTAGAGCACATCGCTCCATCAGTTTACTTACAATAGGTAATGATATCGGTCGATAGTTATCAACGTCTTCACAGTTACCTTTCTTATGGACCGGAATTACGTTTGCATCTTTCCATTGAGATGGAATTTTTCCTTGTTCCATAGATTTTGCAAAAAGAAGTTTTAGTGAGGGGGATAGTTCAACTGTGCATTCTTTCAAGATGCGACCCTATATTTGTCAGGCCCAATGGCTTTGTTTGGGTCAAGGTTATGAAGTATTTTCTTTATTGCTTCGGTTGAGAATGTGCAGTGAGACAGTCTCGGATCCAAAAATGTAGCGAATTCTGGGCAAGGCAGGGATTGACTATCATGATTAAAGACAGAATAAAAAAGCCACTAAAGACTGACGCTTCTGTTTCGGGGGTAGAAAATTCCTGTCCAAACACTTTGATTAAATTAGGTAAGTTTTTGCACTTGGTTTTTGCTCTAAAAATGACCAGAACCGTTTGGGATTTTCATATACTTGCGTACTTAAAATGTCAATATATTCTGCGTACTTGAGAGCAACCAAGGTTTTCGTTGATTAACGCATATCTTTTTTCAATCCTTGCGCAGAATGTCCCGATATCTACAAGTGTTGTGTGCCGTTGCCGCTCTGCAGCTTAACTATGCGTCTGACTGGAAGATCGACTGGTCTAAGATACGGTACTCTGAATGCCACCAAGTTCCTTTCTCCCAAACATACAGCAGCAGTCAGCAATGTGACAAAGGTCCGCGGGGCCACAGACTTTCTTTTGGTCACCACCAACAAGAACCACAGGAAATTGAAACACTGAGTTTTTTTTCCATAACCGGATGTATTTTACAGGGACTATATACGTAAATCACGCCCACTATTGGTCAAAGGTGGCGCCAAGGACTGGCCAGCAGTGGCCATGTGGCCCAATATGACATATTTTAAAGAAGCCTTCGGAGATGGTTGGTTCCAGATTCAATTCAAGAAGATTTATGATAAGTTCCACCAGTTCTATGCTCCCAATGACGATGCGCGAGTTTGTAAAGTAAGTGTCGCAGGTTCATTTACAAAAGTGAATTTTAACCATTTCCTGGTTGGGAAAGGGCTGAAAGGTAAAGGAAACTAAAAACTCTCACGCAGTTTTCTACTATAAAGAAGGTATAAAAGCAACAGATGCGAGACTGAACTCGTTTGAATCATGTGCAGTATAGTATTATGCTATCCATGTTTGAACAGTGCAGTGCAGTTGAATGCAATCGCTCTCATTTCCAAGGGCGAAAATAGCTTACAAAACCAAGGTTGGACCCCACATTATACGTCAGACATATATGCATGACATTCTTGAATTGATTGATGTAAAGAGTCATGAACACTTTCATCACGCCTCAGCTGCTCGTTATTTCATTATATTTACATTCGGAGTTTTTGTTAGCATTGAAAGAATAGGGACAAATTTTGTTTTCATCAGTCGATGGTAACATCATGTACAGCACGGCACGTGCCAGTGCCTACTTTGCCCCTACGTAACAAGCGGCTGGCCACACCCATAGGCCATAGCTCCTCCAACTGATAAACATTTTTAAGGTCCTTCGCAGTGGCTATCAAAACTTTTACGCACAAATAGTCATGCAGATTTAACTCTAGTCTAGTATTAATGTTAATATGAATATAAATATAAAAAATGAAGTCTGTCTCTGTTATTGTCATTGGCATGTAACAGCGCGCTTGATAGCGACGTCATGAAGAAAATGCCTACCCACAACCGCGCTGTTACATGCCAATGACAACAACAGAGACAGACTTCATTTTTATAATGTTTGCAATGATAATGTATTAATTAATCAGGCGTGGAGTAGTTTTCTTTGTACTCTTATTGCAGCTTGAACAGCAGTTCGTATTTTCATTTTATAGACCAGCAGTTATCTTACATTATTTTATGTTTGAGGGTGAATTCTCATTTTCTAGTGTTATTTAAAAGCAGTACCTCACTGCAGATCACATGGTGTTTAACATTGTTACAACTAAGTATGTGACGCGCCTGCATCAGGGACGTAGTATAGTGCATTATAACTACAGATGATTATAAAGGTTTCAAAACCGTCATCACTAAAGTATCTCAATTTGAAGCGAAATATATGCCGCAAAGTAAAAACTGATGCAATATTTGATTATGATGTTCCTTGATAAACATGTGATGTGCCTTAGCTTGTTACGCCGTCTCTTTTCAGCCTCCTTGATACGAAAGATGTTTACCTGGATGCCACCATTAGTCCAAGAATGACGAAAGATATTATCTGGCCTAAATATTTACACTGCAATACTTTGATTAAGATGGTGAGAAAACTTTTGCTCCTAATTGACATGTGTCAAGCAGCATACACGTTCGAGTTATTAAAAAAATGTACAAAACTGCAAACACAAACACACACACATACACTCACACACACAAGCAAATAAATTAGACTCAGACAGGAAGTTCTGAAACAATTTACTGAAGAATGCACAGGTTTGTAATTTTGACACTTCCTCCCGCAAACATTTTATATTTACATTCGGAGTTTTTGTTAGCATTGAAAGAATAGGGACACATTTTGTTTTCATCAATCGATGGTAACATCATGTACAGCACGGCACGTGCCAGTGCCTACTTGCCCCTACGTAACAAGCGGCTGGCCACAACCATAGCTCCTCCCACTGATAAACAAAAGGTCCTTCGCAGTGGCTATCAAAACTTTTACGCACAAAATATTCATGACAAATTTAATTCTAGTATTAATGTTAATATGAATATAAATATAGAAAATGAAGTCTGTCTCTGTTGTTGTCATTGGGATGTAACAGCGCGGTATGGTAGGCATTTTTCATGACGTCGCGATAGCGACGTCATGAAAAATGCCTACCAAGAACCGCGCTGTTACATGCCAATGACAACAACAGAGACAGACTTCATTTTTATAATAGCAACTATTAATTTCGAACGCATTCATGATTATTGTTGTTTTGTTTTATTATGTTGCTCTGTGTGCAAAAGTTTTGGACATGTATGAGATGATACCTATCAGACTGACCCGTCGCGCTTTCATATGCTCTGGGCGCTTTGCCCCTGGAGCATAATGACAGAATATACTAGACGCTCTCGTCGCTCTTATTGCTACGTTTATGCCTTCATACTCTTGTACAGTGTAGGTTAGCCCTCCTGTATGCAATATTCTTCAGATTAAGCAGGTGGCGATGTTCATGAATAATGGCGGCACCAGCAGTGACATTCACATGGACGTAACCGAAACATTTATGGCTCAAGTGCGCGGCAAACGCCAGTGGATTATCATGAGTCCGGACAGTGCCAGATATCTTTACCTGGACCATAATGCTCATCATAGAGGTGAGAAACCTAATTCTGAGGGTGCCCATTTATTACATATTCGTAAGAGTGCTTACATATCCAGTTTTAAGAAACCAGGTCAAATGTGACAGTATCAATCCGGATGATGAATTTCTATTGTTTTCTTTCTTCTTTTTTTTTTTTTATAATATAGACTTATTATACTTAGGCGGAGCTTCTTCTATGATTGGCCGAAGGCCCTCTGTCAAGCAAATTCTATGTTGCAATGGTGCACGACCAGCAAATCAATAGCACCTGAAGTATAGTACCCTCACTCCTCACCAGGGGGAGCTGTCAAATATACGTAGTCAAGTCTGGTGGTAGCATAACAAACTCTGAGGTTCAGTTTTGATCAAACGAAATTTTAAAACCCTGCAATAATTTCTTAATTTTGTTGAGAAGTGAAGAAGCTCCACCTAGTTATGATAAGTCTATATCATAAAGTGTATTTGCATGTGGTGCCGTGTACTATTGCAGATCAGCAGTCCTCAGGGAGCATTAGCATATTCGGCAGACGCCTCGTGTGCTATTACTCCCCGCGGAATGCTAATCTCCAATAGTACACGGCACCACATGCACTATGTATATAATAGTACATTCACTGGCACACTGACAACACGGCAAACATACATGTTTGATCCCAGGTAGAATCATCTTCATTCTGGGTCTTGAATTGGGACATTAAAAGTGTTTCATAATCTTGGAATGTAGCTGCCGATATAAATTCTGTTAACTGTTCATTGCCAGAAGCTCCAATGTCATCCATACTTCAAGTTCAAATTCGCTGGGGTTTCTTTCTTTTTTAGATTCTTTAGACGCAGGTAAGATCACACAAACATATGATATTCGTTTCGTGCCATAACAGTTTGGTTGAGGTGTTGTGTTGTACATTTTGTTTTATTGTCAAGATCTGTGTGAACAGATTTGATAACGAAATAAACGTATTCAAGTATAAAAGGTTATTTGGCATAATATGCACTGTGTGTTTAATCACAACGTGGTTGAAAATAATAGCTTTACTCAAAGGAATGTGTATGGAGAATTTTTGTCTCAAAAGCAAAAAGTTCTATGTTCAACATTCAGGCAAACCAATACATGGAAACCGCTATGGAATTAAACTCATCAGTCTGCAGTAAATAAGTTACAACAATTTTCGGCAAGATGGGGAAACATTGATAATCTGACGGCGTTTGCCCTGGTAAATTGAGTTGCCATAAATGACAACAATAATTTGTTTATACACAAGTACATGTTTAATCATATTCAATTATATACCGTTATTTTTTTTACATAATAGTATCTCCACAAAAAATGGACAACGTGCGTTTATGTACATATAATTTCTTGTACAAAGTATAACTTCCAATGGCAAAAATGAGCCTCATTCAGGATATTTTATGACCTGGAACTTATGCTACAGTTAAAGGGGTGGCAAAAATTTTGAAAATAACATTTGAAGGCATCGAAAGATAACATCGGACAGCTTGGAATATATAAGCACACATCACTTTCGCCTTTCGATGCAACCAAAACACATTCTCACCTCTGGAACGAGAGCTTCACATCATCATCATCATCATCATCATCATCATCATCATCATCATCATCATCATCATCATCATCATCATCATCATCATCATCATCATCATCATCATCATCATCATCATCATCATCATCACGTGTACCAACGACAAAAGGAAAATGCATACTGTGGTGTCTTACTGCTACTTTAGTATGTCCTAAGCTGTTGTTTGTGAGTATGGTATTTCCGCAGCACTTTACGACGCTGCTTTCATGCACTCTGACAGTTAAATTTTAACAGGGAATTTTCCAGGAGACTGTAATTTCCACGTAGGATACTGAGAATGCACATATTATGTGGACGGAGATACTTGAACAGATATTTACCTTCAAACTTATGAACTTTACAATGGTGTATTTGATTTTGTGTTTAATCTACCAGGATCCAGTCCAGTCAACCAAAGTGACGTGAATTTAGAAACGTTCCCAGACGTGAGCAAGATCACCGTGTACAATGTGACGGTTGACCAGGGTGATATCATTTACGTACCGGAGGGTTGGTTTCATCAGGTAGGCTATTTAACTTCATTTGCATTGCGTTTGTGAGCTTATATCCTGCAGGGCTTAGCAGGCGTTTGCCATGCATGGAGCATGTTAGCGCACAAATCTTATGTACTGTATGTAGTTTTGGTTACTCTCCTACAGTGTGGCACCTCTGGGTGCATCAGCACAGCTTACCAAGATAAAACAAAAGGCAACAAAACGTTATGTCTGAAACACCGAAGGCAATCATGCTTTCAAATTCATGTACAAATTACCATGACCTACTAACTAAAGCTACACTGACTTCTCTGACAACCTAAAGACTAAGGGCTCTTGACAAATAGGTTTTCATGGCAGTAAACATTGCGAGTCCCTCATATGTCGTGACATGTTTGAACCCAAGACATTTATAATACAATGAGAAGAGAGACCTTATTAAACATTACTAAATTAAGAACAATATCTCGGGACTCAAAGTTCAAGCTATTTGGAAGCAAAAATGTGACGTGGTCTCCTCACTTAGTTTAGAGTATAAATGAATATCAAGAAAGTTAAAAAAGAATTTATACTGAAAAGAATTGGCAGTCCCGACATAAGAGATTCATTTTGCTAGAAAACTCGACTGGTTTCTAACCCTGGTTATGGGGGCTAAAGCCAGGGTTGAGTACAGTCTTTGGTATATTCCCATGTGTTTATTTCATTGATAGGGCAAGCAATTAACACTAGCAGCACATGCTGTTAACTTTGTGCATATCTGAAACAGAAAATCACCCCATCTGATGTCATGCAAGGGAGAGTTTTTTTAAAGCAATTATATCAGGTGCCATTGACTCATTACTGGCCACATAAGATAACAGAGTCATACAGGTAGTAGCCGTAAACGTTCCACCAGCTGCTCTTGGTTCTTGCGGCTGGTATCTAGCATGGAATGTCAGTGTGATTTTGGCTCTTAGCAGAAATAGCATCATACCGTGTGAAAGCATGTGGTCTGCGTGGGAGTGGGGATTGGTCTCGAGTCCCGAGTCCCGAGCCACTCATGGCTGATGTGCACCTCGCACAGGCCGCATGTACCCATTCCACATAAACTTAAAATCAATGTCGCAACACAAGAGGAAACTGTTGTTTAACTATATTGAATGTAATTGATTTTACGTATCTTAATTTCCAGAACTGTTTTATAATTTTCCTCCCATGGTTTTTTTATAATATGCGAAGGTGCAAGATCTTTCACCATGTTATTTGTGTCAGAAAAGAGCCTCAGATGCTGATATTTATCATTTTGTAGTCCGACGGAATGTAAAGCTTATCTATCTATCTATCTATCTATCTATCTATCTATCTATCTATCTATCTATCTATCTATCTATCTATCTATCTATCTATCTATCTATCTATCTATCTATCTATCCATCCATCCATCCATCCATCCATCCATCCATCCATCCATCCATCTATCTATCTATCTATCTATCTTTCTATATGTCTGTCTGTCTGTCTGTGTCTGTCTATCTATCTATCTATCTATCTATCTATCTATCTGTCTGTCTGTCTGGGTCTGTCTGTCTATCTATTTATCTATCTATCTATCTATATGTCTGTCTGTCTATCTATCTATCTGTCTGTCTGGGTCTGTCTGTCTATCTATCTATCTATCTATGTATCTATCTGTCTGTCTGACTGTCTATCTATCGATCTATCCATCTATCTATCTATCTATCTATCTATCTATCTATCTATCCATCCGTTCATCCATCCATCCATCCATCCGTCCATCCATCCGTCCATTCAGTACAAGTCAATCGTCATCAGGCCACGGATGGTCATAACTATCAACTAGAGGTTACTGATGGCACAGCTATCACAAGACACCTTTGCGACAGATTGTTCTTATCATACTGAGACACATTAGGACTAACCATATTTTCTGCTGGACTTTAGAGTCACCATATTTGATAGCCAATGACCTTGACTTTGAGTCGAAAGAGGTCAAATGAAAACGAGAAAAAAAAGGACTGCAAAGATAACCTACCAGGTAAAAGCAAACTGGTGCAAAACCATGCTCAAAAATAATTTTCGCGGCATAAATGCATTTTAAAACATGTCTGTTAAATATTAAGACAGCAAAATGATCTGTAAGGGTCACGTGCAAATCAGGGGAGCTTCCGCAAGGAGATAGCTGCTTCAAATGGTCCAATCCATACAATGGAATGGCTTCTTGGCCATACGTTAGTTATGTGAGGAACAGCCAAACTGTCGGGAGAAAGTCCCAATCAAACAGAATAATCTTGGTGCACTTTTATGGAAAACATAGAAAGGTATGTAGAACACGAACTTTAAAAAATGTAGATCATGACGTCACAGAAATATGGGTAAAAGTCATTGACCCATAAGAGGACCGTTTGGCGCTGATATCATAGTTTGGTGACAACCAGAAATCAAGCGAAGCTATAACTGGCATGGGTAAAATGAATAATTTCAAGAATGCGTGGCCACGGGCGGGGGGGGGGGGGGCTTCGGAAGCAAAAGTAATATGTGTATTGTGCTTTGCAGACAGTGTTGACGGTTATTAAATGTTATTATGCTTAGTGCACTGTCCAAAGACATTTGCAGCGGATACAGATTGGCAGTGACCTCGCAGAAGATCATACAACTGACGGCAGTAGCCGATGTTTTTTAATTTTTTTGGATGGTGGGCATCAATCAGTACATGAGATATATAACTATGTGTTCCCAAACTTGAGTCCGTGTGAGACGCAACTGAAAATGTACGGATCCAGACAAACCGAATCAGCAAGCACAAGAGAACGCAAACTCATCGAATGTCAACGTTACATTTAAAACCACACGCAATGGTCCGACAATTTGGTATCAATATGTGATTACGCTTGGCAAACTAGAACATCTTGATATATTTTCTCTAACACATTGAAATGTGTAGTTTTGAACGGTACCTACCTTTTTGTTTCCAAGATAATTCCGCATCCAGTGGCGGCATACACATGTATTATATAACCATACTTAATCGTTGTATTGAAAAACACAGCGTGGAAAGAGTTTGTTCCACTTCAGTCTTCTTAAGGACTTTATGTCCCAGCTAAATTGTGGAGAACCTCGTTAAAATGACATGCCAAGAGCAAATATTCATTGAACGAAAGTTCTAGAACGGTTTAATCTGTGACACGTGGTGGGGTGGGGGACGTATCCCAATCAGTAGGCATGACCAAACGCTTTTATAAAAGTTAAATTCTCTCATCATGTGCGAGTGACAAATTGCTCACATAACATATAAAAGGATAATGTCTTTCATTTCTTTGAAAGTTGACATCCAGATGTTGACAACCTGAAGAAACGAATGTTTGTGTGCATGCTTCACACGTACATTGCGTTAGGAAATCTGAAAATAATGACCCTAAATGTACCGGACAAGTAATTACAGTAAAAGCCATCTACTCTTGTCGTGCTCCCTTGCCTTTCCTGGTTTGTGTGCCGGTTTGGTCAGGATCTTCTTCTTTTCTTTTCTTTCTTTTTGCCTGACACTTGTCCCATTTCTATTCACTCCAAAGTTTGTCACGTAATTCTCCTAATACATTTTGAGAGTTTGGTTTGCCTTACTGATTTGAAATTAGTGTCTGTCACTACAATCCCAAGGTATTGAAAAGATCAAAGAAAAAAAGATACATCAAAGAAAAAAAGATACAAAGTCTATTGCCATGCCTGCGCACCATAAATATAACCTTAAATAAGATTTATTTATTTATTTATTTATTTATTTATTTATTTATTTATTTATTTATTTATTTATTTACTTATTTATTTATTCATTCATTCATTTATTCATTCATTCATTCATTCATTTATTTATTCATTTATTTATTTATTGAGCTATGTAGTTAGTTAGTTACTCATTTGGTTACTTATTTACTATGAAATGAACATTCATTGACTGCGCTTCAATACATTAGTAAGCAATCGGTCAAATACAAGCCATAACATAAATGCACAGACAAAGCACTTGCAATACAACAAAAGCAAGGAAAATAGGGCGGGATTTCAAACAGAAGGAATGAACATGCGAAAATGTAGCGTATCAAGTGTTGTGTATGAGAGTCTATAATGTTTTAGTTTAGTTTAAACGAATTTATTTAAACTGGAGTGCCCAATAGTACATAATATGATGACTAATTGAGGGATTCTCCAGACACGGAGAAGCACAATATATGTGTACAAAACGCACAAAACGATACAATATAAAGGAAAAGGAAAAAGACTATGCACTTGAACAAAACAGGCCATGTACATGGATAAATTGAAGAGATCACAAATTGAAAATGAATATGTACATGTGCACATTATGTATTGTCTACACTCTAAAACTCTTGCCATGTAGGTGCACGCTACTGGGGGCGACAGATTACAATGCAATCCGCAATGAAAGTTTCAAAGACTTTAATTAATTCTGGATCTTTTAAGTTTATAATAAATCAAATATATCTTGAGCACTATATGAATCAAAATCAGCAAATATTTCCTTTGATGCGTCTAGTAGTTTTTTTCCGGGAGTTTCAAATTTGGTACAAATCATGACAAAATGATATGCGTCTTCGATCTGCCGACATGTTTCACATAGACTCTCGTTTACAGGAACTTTGTTCGGGCGCTTATGTCTACCAATTTCTATTTGAAGATTGTGCTCACTAAAGCGTAAACGCGTTGTGTTTTTTTGAATGCCAAAATTTCTCACTACCTCTAGATATTGTTCAAACTCACAATTTCATTTAAATGATACATAGGTTCTCAATTTTGATTCATTGTCTTGTCGCGAAATTTCATTTTCCAATTGACTTTCAAATTTTCTTGTAATGCGTGTTTGGTTTGAACATAGTTTTATTTCCGTAAGGATACAATTGGGAAACAGGGCAAAGCCCTATATAAATCCCTCTTGCGTGTTTAAACTATTTTAGAGGGAAATTCATCGAAAGATTCGTAATTATTCCAAAGTCCCTGGAAATCTAATGAAGCCAAAATATCGTGTATTGAGTTGAGCCAAATACATCGGTTATCTTGAGACATTTCCAAATTACATCTACAGCATGACAAAGTAAAAACTCTGAGTCGGATTTTACTATTCAAAACCAATTCTTGCAGACCAAAAGTCATAATTTTTGGTGAGAGTGGGGTCCTTCCAATCTATGTGTATATTAGTTCATTTAAAATGATCTCGCCAAAGGTTTTTGGACGAATTCGAAAATAAACAAATTTTCAAATCCGCGGTCAAGAGATCAGCCATTGAGGAAAGCAGGGCACACCAAACGTTTGACAAAGCGTCGGCACCATTGTTTCATAGTAATAGTCAGGGCTGCCGGCTCTGTTCAGGGGCCCTGGAAGACACAATTACAATGCATAATACATGAGTATGATGACAATATAACACACACAGACACGCACAGACACGCACAGACACGCACAGACACACAGACACACTCACACAGATAAACACACACACTCACACACACAGACACAGACACACTCACACACACACACACACACACATATATATATATATATATATATGTGTGTGTGTGTGTGTGTGTGTATGTGTGTTTGTGTCTGAACAAAAACCAAAAAAAACAAAAAACCAAAACCCCCCCAAAAAACCACCCCCCCAAAGGAAACCAGTGTATAGTAACATTTAATCATTAACAAAACGACATATTTTGCAGGTACAAGCATACCCACGTGGAGAGCCCAACATTGGTATCGCCATCTTCCTAAGCTTTTTATATTGTATGCAACGTGTACATATGCCAGAAAGGTATGACAGTGATCTAGTGTACTTGAAGGGATGCCAAGCATGGAGAGAGATGCAGGTGAAAGGTATGTACCTCCTTCCTTGTTAGTGCCACTTACCTTTCTGCAATGACTGGAAGATGTCTGTATGACTCGAATCCCTAGAGGAAACCACCGATAAAGATGACAGTCTGATATTCACTGGCCAATTTGCCACGTCAGGTGGCGTGGCGTGATCCCTCTGGACAGTGATCAGCCCCTCTGGTGATGCGAGGGATCTAGGCGTATCCCACTACTTTTTTAGATTTGCTTTGGTTAAAACATTTTTGATTAGCAAAAATCAATAGGCCGAGAGGCTCACCAGCCTTTTTAAGGCCCTCTCATACATTAATAACAAGACTATAACAAAGGATTAAAACACCGCGGAGCTTGACATGCCTCTCTGTCAAGCTTACTGGTGTTTTAGTCAGTTTATGATACAGGTTTTGTCTGATGATGTTACTTTAAAACTTACAAACTTTGTCAAAATGTCCGCGAACTCATCTCATCACCATGCTTGGATGACTGCAATTGGTGCAACAGTCACAGAATGTGCGCCCTCTCACAGCGTCTGCTCATGATCAAAACGAGGCAATTAATGGGGACTGACCGCTGGTTACAGACTGGTCACATGGTGTGTGTTCTTACATCTGATTTTAATACCAATATTTCCATACTACAATGTCATATATCATCATTTTCATCTTTTGAAAATATATGGTCTTTGTATCCTTTTATGGGCTGCGTTATAGTCACCTTAAGTGTAGTTTCACCTTCTGAGAAAATACGTATTTGTGAGGTGGGCCGGTTTCAAACAGCACACTACCGCGCCGGCTAATTTTATGCCCGCTTAAAATGTGTATTTTACTGTATATTTTCTTTTGTGTTTAATGTGAGACTAGTTTGTCTTTCATTTGCATAAGGTTGCTTATCTTTATTATCATAATACCGTTTAATTGACGCCGTGTGCATGAAAATGGACTTTTTGGATGACCCGTTGCAAGAGTGTTGAGGAAGAAGTTTTGTCTTTGTCATCCCTTTTACTAAACTTGAATTGTTCTGTAAATAATGATGGATCCGTTGTGATCAATGATAAATCACTGGTGGTGGCGGCACAGCTAATAGACATGGGACTCATTCCAAGCATGCAAAAAAGTGAACAGTTTAGCACAATCCTAGTTGGCAAATCCTGCTTCTAACATTTTTCTTGTTGTCAGTGCTATCTGTATAGTAACCTGAACACCAAAATCTTGTAAAAATATATTCTTGTCACAATCTACGTCTTACCAACTAATAGATATAAATTATATTGGCAAGAATGAAAAGTGAAAATGTCACCTACATTCACTCTTTGACAAAATTATCACTCCTGTTATCCTCTAAATAGCTGCAGGGATGATGGCCTTTGATAACAGGGTTTAGAATAATTACATAATTTGTTTTATATGTTAAATTTATTGTAAACTGACACATCGGTTATAGATTTTAGAGATCCCTAACAGGCAATTCATATTTTGAAGAAATGCATGTCAGTTTTTCATGTGTACATGGGCTGAAGTGGGCACTTTGGTACCAGAGGTGACACATATGGCAACAGAGTTGACACTTTGCATAAATATTATGTAAGAGCATTAAATGTTATCTTGCTTAATGTGGTTTGGCTCCCTGATGGAGTCAAAATGCGATATGTAAATTACTTATATCTCATTTGAGTTCAGATGGTAAAGGATACATGTTATATTTCTGCGTTATCAGTTATTATCTTATTAACGGATATTTGTGTAGCGTTACTGTAAATAAATTGAGGTTAGTTATTACAGATTTTCTCCTTAAATTAACTCACTCAACAGAATCCCCCATGTTGATCCATTGTATAATGTTCGCATGGATATCATCCATATACTTCATTCCACATACTCAATTAGAATGTTCATGGAAAATGTACAAATAACAACCATATGATATTCAGTAGCGTGCAGTTGCTTTAAGGGGAAAACTGAAGCCTAATTGACTGTTTTGACTTATCACAGTTTGTCTCTTTCAGAAATTAATTGCAGCTTCCCAGCAGGCCACGAATCATTGGAGTAAATTGTACGCAAACACAACAAGGTCAACAAACGGGCTTTCGAAGAATTGATGCCAGGATATAAGACAGAACCTGGGTTTCCTGGGCTTACAGGGCTTCCCAGTGGTCACGAAAGTATAACTTCGGGTTTTTTTGGCTTTCAAATGCTTTACTTCTTCCGGCGCCGACCGCCGCTTAAGACAAGCTAGCCACTTAAAAGGAAATGATATGACTTTTAATAAGGGTGCTAGATAAATTTTCCTTGTAGAAAAACCCTTCATCAAAGCATGCCTGTGGTTACATAGGGTATAAAATTCCAGGTCACTAGCTTTCCTCGACACGCATTGTGATCATTGCACCCAGTAAAGCTGTTGACTCGGTCCAAAATGTGGCACGGAAAGAGTTAATGGACAGAACCAGTCTATTCAAGTGACACACTGCCCATGCTGTACATATAAAATCAGTCATTTTACCTGTCGAGTCGGCGTTAAGTGTATTGTATTCGCAACACCAAAAGCAAATAATTATCTTAATTTATCTTTTTGTGCCAAGAGTTGCCTGTAGCGTAAACTCCCAATCCGTCTTTTGTACAGTGCAGAGAGTTAACAATGACATCATGATAGTCCATCGAGTGGCTGAATTTTGATTTGCCAATAGGCCAAAGATCCAATTTCCAAAGCCAAAATGTCATCTTTAATAGATTTCTTTTCCACATGACAAAAGTGATATCATGACTTTCCACCGAGTTTTTTTTTTTTCATATAAAATTGATCCACAAAAAAAAACCCTTTTTTTCTGATTTAAGTTCTGTTTTTGTGACCTCAAGCTCAAAGATAAATGGCTGCTTCAAAAATGCATGTTTCCATGTCTTTATGAAATCTGCAAAAGTACAACGGTAGATATCTAATTTTGGTTTCCACCTGACCTCTTTATCTTCGGTGAAAATGTGTATCGCGTAGTGTTGGCCAAAACTGGCCTATATCTGCATAAACATTAACCAAAAATTTATTCCATTTGTATGGATGTGCACCATTTGTTTGAGTAAGCGATTTTCTTTATACTAAGTGTTGTTTTGGAATTTGACGGCCCCGGGTTTAGGGCATTTCATCATCCAAATTATTCACAAAGTCATGTTAATAACATTTTTTTCAGAAAACTCTTGTTTTCTTTATATCTTTTTTGTTCTTTATATATTCTCCTCATACCAGTGGTCCTGAAATGGGCATGACTCATATCGGACAGGGTCATTTGTCCTCCTACTGTCATGACCGACAGATGTGGCGATAGTGTCTGTCCTTTAGACCATTTTCTGCGTTTCCACCATTTTGCTTGGAAAGGACGATCTCGTTCTATGTACGGTTAATCGCAAAGAAGTCCGATGGGTGAAAGAAAATACGTTTAAGATACTTCAGGTCATGGCCTGGTTGCTTCCGTCTGGGTCTGTTTGCGTTTGATGGACGATCTACTCGTACAAGAATTCTGAATTTGCATATGACCCCGGCGGATGAGAATTAAGGTCACAGAGCTATCTTAAGTCTTGAACAACGATGGGGAAATACATTTTGTCCCATAAATTTTATCCATTTGCAAGGATTTGTAGCAATTCTGTTGAAAACTAGCTCTTTGTCCAGCTTTCTGTCGTTTGTTACAAGCTCAGAGGGTTTAAGCATGAGCTCATTTGAGACCTCAAAACCAAAAGGTACACGTGCAAAACGTCTTTGCACATCAGTGTGGTTCCTTTATATGAAGTTCCACTTTTTAATAGACGCCATTCTTGTACGTTCGCCGTATATGAAAATTACTAAAACAGGTTCTAGATCAAGGGTATTGAGACCTAAATCAAACTGTGGGTGTATGAACACATCTGCCTCGAAATAACTGGGTACAAGGTGATAATTTCTGCAAAGAATTATAAAAATAATAGAACTTCCGTTTCACACAATTTTTGTGAGACTTTGACACATTCTGAATGTTTTGAAAAAGTATTTTACCCTTTAATCGTTAGTTTCGTAAGAATTTATATTATTTTGTTTGTTGATATGTGATTTCCGTGTACATTTTTTTCTGTTTGCCCAATGCCTCTTTTACATGAGAGTGCTTGATGATCAAATATCGCCACCTAGATGTCAACTAGGAATTGAGTTCAATTTCTAATTTTTCTCCTCATGAACGCACGCAAATGGAATCACGTGATAGATACATTCACTGAAGACCTCATGAGTTCCGAAGATGAACTTTACCTCAATATACATTTTGAAGATAGTCGTCAAAATTGAGCTCTTGAGTTGTATGGCTTGCACCTATTTATACTACAGATCGTCAATAGTTAGACTCTGGAACTCCACATTCTTAACTCTGGCTCAATCTTAAGAATCAAATCGAAAATATCACAGCCAGTGGTACAATCTATAAAAAAACTAATTTATATGATTTCTGCAGGAGGTTTTCCCCTATTCAGAACACACATGCACAATTAGATGCCTGCGAATTACATTCCCATTTGCTTAACATTGGTATCAAGAATGCAAATAAATACGCATGTGGCTTTGCTACAAAGGATACATGGTACAATTTCTTTTCTTATCCCTTTTACAGTATTCCACGTTCAGAATTACACACTGAGATATGGCGCTTTACCTTGCAAACAGTTTTGTATGACTTCAGATGTTCCCTCCCTGAGATTTAAAAAAATAAAAATCCACACAAATATGGTCAGCAGTGAGCAGTTGTTAATTATATTCTGTTATAGCCATGATTCATGGTCATTGCCACTGTCATTTGTTACCAAGCCTCAATGTCAGTTGGGGTCTGCTCGAAACAGTGTTCACTTCACTTGTTTGGAGTATCGATGTATAATTTATGGTAACGTTACTGAACTCAAACTTGCTATTACTTGCCTCATAGTACTCAGCGAGCTTAATGAATGTTATGTATTATCGCAGCTCTGTCTGTCTTAAGTTGTCTCTGTGTGTGTTACCAATATTTATGTTCTTGTGTCACGTGTTTTTCGCACTCATTCCGCCACAGGAATATATATGTAGGGCCAAGCTCTCTTTTCGAATCGCAAACCTCAAAATGGTGTATATGATCTGTTTTCTTCTCTACAGTTTGTTTATATCAAAAGAATTTACAGCTAAAATCTTGCAGGACTAATTCATATATAAAACGAAGCTGAGGGAAACCTCATGTCATAAACAGGAACTTTTCCAATCACATTTTCTAATTTCACCAACCTGAGGGTAGTCGTATCATGTGCTGATTAAAAGCAACAGCTGCAGATCTTAGGACGCCCGGGTTAGGACGTCACCGACCACAAACATTGAGACGCCACCAACAACAGAAAGTGGTGTAGCATACTTTTCCTTTAATACCACTCTGTTGACAAACAGTCAATTCGCTTTCCGGCCAGTGGTAGTAAAGCAAATGGAGTACTATCTGTATACTTTGTTAAGACCTTTGAATGGGCCAGACTTTCAGCCGTTTTGGACAGCCTGAAACAGAGAGTCTAAATGATAAAAAATTACATCCGATTGTAAAAGTTGAAATAAAATTCGATTGTTTTACTTCCAGTCCCGGAGTTTGGGTATCGCATTCATGGAACAGAAGAAGAAGCATTGCGGAAAATTGTCTCCCCTATGAAAATCGGATACAGGTAAAGCTGTAGAGGTGCACGGTGAAGGAGAGAAAAACATACGGATCACAATGATCATTTAGCTCTTAAAATCTATTGCAGGAGGTAGGAGTCTAATATGCCACTGGCCAATGACATGAGAAGTCCCATAGTCGACATGTATGTATGTATCAAACTTGTAGACAGCCTGGCTAAAAGAAAGCAGACATGAGGTTTTCAGGCATGGAAAATATTTGAGAAAACTAATTTGGCCATAAAAAGTATTTTCATAGGTGTAAACCCCCCAGAGCTCTGTGACCGGGAGACTTTCACGAAAAGTGCATGAAAACAAAGAAAAAAGCACATTTTGTTAGAAAATTCTGTCACTTTCATCACTTTTGAGCAATCCAAAACGGGAGACTCCCGGTGGGAACCGTTGAGCCCTGTGTATTTTTGTTTTGTAAAGCGCTGGGTTCGTATGAACTAGCTCTGGCAATTGCAGCGGAGCAAATATTGAAATGATGATTTGCATCGATGTTGTCGAGCATGATGATATGTGGCTCATTATAGCCAGCTCTTGTCATCGTGATTTAGAAATACAACTTTCAATCTCCAAATGAAAGAAAATGAATAGCTGTGCCCCAGACTTCCCAAACAGTTCAACATGGAGTAGACTGGACGGAATAAATTATTGAGTTAATTCCTCTGTCGTTATTGGAAGGCTTAAGGCCACAAACCTTTTAGTCTGTTAAAGTATAAACAAAACAACAACAAAAAAACAAAAACAAAAAAAAACAAACAAAAAACAAAACAAAACAAAACAAACAAACAAACAAACAAACAGACAAACAAACAAAAATGACATTTTTACGCTACCCAGATCGAATGCCTATTGTAAGTTATTTGCTTGGAAATGGGAACACTTGCCAATAATCTTGTGATTAAATCTGTTCAGCCCAACTTTCTTGAATCATTTCATTTATCTATGTCGTCCCATATGACGATGGCCATAGCTTGATTCCCACTTGCTCTTTTTCTCTGATAGGAACCCTTTGATATTTTAAAAGGCAAGAACTGCTGTATGTCAAATACACAATTCTTGTGAATATTTTCTTGCGTCACACGAGGCATGCATATTAATTCCCCGCCACAAATGCATACCTGATTATGTCAGTAACCATAGCCTCATCCGGCGAGATACGGGCTGCTGCCTGTGCGGGGAAAGAGGGTATTACTAATATTTTGGGGAAAAAAATACTTCGTACAGCCAGATGGATTTATTTCTTCTAGCAAGTTTAGTGAGCACAAAATTGATATGACTTCTGTATTTGTAAACTTAAATTTCTCTAAAAGACACTAATTTTATGAGAAAGGGGTATCTAGCCCTCTCTGTGACAGTGATATCCCCGTATGTCCTCCGTGATTGACAGGCGTGAACCCTGTGCTTTGTGGCGGGAAATCAGTACACGTCTTGTGTTGTATTTTTTAAAATTTTATTTAGGGAGCATTAAATTAATATGACTTTGGTATTCGTGAATTTAATTTTCTCTAAAAGACACTAATTTTATGAGATAGAGGTATCTAGCCCTCTCTGTGATAGTGATATTCCCGTGTGTCCTCCGTGATGAACAGGTGCGCAGCCCGTGCTTTGTGGCGGGAAATCAGTATACATGTCTCGCACTGTAATAATAAACTGACTGGGATACGAGTTTCATGTTCTCTCGTCATACTCGATAAGGAACTTTGGTAGCCTACAATAAAGACATTTGGCACTATCTGCTTGCTGGTAACAGATAATAATATAGGCCGCCTTTAATTAATTGCAACACATGTATAGAGTGAACACTGTATACTCGTTGTTCTCAGTTGATGGATTACTTACTTGTACTTGGAAAAATGTTGCCTTTACGTCCTGACAGGCTATTTGAGACCAGCGTGGAAGACCCAGTTTCATCACAGAAAGCCATGTCAAAAGCACTGCGTATTGATGCCCCAGGTACACCAAAACGCCAGGATGTCTTTATAAGTGTACCGGTACACCCATCACATCTGGGATACAACAGCACCAAAGAATCACTGGAACTTGCTCTCAAGACACTGAAGACAAACTATGTGGACTTGGCGTTGCTACTAGCTCCATCTTGTGACACAGTCCACTTCCCCTGCACTGACTCCGACAACCTGAAAGTGGGGTCTTGGATGGACAGCTGGAAGGCCATGCAGGACTTACACCGACAGAAAAAGATAAAATCTCTTGGTGTTGCACACTTTTCTCTCGATGAAATAAAACAACTTTTAAAGTCTCCTTTACGTGAAACTAAACTTTCTGTCGTTATGGATGAATTCAATCCAGTCAGACAAAATGAAGCGCTCCTCAAATTTTGTCAGGAGAATGACATTGTATTTATAGGACACAGCATACTTGGCACTCAATTGCAGAAACAGTACCAGAACCTGACCAAAAATCCGATACTTCGAAGTGAAACACCTCACCTTCTGAGCTACAGATACCGCGCCTGTCCGGCTGCCATTGTGACGCGGTGGGCAGTAACAAAGGGTGTCGTGCCCCTTTTCCGGACAAGCGACCCTTGGCATCTGCTTTACAATTGGAAAGCGCATACCATCAACTTACAGAACGACGGTGTCACCATCCAGAAACTAGAAATTCTGAAGGAAAATCCGTTTGCGGGAGACGATGTTGTAGATCCTGATTATGTAAAAGTTGTGCGACAGCACCATTTTCAAATGCTCTGATTAAACACGCCATTTATCTTTTCATTGGAGTTAATATGATAATATAAGGATGGATAACAATGATCTTATATTATTTCATGTACTTTGTTGGCCATTAACATGCTGATTTAAGCAATGCGTGCAGAGTGCCCCCGAGGAAAGCTGTTGACTAAGACTACATTTTGCTTTCGACTAGGCTGGCTGGTATTTGAATGAGAGGTATCTTCATGAGGAAATTGAATCTTTTAAGCATTATATGCTGAATGGTAATGGGGGAAATGATTATAGCTGTCGTTAGCACCTTAAGGGTTGGTGTCACTTTGGTGAAATATTCTTCGGATAAAATCAAGTTACTGTCCTTAGTTGGTATGTTATATTCGTACAAGTCATAGCAAACGGATTGACACAAACAACGAACGTTATTTGAATGAACACGGGCAGATTAAACATAATGTAACCTTTTCTCCTTCAAAATGCCCAAAGGGCCCAGATGTAAACTGTCTGCTTCAATGTATTTACTTATATTTCTGGTTAATAGAGGAACATTATGATGAAAAGTGTAGATGGGACAGATCACAATGACACCTCTCAGGTGCCATTTCCCGATTAGAGTAAGACGCCGTTTGCAGCTCTCCTTGTGAGCTGGCATTGCGCGCAACCCGCGCCAAGTAAAGCTTTTGACCGAGGCTTATCTGTTATCATGAACGGGTTACATATCAAAAGTAGGTTATAGGCATACGTGTAACCTTTTCCTGTAAGGCTAGGCAGATTGTCTACTTTTTTGCTTTTATCCAATATTATGCTTTGTAAAAATATTTGAAATAACAATCATTGACTCGATCTGTCACAATGGCACTGCTGTATCTGTAGACCAATCCAGATTGAATCTCGCTGAGAATAAAAGAATGTACCGCGAGATGCCTTGTAAGTGCTTCTTGTTTTCATTTATTTATTTTTAGTTTTATTTTCGACGATATAAACAAAATTTAGGTAATGCTACCTGTCACGTGGAAAAACTGAAACCGAGAGAGACAATATTTCTTTCATTTTCTTGTTTGATTTTACAAATATAATACAAGGTTCGAATGGTTGGGCGTACTCGAAGTCGTAGGAAACTGTGTGCGCAGAACGACCTTCAAATGATTGGAGAAATTAAACATGCATCATATAACTATTTTAAATGTTGCAAAGCTCCGGCTTGTCAGCTTTTCTAATTAAGGATGCACATTTAGCCAAAGTCAACGGGGCAGGAGTAAGCTCGTATCAGGCGTTGAGTCAACATTTTTTCTTTTTCTGGGAGTCCGTGTGAGAACGTCAAACATGAATTTGCTTCGGAACTGTTTAATCACTGTTCACACAGACATTATCGATTCAAAAGAATTTATAACATTCCGATGAGAGGCATGTATAGCAAATAGAATTATTGAAGTCCGTCCCTTTTAGTTGTGAAAAAGGAAATAGTGTGGGGGCATATGGAGTCCCGTGGGCTTTTGATGGAGATTTTATAACACCTACTCAGAAATGTTAAACACATCTGAAATAACAGAAAAAAACATGTTGGCACTTTGCCAACCTGTTAGATTCAAAATGGCCGCCATTTTTAAAAATGGCTGCCAAATTTCCAATTTTTGTCCAATTACAGGTCCCTTAAAGGTCCTTGCAGTATAAAGAAGCTTATTTGGGTATTTATTTTCATAACTCCCGGCTATAGAGTTGGATTTTTATCTTCAAATTGAATCTTAGTCAATTTAGGCTCATATTTGTCTTAAAAGTATCAAATCATTGGATCAAAAGAATGTAAACCGAACCGAGATAAATGACTTTATTTTGAAACAATATTATGACACCAGTATATTACTACAATAAAGGGCATCATCGCCTCCCTTACCAAGTTCATACTTGTGTGACTGGGGGACCTATTTTAAATTATTATCATTCTCACCTTCATCATTGCCACTCCATATTGTGAGTTTACACTGGAAAAGTATTATGAAACAAGTGTATTGCTACAATAAATTACATCATCACCTCCATTATATAGTTCATATTTGTATGATTAGGACAATTATTTGAACTATCATCATTCTCATCTTCATCATTGTCACTCTCATATTGTTGGTTAACATTGAAACAATGTGTATGACACATTAAAGTGTATTGCTACAATAAATGACATCATCGCCTCCATTACCCAGTTCATATTTGTATGATTAGGATAACTATTATAACTATCATCGTTCTCATCTTTATCATTGTCACACTCGTATTGTGAGTAAACATTGAAACAACATTATGACACATTAAAGTGTATTGCTACATTAAATGATATCGTAATCTCCATTACCAAGTTCGTACTTGTGTGATTAAGATAGCTATTCTAACTATCATCGTTCATATCTTGATCATTGTCACTCTCATATTTTGTGTTGTGGTGTCCAGCTGGTGACTATCCTACACAGTGGAAGCTGGCCGTATCTGGTGATTGCCATATACAGCACTTGGCAGTCTGCCATAGCAGTTGGCTTGTTCAGTTGGACGATGAAGATGAAAGCAGTTCATCATAATTCCAGAGTCATCAATATGTTGGATCTACTTTTGGTGCTTCATCCAAAATCTATCATTTATGCCAGTTGAGCCAGAGGCAAAAAGTTCACCAAGATCAAACTGTAGTACACAAGTGATATGAAAACTGTTCTACATGTGCTGTACATGGCAATGACCAGCTAGTAGGATAAGCTGAGATGCACCTTGCATTATTATTAGGTGGGATGAATGTACTGGGTTGAGGGTGGGGGGAAACTTTACGACCAAATTTAGCAAATTTCATTTTCTGAACACATAAATTCTGACTACAAAAGTTTCCATTCTGTTAGATACTGCCCAGATTTGATAATTTTGTAGTGGTTACCTGGGTGTTTAACCCACTCTGGCTGAGAATAGACTAATAGAGTTGGTATGTTTTTACATTCGGCACATAAAGTGTTGTAGGGTATTGTTATCCCCTACATCGTCAGTCCATCGGCTCATCCGTCTTGTCAATGTTACCTTGATATTTCAAAATGTATTCACCATAGTTGTACCTATCTTTACTAAACATTTGTCACAGAAGAACCTTATGATGGACCAGGTTCCTATCGAAAACAGGCTTCGTCTGATTTATTCGTACCTTTTTATGAAACTTTTAAAGTATTTATTTGAAGGCCGTCTGAGCGGCGTCAACCCTGACGAAGCTACCGTGATATCTCAAACAATTTTGATCGCACCTTTACTAAATTTTTGTCAGAGATGCATCATCTGACGGACCATGTTCCTATTAAAAACTAGCATCCTCTTATAAACTTTGTATGAAACTTAAAAGTATTTATTTCAAGGCCGTCTGATTGGCGCACAAGGAGACAATGTTACCATTATTATTATCTCAACAAGGATCTATTGCAGGTTCATCAAATGTTCATCAGAGATTGCTAAAAAATAATGATAAATTGAATATTCACAGGAACAATTGATGGTGATAGGTTAGGGGAGAGAAGAAAATTAATGTATGTTTAGTTCTATTGTTGGATTTTCAATCATTGACCGAGAGCCATTTTTAGGAAATTGTGGCTATCTTGAATTGTGATAACTACAGTGCTATACATACCCTCATTGATGCCAGTAACAACCTAAATATAGGCCAAATTTAAATCAACTATTTACGCTAAACATTTATAAGAAACATGGAAAATAGAGATAAAATTGTTCAGATATTTTAAATTTTGGTGTCTAATAATATTCAGGTTTAAGGTAAAAGACATGAATAATGTTCCTGGATGACAAAAGGTTAAAATTTGATTCTTAGATCTATTAAATCGAACATTTTGGACACATTATGTAACATAAAATATCATTATGTGTGGAGTTTGGTGGCCATTTTGGAAAATGGCGGCCATTTTGAATCTAACAGGTTGGCAAAGTGCCTACATGGTTTTTTATGTTCTTTAGGGTATAAATAACATTTCTGAATAGGTGGCATAAAATCTTCATCAAAATCCCACGGGACTTAAAATCATGATATATGCTCCCACACTAAAACAGACGCAGCCCAAGGAAAATTAGAGGAATAAACTAAAATCGGGAATTTAGATGCTCACATTCCTGGTCACTTTGAACGACAACTTTATACCAAAAGGAGGCATAATTATACCCTCCGCAAGGGTGGGTGTACTGGTTTCAATATGGCCTTCTGTCTGTCCATCCGTCCGTCCGTTTGTGGAAAAGCCTTGCCTGGGCCATAACTCCTTTATTATTTCATAGATCTTACTCCAACTCTACATTACTGTTGTTGATCACTTGAGATTGTGTCATGAAACAACATTGACCTTGAGGCTTATAAGTTAAGCTCACAGCTGTTATCTGTAGCCAAACCCTTGTCTGGACCGTAATTCCTTCATTAACAATCACATCTTCTTTTTATGCTTATTATCCTTAACTACACAATGTGCAATTAGGCAACTGTGCTCTTGGCCAAGCGGGTGGCGATGACTGTTCTAGTTCAATACTATATAGGGACAAGGAAAATCAATATATCACAAAACAAGATGACTTTAAAATGATTTTTTCATCTTGAATTGTTAGGAGGGGGTCCTTTTTTGTTTTTAAAACAAAAAAACAAAAACAAAAACAAAACAAAAACAACAAAGCAAAAACAACAACAACAAAAATCAACAAAAAAACCCCAACTCAAATGAAAACTATTAGGAAGTTATGCTATATTAGACCAAAAATATGTATGTATTTTTACAGAGAATCTTTTAAGTTTCATTAATCTTAAAGTTTTTTGTTACGGAATATGGTCAGATGGGGATAAGGAAATTATTTGGTTTCTTTTGGTAAATATGTTTCAGGAAAAAAAAATAACGAAACAGTAAACTTTGTTTAATGAAATTTTCGTCATTTAAAGTGAAATGACGACCCAGCAATTGTTGGCAGTTGAGGGAGACAACCCAAACAAGACCCAAAATATATACTTCACATACGTATTAGTTACCTCTCGACCACCATTTGCCTAGACCTCTGTGTCTGGGTGGAACACCCATGAAATCGAGTTGAGCTCGCTCACTTGATACTAGAAAACCTGACATATCCATGGCGCCATTTCTTGGTTCTGATGGAACTGGTGGTGATTCCCAGTGTGCATGCTCCCCTATCATCCTCCCTCTTTTTGGCACCGTTACTGGCTTGCTTGTTTGAGGTGGGAGCTCTGTCACCTTTTTTTCACCTTCACTGTTCTAGTGCATTACGTGCTTGTCCTTCAGAAAAACTTTTCTCAACAGTCTCTGCAAGAGTCTTTCTGATCTGTGGATACCGCTGAAATCATTGGTAGTAGAGCTGGTAGTCTGGCTTGAAACCTAGCTTTTCAAGATGGCGTTTCGACGTTCAGATCTCACAGAGAGAAAGACAGTGCCTGCTGGGCAATTGTTGCTTGGCAGCTTCTACAGGATTTATTTCTCAACCTTCCAGGCATTACAGAGTGCTTAATGTGACCTATGGATGCCAGTGGGAAAAGTGGGACCAGGACTGGTAGGTGGTGGCTTGATTCATTTCTTTTCCAGGATGGCATTTTGATGGGTTAAATCGCAGACAAAGAGACGACAGTTAGCATGCTTTGGTTTAGAGAGCACCTCTCTTTGCCCTTGCCGCGTAAATTGACAGACATTAGACTCACGTGGCAACTTCATGGCACCCTGGATCACGATCATTGCTTTGGTTGTCAATAAACTTGACTTCTTGTGTTCTCTGAATATACATATTGGTTTTGTGTTAGGTCGGGAGATGACACTTTTCTTCTTCCCTGCATCCATAGTCCAAAGTCAGTTTACAAGAGATCACCTTATTGGGAGCTTGAGAATTCGACACTGCCTGGGTGGCGGCTGTGGCTCCTTGCTCACTAATCTGGGACTGAGTCTTAGAGGCGTCTGCATAGCCCCTGATGCTATTGATCTGATCAATGAACTGTTTTTCCAGGTTGTTGTTCTTCAGAGGTTTTTTGTTCAAGAAGTCAGTCAAGCACTGACTGAAGCTGTTGAGTTCTTGGTCCTTTGGGTCTGTGAGCTCAGAGCAGAAGTCACGCAAACAGGTGTGTCTGGAATGGGAACCTTGGGGTTCCTGACCGGGTATTCAGACATCTCAGCCAATGCAGTGGGAGATAAAAGTCTGTAGGGGCGTACTCTGCTGTTAGTGGGCCTTTGGCATTGTTGGCACCTACTCAGGCCCAGGTGACACCCTTGGCTCCCCCATCAGCACTGTTGGCCTTGGCAGTTGGAAACTCTGTCTTCCTTCACTCCTGCTGTCACTGCAGCTGAGTCAGGGCAGACTTTTTCAGTGGATCAGCTAGCTGCTTCTGCCTTGCATCAACTATCTCTCATCACTGACACTCTTGGGACCCCTCCTGCCAGCAGATTTTTGAGTCGGCAGCAACTGCAGTCCCTGTGACGAGTCTCCAAGAATGGAGACCTTTGAGTTTCCATTTAAGTATTCTGGCACCTTGGCCAGTCCAAGTGTTTGGGTCTGGGTTTTCAGATCATATGTCCGGGAGGTACGGGTGACCACCGGTGCCTCAGCAAACTTCCCTTGCTCCCAGCTTTGTCAGCTCAGATTGTAAGGCCAAGGCAGTGGAGATAGAGGGAAGACACCCAGGTCTATAGGGGCACCTTCTGCTGGTAGTGGACCTTTGGCCCCAGCAGTGTTGGCACCTACGATGGCCTGGGTGACCACTTTAGCTCCCCCACCAGGAGTGTCAGCCTTTGCAGTTGGAGACTCTGTCTTCCTCTGCTCCCACCATCACTGCAGCTGAGTCTGTGGGGAATTTGTTGGCAGAGCGATTTGCTACTCCTGCCTTGTGTCAGCTCTCTTTGTCAGCACTGAGACTCTTGAGGCCCCTCCTGCCAGCATATTTCTGAGTTGGCAGCAGCTGTGGTCCTTGAAATGAGTCTCTGAGAATGGAAGTCTTCGGGTTTCCATCTAGGTATTACGGAACCTTGTCCAGTTCAAGCGCTCAATTTCAGGCACTAGTATCATAAATCCAGGATGTCCGGACAACCAGGGGGAGCACATCCACCAGCAGTGTTGGCCTCTGTGGTTGGAGACTTTGTCTTCTTCTGCTCCCAACCTCACTGCAGCTTAGTCAGAGCAGACCCTGTCGATGGAGCAAGTCATTGTCTCTGCCTGGAGTCAGTTCTGTCTCAGCACTGAGACTCTCTCATGCCCCCTCCTGCCAGCAGATTTCTCAGGCTGCAGCAGCTGTGGTCCCTGAGACTAGTCTCCCAGAGACCCAGTGGGATCCAAAGCATGTTGGCGACCATGAGGGCTGCAGAACAACCTTCCGCACTGATGGACACAGCTTTTGCATTGCTGATGGGCTTTGACCACATCAAATCACTCATTCAAAAGACAGTGAAATTTAACAAATATAAACATAAAACACATCTTGGATTAACAATAGGATTCTTATACCCATTAAGTACCGTGACAACCTTTACAAAAAACTCAAAACCACACCACAAGATATTCCTCGATTTAATATATTAAAGCTAAATCTGAAGACATATAATACAATACTGAAAAGAAATATTAATCCAGCAAAGCGAAAATATTATAAACAAGAATTTCATAAATTTAGACGTGACACGAAGAAAACATGGGACACTATAAAAAAATTTTGAATATGAGCAAAAGTAAAAAAACAATTCCCTTCTTTTTTCTTAATTGACAATGTGAAGATAACTAACAAAGAAATAACTGCAGATCGATTTAACACATTTTCTACGATTATTGGTCCTAAACTGGCTGCCAATTTTGACACATCTGATAAACCCCTTTTCTCTTCTTGTCTAAATGAACAAATTAGCCATATATTTATTTATCAAGTCGGTCAACTCTACTGAAATTGGAAAAATCACAAAAATTTCAAAGTCCAAATCTAGGACGAGGCATGACAACTTATCTTTGAAACTTTTAAAGAACTTAATTCCTGCCCTTGCTATGCCCCTAACTACCATAATAAACCAGTCTTTAACAACTGGTATTTTTCCTGACAAATTGAAAATTGCCAAAGTCATACCCTTATACAAAAAGGATGAGAATACATTTTTACAAAATTTCAGGCCAATATCTTTACTTCCAGCAATTTCCAAAATTTTTGAAAAAGTAGTTTATAATCAACTATACGAATACTTCATCACCCATTCCTTATTTTACAGTAGTGAACATGGTTTTAAGAAAATGCATTCCACCAAAACCACAGCCTTCAAATTTATTGATACAGTTACTCAAACTTTAGATTCTGGTAAATTACCCGTCAGTATATTTTTGGACCCATCAAAAGCATTTGATACTTTGGATCATAAAATTCTTTGTAGGAAACTGCATTATTATAGTATTACTGGCACTGCTTTACGTTGGTTTCAAAATTACCTAGAAAACAGATTTCAGTATGTTCAATTTGAGGAAGTTGGTTCTAAATTATTATCCATGAAAACCGGTGTGCCACAAGGAGCCATTCTTGGTCCGCTTGTTTATTATTTATATTAATGATATTCATACAGCATCCTCAAAATTCAAATTAATTCTTTATGCAGATGATACTACTTTGGTCAGTCCTTTATGTTCCTTTTCATTCACCTTTGAAACTCATATTAATGGACAAGATGTGTCGACTAATATAAATACATAACTAAACAAGATTTATAACTGGCTAGCTGCAAATAAGTTGTCATTAAATATACTGAAGACAAAATACATTTTATTTCATTTCTACCAAAAGAAAATTAATTTCAATTTGGACTTACAAATAAACAATATTTCAATTTCTAAAATTGAAGAATTTGATTTTTTAGGATTAGTTATCCAAGAAAATTTAAATTGGAGGGCCCATATAAACTAAGTCGGCAATAAACTTTCCAAAGGAGTTTGTATTTTCAAGAGATTATATAAATATATTCCTACAACCTCACTATTATTAATTTACAATTCTCTTTTTCTATCCCATATTAATTATTCAATTCTTGCTTGGGGCTTCTCAAGCGATCGTATATACATCGCATGTAAAAAAGTTATACGTCTTATTTGTTCTGAAAAATTCAATGCTTATACAGATTCACTTTTCAAAAAGCTTAATATTTAAAAGGTAAAAGACATTATTAGATTAAGGGCGATCAAGTTTGATTTTCGATATATCCAGGATCAATTACCTTCATATTTCAATGATATATTTGCGACTCAACATACCCATTCCTATAAACTAGAAATAGAGAAAATTTCTGTCTTGCAAAGCCTGACAAAGTTACTTCAGAACACTGCGTTCGATACTACATCCATTCCCTAATTAGAGACCTCCCTTCTTGCATCACTGAAAATTGTATACACACTCATGTCATGGCTTATCAAATTATACTAAATCTCATTTCCTACGTCAATACCAAGATGTGTGTAGTATGCCAAATGGTTATGTATGTAATAGTTGAATAACTCGTCCCTGTTTATGCTTAATCATATGTCTAGTAATTCAATATCCTGTGTACATCTTCTTGTCATTTCTCTTCATATATTTAGTACATAAAATGTAAGACTTCATTTGCAGTATAAATAATAATTTGTAATTGTGTCTCTCTTGATCCAAGGTGGCCCCAGTGTTAGCGGACAAGCCGTCCTTAACTGGGGTCATCCTGACAGTTCTGTTCAAATTTATGCAAACAGTAGCATAAACTTATATCTTTCAATTATTACATACTGTTTGTAATGTTTATTTACCTGTACTTTCTGTCAAATAAAAGAATTCTGACTCTGACTCTGACTCAGAGCCTGGTTGATGATCAAGTGTGGTCCTGCCAGTTGCGGCACTTCGCAGACTGTGCCCTGGATCTCAGAGATGCATTCTTTCATGTGCAAATCCCGGAGACTTTGTGGATGTATCGGCGGCTCACCTTTTGGGCCAAATTGACCAGTTAAAAGCGTACCCATTAGGCCTTGCTATGGCACCACCAAGTGCACCCAGACATTTGCTGCTTACCTTTACCCGTCAGCTATTCACATTCATGTGTATCTGTACGATTGGCTTATCTGAGTGCTTTGGTGCCTGGATTTGACGCACACACAGACCGTTCTGGAAATTTGCCAATGTTTAGGCCTGACAGTGAACCTATTCAAGTCCAGTCTTTGGCCAGCAGACTTTCGTCCTCCTCAGCATCTGGTTTGTCCTGGTTGCCTACATCTGTCACAATTTGAACTACTTGTGGGAGATACCTAAGTCACTGCTCAGAGCCTCCCAGACTGGCATGGTTCTCTCGGCGCAACATGGCTTGCCCTGCTGGGCTCCCTGTCCTCGATGGACTTCCAAGTCACAGTAAGTTGCTTCCATTGTTGCTCTTTGCAGCATGCTTTGTGGGGCAAATGGTCAAGGTTGCCCTCAAGATTTGACAGCGCGAGTGAGTAACGTTACACCCTCCACCTATATGCCTGTATATCGGCTAATGGTGCTTGAAAGAGAACGTTATATAACTAAGGCGAGATACTTGGAGTAGTGTCAGTATTAGTAAGTATACTTACCTCACGACCACCAGAGAAGCCAACCCGACCAATTCCACTTCCTCTTGTAGCTGACATCAACTGATCGATCTCCAAATGAAGAAGGATTATATGGGGACCATGCGGACCGGGAGTCACCACCAGTTCCATCGGAACCTAGAGATGCCGCCACAGGACCGTCAGGTTTACTAGTATCAAGTGGGTGAGCTCAACTCGATTTCATGGGCGTTAAACCCAGACACAGAGGTCTAGGCAAAGGGTGGTCGAGCGGCAAGTGTATTTACTAATACTGACATTACTCCAAATATCTCGTATTTACTAAGACATCTACTTTCAGAAAAACGTCGTAACAGTAACTCGTTTGAAATAAAACTGTTTGTTTATAAGTTATTTGTTCTATAACTTTTGTTGCATATGAAATATTTTTCCCGAAAAAACATCTGCGCATTTTACTATTTTGTAACATTTTGACCATTTTTTGAGGCTGTATCAACATGGATAGAAAGTCTGCCAGAAATAGGAACAGGAATAAAATTTTCAAGGTGACATCAAGTTTCGGGGATCGCCATATTCTGGTTTAGTCCTAAAGCTCTTCCCTCGTGTCAAGTTTAAGATAAATTTTGCATTTGGTTCACACGTCAGTCATGTTGCCCATTCCATGGTTATTGAGCGTCAGTGTGACGTATCAGTGAACAGACTTGACCCTTGTGATTCAGAGAAAAAAGGGCATGAAAAGGGGTACATTTATAACTTGCAGACCTTAGTGTAGCTTTCTTTTAAAAAAGAATCATCTGGACTACAAAAGGTCGCATTACGACAGATGGAAATGCGTATTTTGAATTGATGTTACGGAAAGCTAAGCTTGAAAACCAGCATACGCGATGACTTTTTGCCGCGGCTGATTTGTGAGACAACGTACGGAAAATTTTTTTCCAAATTAAGTTAGGTAAAAAAGTCGACATTACAATCAACACCCTGCAGTTCTGGTCTGAAACCATGAGAATATGTCGATCGTTACATCATTCATGCCAAGTAAGGAGCGAGGTCAGCGACAGAGAGGTGACATTTCCGTATCTATACAAGAGAAATCACGCTGCCTCCAACTGCAAAGTTTAGATTTTTGACGCATGACAACTTTTTTTTTGGAGGGGGGGGGGAGGGGAGGGTTAGCTTTCCAAACGTTCTCAACTAGGTTCCAATTTTCCACGGTCACAAGTAAGAAAAAGAAACATGGCAGCGTAGAGTCTTGATGTAACAGAGTCGGGGATATTTGAGGGAAATGAATATACATGCTGTTGTAGTAGAGATACACCACTTTGCCAGTTCTTGTGCATAATAACTTGTACTGTTGTTGACCTTCACCATATCTTTAAAAATAGGTTGACAATCAGAAATTACTGAAGCGCCATCTATTTAAGAGTTTTGAAGCCAAACAAACATACCTTGGCACAAAGTGTGAATAAACATAATCCGATGGACGATTTTAAAGATATCATTAGGCTAAAAAAAAAGAAGAATAAAGAGGGACCACCTAGAAAAGGAATCGATATATACAGATTACCCTGAGTGACACTTCCCAAGTGCTTTTAGAGAAAACGGTTGCAGCTTTGTCAAACAAAACCGATTAGCCAAGAGAAGTATCACCGTGACACGAAATAAAGGAACACTGTAGACATGCCAAAGGTACAGTCTCGTTAAACGCAACGACCCTCTATCTGGAGTTCTTCAGAAAACTGCAGTGAATGCATCTGAATCAGAAGCCATGCGCTGAACAATAGTTTTAGACCAAATAAAGATGCTTTTTTATCAATTGCAAGTTCAACAGGAACGTATGTTATACGTCCGAACACGTAGTGGAAACTCATGAAAACCCAAAAGCCATAAAAGCGTGATGCAATTGCTGGGTTATGTGCTGGATTTTCAGCTACTAACTGGCTCAGCAGCTCCAAAGCAAAGCTGTCCTAAACGTCTCCCAAAAATTGAACAAAATTAATGAAATATGAAAACATTATTGCAGTGGCACCAATCGAACAAGTTCTATGGGAATTTAAAGTACATTGACATCAACATTCAAGAAGATTCAGTCGTCCAGTCTGCAGTTTTTGGAGGTCTTGTCATTGATTTAATGATTGAATTTCTTGTCACGTGAGTTCCCCTTACTTAAAGTGGGCGGCCGCTCTCTGTTATGACAGTGACTGCATTCTCATTGTCCATCAGAAACCACGCCTCCTCAGCAGGTATGCGAGAACCAGGTTGAAAAGAAATAACAAAAGTCAAAACGCAATGAGGTAAGCTAAAAAAGAGACAAAATTTATATGGCACGAAAGTGTTATGCAATGTTCGATAACAATGCCTTGGCCGCGATGTCGACTGCATGAAACACGAAATGAAAATAAAATATGCCAAACATTTGACATTTTACAGCTACAAAATTGTTGTACACGTATTAACCAAATACCACCTATCTGAAACAAAAATAGGCGCGCCAAATAAATAAGCAGATTTACTTTTAGTTGTCTTGCATTGAAAAGAAATGGAAATAAACACCATAAACATGTGCCAGTACGTAAAAGAGACAGAACAGAAACTAAAAATTTGTATTCATTCAAGACCAGCGAGATTTTGAAATGATATTATATCTAGCGAGTCAATCTCGATTGGCAACTTCTATTTCAAAAGACTTTTGTAATGATAACTAATATTTCATTTGTTTTAGTTTCGTGGGGCTCATTTGTCCATTGTGACCACTGAACGCAAGTTGGACCGCCCCCACTTGTTTGCAATTTGTACGCTGCGGAACAGCGCGCCTCACCTTTCCACCCAACTGTGCGTCCGACAGGGTTTCGTCGAATCTATTTCCTGTGCGCTCAGCAATGTCAGTTCTTGCCGGCAAAATTCAGTCTGGAGTGTTGACATTTGCTTGAAACAAATGTTGGGTGGAAAGTCTTGTATTAAAATCGTCAGGTGTATCAGCCCAGAACAAATTGGCCTCTGCATTTTCCATCTTAATTGATGGGGCACATGATGAACTCTGCAAATTTGCGTAGTACACGGTCTTGTGAACAAGTGTAAACTGGACATCCGGCAAGGGCGTAGCCGGGTGGGTGGGTGGGTAAAGGGTTCGGACACCCCCCTCCCCCATTTTAAGCAAAAGGTCCAATTTGGACCAATAAAAGAAATTAAAAGGAGGGGAGAAACAAAGAAGGTGAATCAAAACACAGCGCTACTGACCAGCATGAGAAGATACTTCATACTTTCCGTGATTGGTGTGGTTGAGCCACTGTTAGGAAAAGGATCTTTCTATATGATCATTATAAAATAGTCCAGATTTTATTGGTGGCCAGACCTTATGTTATGGATTGATAAAACTAGTCTCAGTGCATGAAGTAGATTTTCAAGTTATGTTGATCAGCAAAATGTTATAAGAGAATAGCAGCCTACATACATGTAGGCTACTTCAAGTCTTAGGTGGTGTATTTGAAGCTTCATATGAGTTTAGCATCTGGATATAAAGTTAAGAAGGTCCAGCTTTAGAAAATTGTTTTAGATCGCCATCCAGTAGATGAGTGTCAAAGTTCAATTTTCACTCATAGAATTCATTCGTCATGCACAGTTTACAACATGACTAAGCCATGGTCAAATTCAAAGTGTCAAAGGTCCACTTTTTACAATTTGACAGATGGAGGAGATATATATAACACTGTTTCGTTTTTAACAATTCAAAGGCTGCAATTTAAAGTTCCAAATCACTATAGAACTGTAAAGACCTGAAATATCTGTGATTCAAATCTGAGAAAGTTTAGGATTCTATTTGACAAAATATCAATTTCTAAATAAAAAGGGAAAACAAATTTGGATGAAAGAATTACCTTTATAATGTACATCAAATGGCCTAACAATGTGCTATCCTGATTAATGACACCATTTCTTCAATTAAAAGACAAAGCTGATATTGGAAAATTTTAAATATCCATAATTTTCAACAATTATTATTTCTTCCAAATATTGTATTCAGCAGTTTTGAAGACCATAGCTCTTGGGTTATATTTTGAAGCTTGGCTCATGTATTGCAATGAAATTTCACTTATTTCACCTGTTTGTGATGATGATGATGATGATGATGATGATGATGATGATGAGGAGGAGGAGGAGGAGGAGGAGGAGGAGGAGGAGGAGGAGGAGGAGGAGGAGGAGGAGGAGGAGGAGGAGGAGGAGGAGGACGAGCTGATCAAGCAGTCAGATTTTCGTCGTCTCTTATTATGATCCATTTTTCAGTACAGTTCCATGAGTGCAACACAATAGTGACTTGTACCATGTAAATTGACTCAATTTCACTGTGTCGTCATTTTCTGTGATGCCGCCCACCACAGGAACTCTAGCCGAAAATAATTTTAATTAGCTCTGCATCTCCAGAACAGGAAGTCATAAGTTTGTTATCAGTTTTGCCCACTGTATATTTAACATATATTACAGTCATGTAAGAGCATCCTGTTTCACAATAGTAATGCACTGAATGAATAACGACATGTGCTGTTCAGACCAAAATTGTTTATATATCACTTATTTCACATGTTAAGGACGAGGAGGAGGAGGAGGAGGAGGAGGAGGAGGAGGAGGAGGAGGAGGAGGAGGAGGAGGAGGAGGAGGAGGAGGAGGAGGAGGAGGTGGTCGTGCAGTCAGATTTTCGTTGTTTCTTATTGTCATCCACCACAGGAATTCTCGCAGAAAATAATGTTGATTAGTTTTGCATCTCCAGAGCAGAAATGTCATCAGTTTGTTGTCAGTTTTGCCCACTATATATTTAACATTTATCTGCTTACGCTTAGTTTTACAGTCATGTAAGATCATGCTTATCGCGCAAGTTTCAATACATAGCATACTGTTTCACAATAGGAATGCGCTGAATGAATAATCACATGCGCTGCTCAGGGTAGAACTGTTTTAATACCTTCCGATAAAATGAACACTTTAAAAATTATATTTATGCCTAGTGAAAAGGGAAATATGCTGAAATAGAAAGTGAAAGATTATATTTTGACGAAAAGAAATATGAAATAAATTGTGCTGAATATAATTGTACCGAGTATCACATGATTATACTTTCAAAATGGACTTTCCTGTTCCATCTTCAATCTAGCAGC
Source organism: Hermodice carunculata (assembly GCA_964020975.1). Classification (NCBI taxonomy): domain Eukaryota; kingdom Metazoa; phylum Annelida; class Polychaeta; order Eunicida; family Amphinomidae; genus Hermodice; species Hermodice carunculata. Next base: position 54,510,644 of record OZ026628.1, on the reverse strand, counting down.
AAAACAGGGAGCAATGGGACCAGATAACAGAAGTTAAAACTGCTGCAATCAAGTGGTCTTTTAATTTTCAATATCTGATGATTAAATTAAGGGATCATAACCGATGCTTCAGAGACATGAAGTACTTAAATGATACTTAAAGTGTTATGGGTGTACCCAAACTTGCCCACTGGATGTGTGTTTGTGTGTGTGTGTGTGTGTGTGTGTGTGTGTGTGTGTGTGTGTGTGTGTGTGTGTGTGTGTGTGTGTGTGTGTGTTTCGTTTGTCCAGGAGTCAAAGCAAGAAGACTCAAAAACCTACCCACCTGCTACGCTTATTTTACGTTCTTATGATCATAGAATGGAAATTATCCATTAACTTTGACAGGCACACATCAATAGGGCATCATGGATGAGTACAGTTCTGTCTTATGCTCATTTTGTACCTCAGAACAACTATGATTCAGTCGGAATTTGTTCAGAAAACTTATTTTGCTCTGTGGATGATCCATGCAATAAAGGAATATTCGGAATATTTTATTTTCCTACTTCAAAAATGTTTATATTGTATTGTAGGTTTCCAAGCGTCAACTGGAAAGCATCAAAACATGTGATTACTGTCCTTGGTAGTGACTTGTGAGTATAATAATAATAATAATAATAATAATAATAATAATAATAATAATAATAATAATAATAATAATAATAATAATAATAATAATAATAATAATATCTTTATTAAAACTCCCATGGTTGGGGAAAGTAAAATCATACACAGATAATCAATACAGGCATGATACCATAAATTATACAGCAAATCACATACAAATAAATAAATAATAAATCAATAAGTAAGAAAATAGGGAAGCCCGACACTTGTGTAGCTTATGAAACAGGGGCCACACTCTTACGGTAGGCTGGACCAACGTGAGAGCTCGGGAACAAAGAGAGCTCACAGGTCGAGCCCCCACCTTATGAGAGAGGGACTCCAGCCATTAACCAATCGAGATTGGCTGAGAAACATCAAGTAATAAAGTCCCTGGAGCACAGACCGACCTCGCCACACACCCGAGCTAAAAAGCTCGAGTGAGCAGCAAAGCCAATCGATGCTCCAGAGAACTCCTATTACTAGTATTATAATCTTGGTGATTCAACAGGTAACTCAACGAGTTAGTAATGCCATCTGGTGGCGTAGCCGTACATGAAAAGCCCCGATGGAACATCAAGGGATATATCACAGTTGGACATGCGCTGGCACAACGATCCCGGGATGGACTCTCGTTCAAGAATATATTTTGATAGAATGTGAAAAAATACAGTACGGGCAGGGGAGTTAATTTGTCCAATTCTCTGTACAAGAGATGCGACATCTTGTTTTACATAATTTTGAACAGGGGCAATATTAAGAGCTCTAAGAAGGCGCCCATGGCGATGGCGCCTCCCAAGGCCCAAGCAGGCTTTAACAAGAGTTCCCTGGGTAGATTCTAACTGCGACCAGTTCTTATTGGATAGGTTGACACAGTTCATTCCATATGTAATACACGGTATACCAATTGTTTTCCATAAATAGGTTTTGACCCGAGAGCCCAGTCCGGGATACGCCATGCCAGCACTGCCCAACCTATAAATAGCACGTCTGGTGGTAGCGCACCTATTATTTACGTGTGTATTAAATGTGCCTCTATTAGAATAAGTGACTCCTAGAATTTCAATCTCATCAACAGTATCAATAGGATCAGATCCAAGGGTCCAATGAAAAGACGGAACATTTTTTGTGAGATGAAATGGACACTTTTTCCCAGTCGCCATACATTTAGATTTGGTGCGACTGAAGGAAAACTGCCAGTCATCAGCATATTTAGTACATATATTAATGAGCTCTTGGAGGCCAGAAATAGTGGCTGAGAAAAGTGTAATGTCATCCGCATAGGCCACACTATTCAGTTTAGTGTCACCTATGCGGATACCATAATTAGCATCCTGCAGTTTACACAAGAGACCATCAATAAAAATATTAAACATTCTGGGAGAGAGAATGCTCCCCTGGCGCGTGCCACGGGTCACCTGAAACCGATCACTAAATATGCCTTTCCATTTAACAACAGAATAAAGGTTTTTATACCATTTATAAAGGGAAAGCCAGTCGGTTGTATTAACCTGTCCCCAAAGCTTATAAAATAATCCCTCATGCCAGATCTTGTCAAAGCATTTAAGGGCATCTAAACTACACATATATATACAGGGGAATTTTTGGCACTATAAAAAGAGATGATATCGTTTAATAAAGAAGTACACATATCCGTCCCTCTCATTTTTCTAAAGCCGAATTGAGTATCACAGACAGTGTCTGAAATGTCAATAGACAATTCGGCCAATTTGGAATATATAGAGCACACAGTAATAGGGCGATAATTAGAGGGATCGTTGGGATTCAACCCAGGTTTTTCAAGTATAGGGACGATAACTCCGTTCTGTAAAACATCAGGAATAACCGTATAATTAAAAATGAGAGTATAAAGAGCAGACAAGTGTTTACACAAAATATCACTTTTCCCATACACAAGATGACCAGAAGTCACCCCGTCCAGGCCAGGGGAACTATTAAAAGAAAGTGAAGAGATATAAGTCTTAATATCATTAGGCGATATATACTTGTCAGGGTGGTTAAAGATATACTTCTTAAATTTCTGCTGGACATCAAGGCAAACCTTCTCATCTGGTGACTGGGGGGAGTCACCCATGATACTCTCATAGTATTGGGCTAAATCGTTAACCTGCAGTGCTGAGTTAGGATTTCTCTTCAGACTCCTGTTAATTCTATTCCAAAATTGCGGTAATTTTCTCTCATTATATAAACTGTCCGTGGCACGAAATTTGTTGTTACTTTGGGCCACAATACATTGCCTAGTCATGCGTCTGAATTTCTTTTTGACGTGTTTCCATGACTCAAATACAGGTCCAGATTTGAGGCGACCATTGTTGACCCACAGATGCCACCAAAACTTTTTCTGATCTCGGAGTTTAGACAGCTCCGGGCACCAGTAGGACTTAGGCTTATAAACTTTTTCCGGGGTACAGCCTGCTGACCGGGCTGCATCATGTATAGTTTTATTAACGTTTTGTATATAATTATCTGTGAGGGTTTGCAAGTCGTCACTACAGCTTGTAGAATCAATGAGAGGAATAGAGTTAAGTATTTCTTTTCCTCTCTCCATGACCTGGTAAGAACGTTGTATCGGGAGTGACACACTTTTAGCAAGTTGCAGAGTGTTTTGCTACGCCCACTGAAGGTGGGCTGACAAAACAATGGGCGTTTGGCGCTATGAGTGTGTTACTAAGAAAGCGTTCATACCAGGCTTATATAAGAGAAGGAAAATAAAGCATCCTCATTGGAAAACAGAAGTAATGCGTCAATGTTTGCGTTCGAAAAGATTTAAGAGCTCCCGAGAACAATAGAGAATAGGGCGCTGTGAATTTTGAGTAATAATTATCGGACTACGAACTGCACATTGTGCCCAGATATTCGTATGGCGAGTGCGTACGTGACCTAGCCATCTCGAGTGTCGTTAGGCACGAGAGAGGGCGTGGGTTCCTACACACTCGCCACATGACATCTGTCACCCTACCCGTCCACGTGGCAAAGTCATTACTGGCCTAGATCTCAGCCAATCAGGTTTATTCCCCTTGACGTGGCCCATCAGTCCTGAAGACGGTGACCCGATAAATTTCATTCGCGCACAGTTTGGAGAAGCGGCAAGTTGGACATGTTTATTTTTCCTGAGTCTGTAAAAATGGAGGGAGAAATGAGCAAGCCATCCTGTCTCAATGACAGCGCTAGTGACCGTGTCTTGTCCCAGGCTCTCGATGTGACACTGGCATCGAGACAAATTAATGCTGACAGTGTCAAGCAAGAGGACAGTATTTTGTCTCAGGCTTTGAACCAGCCTACACAGAGAGTTATTATTATTATTATTATTATTATTATTATTATTATTATTATTATTATTATTATTATTATTATTATTATTATTAAGATGTATAAGACAACACAATAATAACTTCATAGTGTGTGTCGTAATCACTATTAGCATAATGAGACCCCTGCCAAAGAAAGGTATAGGATGAAGACGAAGAAACGAACGGTGGCACTACAAAGAAACTGTACGTTGCTTTTGATTTGATTTAAACATATTTTATTTCAACAGAAAAGGGATTGGAGAACAAGCTTAAAGCTTATATAAACTCCTCTCCGTGTTAATACAACATGACAATTTCGACAGAGCAGGTCAGTAGACAACAATAAGTGAATGGTAAAACAAAATAAGCAGTACAACTTTTACAAACAAGAGTGAGATAACTCAAGCTCAGGTTAATTTACATTACAACAGGAACACAATATGAATACAATATGTACAACAATAAGGGTAAGTGTACTGGTTAGGTGATGCTATTGAAAGGAACAGATTTTGTAAGTAGACAGGCCAGAAAATTGGGATCAAAATTAGAATCTTTTTGTCGAAAGTATGTAATTTTGAACAGCGTTAAACAGAATTTCGTTTTCTTCCGTGGTAGCCGAAGGACACCCGAATAGCATGTTGTTTACTGTTGGTTGTATTGTGGGTGGAATTTGTCGAAATAGCTGGGACCTTGCTATTATGTATCGGGAGCAGTCGAGCAGAAAATGTTTCACAGTTTCACGTCCCATTCCGCAGTTACAATCGGGGTTATCAACAAGATTATGCTTCAACAGATGATGATTCAGAAAACTGGACTCTGTGCGCAGCCACACATGGTGTGCTTGACCGGGGCGCGTAACGCAGTAGCAGTAACTGGGTGGCTTTTCTGAGTTTTTGTTTATATTTCTTTTGAACGTTGCAAGTGAAGGAGAGGCCTTTGTATCTGAATCAAGAGAGTTCCAAAGAATAATGGTTGAGGGAAAAAAAGAGTTGTGCCTAAAAGTAGTTCTGCATCTCATTACTGGGATATTTAGTGGGTTTCTCATTTCATAAGTAGGCTCTATTGATTGAGGCAGTCTTTCTTCCAAATACACGGGCGCATTACCGTTGAGAATTTTGTAGAAGCAGAAAAATTTTTGTTTTTTACGTCGCTCGTGCAAAGTTTCCCATTTTGTTTCATTGTAAAGTAATCTGGTTGGAGTGTGTCCAGATGCACCCGTCACTACTCGTGCAGCCGCGAGTTGAACCCGTTCAAGTTTGTCAGCCTGGTCTTTTGTACAGTTATGCCAGAGTACACAAGCGTATTCCAGGATGGGTCTGATGTAAACAATGTACAGTTTTTCAACAGTAGATCTACTTAATTTGTAAGTTAATTTTCTTAAACAGTCAACTCTTCTCATTGCGCTTTTATATATGGATTCAATATGTTCTGTCCAAGTGCCTTTAGAATTAAAAGTAATTCCTAAGTGCCTGTGCTGATCTAATTCCTGGATGGGCTTACCGTTTAAATAGATAGGTGGTCTTGTTTGTTTTGTTTGACTTATGTTTAAGAGTCCAGTTTTCTTTTCATTAAGGGAAATAAACCATTGTTTGGCCCAAACAAATACTGCACCAAGGTCGCCATTTAATGTCATCGTTGCCAATTAGTCTAGTTCTTTTTCGCCTTAATTTCGGTAATAACAAAAAAAGATGTGTCATCTGCAAACATTCTAATATTTGATTCTACTATTGAAGCCAGAATCATTTATGTAAACCAAAAACAAAAGTGGTCCTAAAATTGAACCTTGGGCTACACCAGCCGAAAGGTTTAACCAATTGGACTTATATCTAAAAATACAAACTTAACGTCTTTTCCTTCATCTATAGCTTCTGCTATAAGGTCATACACTTCCAATAATTGACACACAGCTGAGTCACCAGGTGAGTAAGCAGACTGCCATCTATGGGTGCACGGTTGGCTGAGCGGTAAGAGGCTCGCCTTTCACCTCTGCCACCCGGGTTCGATTCTCGTCCTGGGCAGCAAGTGGAAAAAGTTCCTACCACTTTAACCGTGCTCGGTGTTTTTTTCCGAGTTCTTCGGTTTCCTCCACTAGGCAAGGTAGGAAGTATACGCCAACATCTGTGCCATGGAGAGTGACTCGATAAGTCAATGCTTGACTTCTTTCACAATCCATGTAAAACAAATGTGTATATACTTTAGATAACAATTGGTTAACTTTACAGTAATTATATACATCACTGAAAACACAACGCTCAAATACTTTCCCCATAACACTTAAAAGAGATATGGGTCTGTAATTTTCCTTAAGTTGTTTTGAGTTCTTTTTGTGAATGGACGTAACATTTGCATCCTTCCATTTACGTGGAAAGTTGTGATTGTCCATTGAATTTCGAAAGATAATTCAAAGGGGTTTGGAAATTGAGGCAGCTGTACATTTAAGAAGTTTGGTACTAATTGAATCTGGACCAGAAGCTTTTCCAGTATCCAGGGAAAGAAGTATGTCTTTAACTTTGTTTTCGTCTAATGCTATATCAGAAAGGCGTGACTCAGTTGATATAACAGGATTTGACAGTTGTATATTATCATCCTCGTCTTGAGACTGACAAAGACCTGCAAAATACTTGTTAAATAGCTCTGCTTTTTCCATATTGTCTGCAACGACATCATTTCCTTCAACCAGGGGTGGATATGCGGAAGCCTTCCCTCCCTCATTTAGAAGCTGTTTGACAAGTTTCCACCATAACTTTGGATATTGTTTTTCACCATCGTTTATTTTCTGGGACACATTATTGTAATAAGCTAATTTAGCGGACTTTACGTCACTTACAATTTCATTTTTAATCTGTCGAAATGCAGCCCAAGACTGTGGAGTGTCACGTGATTTGGCTTTCCCATGAATGCGATCTCTTTTGCGCATTTTGCGTCTGATTTCAGAAGACAGCCAAGGAGGGTCAGCTCGCCTTACAGTGATTGTCTTGGTAGGAATATATTCATCGACTTTTTCTATTAAAAGACTAGTCCACTTATGGACCATTTCATTCGTGTCGGCACAGATATAAAAAAAATTGGTCCCAATTTATTGTAGATAAGTCGGAATTCAGTCCATCAAAGTTTGCTCTGTCAGAGAGCCAAATTTTACGTTTGTACGTTTGCCGTCTTTTTATTTTGAATTTTATTGAACAGAAAACCGCATGATGATCGCTGCATGTTATTGGGATGGTCCCTGCTAATGAAATAAAGTCGGGACATGATGTGGCAATGATGTCTATGCAGGTTGAGGAGGTTTGTGTGATTCGAGTTGGAACAGATATTAACTCAGTTAAATTGTATGCATCACAGATTGGAAGTAGTTTACTATTACGGGATTTGAGAGTGTCATCAGGGGGCACCGTGACAATTTATTTGAACATTCTCAGACATATTAGCTTGCAATAGAATAGCCACAAATTACACCTTTAGCTTCATTCAACATAAAAACAATTCTGTTTGGAACACCAACAAAAATGAACTCAAAGAATATGGAATTTTTAATGCTGCCCACTATTACATAAAAGCAACTGGAAGACTTAATGTTTGACTCTTGTTACCAATTTACGTAATGCTCACAGACTGGCTTACCCTCCCTTTCCTTAACAGCCACTTGGGCAGTCAGAACTATATTTTCATCAGTAAGCTTTTTCAGTTTTTGTGACAATCTAGCATTCTCATCCATGACCTTTTTTCATTTCTCATTTAAATCGGTCGTAGTAGACTGGAGATCTGCTACCGTTTCAATCTGTGTGGTAAGTTGCCCTCCAGCGGACGGTGAATCAGGTACTGTTCGGATTCAGGTGGATTCTGACAAGGACTAGTACCGCCTTTAGCCTTGTGAAACACTTTTTCCAAATCATGTAAAGGCTGCAAACTGACAACACTATAGCTTGTTGCGCGTTTTTGTCAAATCTTCGTTAATGAAGATGTCACTTCCTTTGAGCTTGCTGCGGGCTTTCAACACCTTGTATCTAACACGGTAGCTCACGAATCTGGCAATGATCCCCCGATTTTGCGCTTCCTTGGGCCCCAAGCGATGAGATCGCTGAATATCAGACATATTTATTTGTACCCCTAGCGGATCCCTACATAAGTGAAGGACCTCCTTGTCGGTGTCTTCAGTAGCGGTACCATTTTGATGTTCTTTTATTCAAGAAAATCTGAGATTCAATCTACGATATTTGGCGGCAACACATTTGCGTCAGTGCATTCCACAGAGTAAGGGAGACGTCTGTATTGAACGTATCGGTGGAGACGTCTCGGAATTAGTTCCTCTATCCGAATGGCCGTCCAACAGGTGGTCACATAACCACAAGTTGTAAGCATACAGAGAACCACGATGATCAAGCCCAGAATTATTCCCATCCTTTATACTGTATCGAGAATGTACTGTAAAATGCCTTCCTGCTGTCGCGTGACTATTAACTGAAGGACGTTTATTGATACTGTCTTGATAGAATACTCGGCTTGAAGTAGGACTGTCTTCCGTTGTGAATTGAAGCCTAACGCCAACGCAAAGCTGATTTATCCCTGCAAAAGAAGATATAAGCACATAGTTAATAGGTTTGAGCAACCATATAACCCATGTTCATCGAGTAGGGAAAAGGCCAGTCAAACGGACCAGCTTAGGGAAAGCTTTCACAATTACACGCAGAATGACCTATACCTGCATTTCTTCAGTGTTCAGTTAATTTCTTCATGTTGAATTGATGATGTTTTTCCAATTATGTGCGAGAGAAGTTTAAAGAGACCACCAAGAGGTGTTTTAATATTTGCTGTAATTTGCTGATTTGCCCTTGTGCCTAAGGATAAAGAATCAAGGCACAGGGCACAAAGGACCATTACAATTATTTTAATTTTGTGCAGAAATGAATCCCCCTATAAACATTTAAAGATATAAACATAAAAGAGGAACTTTCAATGTGAAATGAAGTTTGCAATAAAACCTGACGTTATGTCTTTTAATCACAAAATATTTAGTTCATTTGTGTTTTTCTATAAAATGGCTATGCCAGTTTTAGTATGGAAATTGGACAGAGCAAGTGGCTGTAGTTTTGATGATGGTCATAGGTTTGTGGAATCCAGTTTTTGGAAAACTTTGATTAAATTGCATCGAGGTTTTTTATATCAATGTTTGCAACTGAAATGAATTCAATCATGTTGGATACATTCAGTACAACAAGGGGTTCAACTCGTGTGTGCAGGGTCACATTTGATCAACACTGGAAATTCAGTACTTTCCCTATTATAGTGTTGACGTACAGAGAATTACACGGGCAGGAGTTAGCAGCAATTTGCAATGGTTAGTAGAAAGGCATTGCTGAATTCAGCAGTCTTACCCTATAGCACTAGTGTCTACTCTGCAAGAAAAGCTTTGACCGAATTCAGTATGTACAGTCGCCATTTGAGCTTTGACCTGAAAGCCAGAATGAAATTAACTGGCCGAATTCAGTAGTCACTTCGTCTGCATACAGATTTGACGCACTGACGCTGCTTGCAAGAAGTGTATTGGCTGAGTTCAGTACTAAATAAAAGTTATAAGCATTTATGTTTAAGAATAGGAGACACCACGAGTTAGGGTGATTTATTCTGAAACACTGCATTTTAAATCCCGGAGCGAAGCGGAGGGATTTAAAATGCAGGGTTTGAGAATAAATCAACCTAACGAGTGGTGTCTCCTATTTATACCAAACCTTCTTTGTTACAGCGAAATCTATAAATGAAATAGTTCAGTCTTTGCTTGTTCTACGTAAACGATATAATGTATGATAGACGGAACTATATTTCAGTAGCGCGTTATACATCGTTTAACAGCCTGCGTTGAAAAAATTCTATTCAACTGTGGCCATTGTTTCCAAAATAAGTCAAAAGACTGCAGAAGTCCGTGCTCACTCAAGCGGGTTTTTGTCATTTCGGGCGAGGCTTTCAACCTGCGCGCACGTACCTGCTACTTTCTAATTACAGAATGGAGGAAACCACTACAGAAATGTAAGTAAATTTATTAAGTGACGTTTGAATTTTCAGATTCAACCTCCAAATATACTTGTAAATTATTTACTTCCTCACGCAGTATTTGAATGTATTTGAATGAAAAATATAATTTACTTCCAGGAATTCGAGTGCAGATGAAATGCTCCTTGTGGCTAGTCAAATGTTTGAAACCAGTCATGCAACAAGGTGGACAAGTCGCAAAGCCACGTGCACGCCCAGTAACTCCCACGTATCGGGTTCAGCATTGGATTCGTTAGTATTGCATTATTTTTGTATCCTAAAGTTATTTTTTTTCCTGTTTGAATAAATGTTGGTAAATCACTCTTTTCATAATAACTATATTATACCTCTTCAACGCTTATTGTAGCGGTGTATCTGACTGGAATGTGGCTTGCACTGATACTCACCCTAACTGGACTTGTAATTTTGTCGTAACGTTAACACATTAAATTTAAATTCCGTGTAGCTGTACAATTTAAACCATACATTTATTAACTAAGTGCTGCAAGAATTTCGTATCAAGTAAATCAAAGACCCTGGTAAAATTAGCAACAAAACGCAATTTTAAAGTCAAAATAATGCAGCATTGACGCCAACCTTTCGCATGACGTGTGCATCTCAGCTGACAGGTTTCACCTCCATTTATATTCCTAGCCAGAATCCTGTGTTTTTTAGCCGCGCTGACCATTATTGTTTTTGCCGACCAACTCGCATCCGTGCTTTTGACGAACAGGTCGCAAGCGCTTGCCTTTGCTAGTCAGTGTCGAAAGTACCCCAGACTGCGTGTCGATTTCAGAGAGTTGTTTACATTTAATAATTCTGTAACATGTCCCGCAATATCCAGTTTTTCAATAGATTTTCTGCAAACTTCAATCAGAGCGCATACCCTTTATATAGAAAATTTATATTGCAGGAACTCCAATGATGAAGACGAGTTACAATGTGGTCAGAGATTATGGCCAACTTCCACTAGAGAGTTCAGTGACGATGAGTTGTCCCTTGCTGATATCGACCAATTGCAAAGAGCTAAGAAATACTGGGAAACTGTGTCTGCGACAAGGACGCCATACACACCCGAGGTAGAACCAGTATCGTCCGATGACAATACAGCGCCAGATGAGACCAATGCTAGCAGCCGATTTGAAAGGCCAAAACAAGACTCGGAAATTAAAGAATTACAGACCAGGAGGGTTCCCACAAATAGTCGTAAAAAATATCATGGGCTGTTCGTCTTTTTGAAGCTTGGCGAGAAAACAGAAATTATATCATCAGAAAGGAACGCGCCACTGACAAATCCGCAATTCACAGAAGTCTCCAAGAATTGCGTGATGATGAGCTATCATTTGCATTGTCAGCGTTTATCAGTGAAGTAAAGAAAGTAAATGGATGCGATTACCCTCCCAACACCTTGTTTGAAATTATCATGGCAATACAGTCACACATACAGATTACAGGTAGACGCCATGTGAAATTTCTCTCCGACCCAAACGTCCACACATTGAAATTAGCCCTTAACAATGTCATGGAAAGTAAGGCCAAGATGGAAAACATCATATGGAATATGGGGCTGTTGGGAAATGATACCCCTCGGAAGCTTGTGAATACTGTCGTCTTCATGTTAGGCTTACATTTTGGCCTCAGAAGTGGTGACCACCACAGGAGTATACGGCGCAATCAATTTACGTTTGGCAACGATGGAAGTGGACAGTTTCTACAGTTTTCCGAAGGCATAAGTAAGACACACTCAGGAGGGCTTTCACACAAAAAGTTTACGCCCAAATGTGTGAAAGCATACGAGTCCACAAACATTAACAGATGTGTTGTCACGTTAACCCGCAAATACATGGAATTATCCCCAGAAGTCGACAGTGCCTTTTATTTGAAGGAACCTAGCAAAGGCAGACTTTGGTATTCAAAGACTCCCATGGGGAAGAATACTCTGAGTAAGATCACGCAGGATTTGTGCAGAGCAGCCGGATTACAGGGTGAGACACAATAATTTGATATAGCTGTCGATTTCTATTTCACACATTAATAAGATTAACACTTTGACTTCGGTAAGCCACTTTGGTCGTATGGCTATAACGATGATATTCACATTCCTCATGGAAAGCTCTGATTCAAGTACCAACAAATCTCATCTTCAAAGCGCAGATTCAGGTCGAAGTTTGGTCCCTGTCAACAGCTATTCTCGGCGCAATTTGCACGCTTTGCATGCGACATGCCCTGAGGACTGCTGTTGACTCAGTCTAAGAATAAAAGCGATGAAAGTGTCAACATATGTTTTTATATATATATATATATATATATATATATATATATATATATATATATATATATACAGTGCGGGAACTAAATGCCTTTTGTCTGACAAGCGTGATCGGTCGATGTTGAAGATTGATAATTTCAGCGGTCACTTTATGATCGATGTTTACATATTTAACCATTCAGAAATAAAGATGTCTTTAGGTAGAAAATGCATTTCGCATCAAATATCGTGATCGACCAATCATCACTCCTTCATGTACTTGAAGACAACTTAATATTAACAAACTGCAAAAGCAGGCTTGAATCCCTGTACTGTGACGCTCATTGTGGAAAACGTTTTCGTGTACTTGGTAATTCACCCAATTTCCCCTCCAAACTAAGGACATTTCGCAGAACTATTGTCCCATCATCCATTTTTCGTGGTACAAATGTTTTTTCATACATCACTGTAGATGCAGTACATAGGCCTACGTCTTTAGCGGCTGAATAAGCTCACTTTGTGTTGAATACGCTGTAAGACTTTTGTATAAATATATATGTATATATATGTATATATATATATATATATATATATATATATATATATATATATATATATATATATATATATATATATATATATATATATAATGACAGTAGGCACGATGTCATCTTATTAATGTGCATGTACGTATCCTGTTTGGGTCGCGACACCGCATCCAGTTGTTTACACTATCTATCTTGCAATGCGGTATTGACCTCATTGCTGCATAGTAGTAGTAGTAGTTTTATTGACCTTGGTCCAAAGCAAAATACATGTATAAGGCGAATCATGATAATAATAAAGCAATACAATTGCAGCTCAATCTTACAATATAGATTACTATAGAAATCTTTACATAAATCATAACACTTATCAGTCAAAATATATTAGAATTTCATGAAGCACTTTAAAGTCTGCTAAATCCTTGGCTTCAATGACAGCCTTAGGGTATGGAAGTGTCGGTTTATTGTACGAGTCTCGAATGCCTTGAACTAAATTACAATGCTGTATAACATGCGCCTCGTCTTGTATACTGCCGCATCTGCACACCCTCTGGTCCCGCGGTAACCGAGACCACCGTCCCGTCTGTATACGTAGATTGTGAGCAGACAAGCGGAGACGAGAAAAAGAGACTCGTATGTATTCTGGGATATGAGCTCCTGCGTCCTTTGCATACACATTATGAACATCCAGGCTCGGATTAACATGTCTGAACATTGTAAATTTTGACTTATTAGACGTTCTAACCCGATCTTTGATAACACGCATGCCATGTTCAAAAACGTTGTCCATACCTAATAACGTATTAATATAGGATCCTGTACTTGTATCACCAGTTAATCTAATAGCATATATCAAAGGATCATCCTGCATCCCACTTCTTTCAGATGTCATTCTTTGGAAAAACACCTTCTGTTTGTGTTTTACTAAGTCTTTCAGCATAGGATACCCTAATTCCATCAGGCATAAGTCATTAGCAGTAGTGATACGAACCCCTAGCAAAGCTTTCAGGGCACCCATGTACAGACTTTCTACCTTTCTCAGACCAACATTAAACCAACTTTCACATCCATATAAAATAGATGCCATAAATGCTGCATCCAGGACTTTCTTTTTGACAATGAAAGGCATGTCTGGATTTTTATTGAAAAATGTTACCAGTTTAAGTAAGTGTTTTCTCACAGCATTGGCATGCTCATTCACTGCTGATAATATACTGCCAGACAGGTAAAAACACTGCCTAAATACGTATACTTCTCGCAATGATGTACACGGAGCACATTATCCGTGCCTATAAGGAAAGGTAACTTATCAGTAACAGAGCCGTTTATGGCCATAAATTTGGTTTTACTTGCATTGATTATCATACCAGCTGACTTACAATAGTCCATCAATATGTTCAACTTTTCTAAACATTTGTCCCTTGAACTAGCAAAAATTACAGTGTCATCCATCAGCATAAGTATATGGAGCCATTTCAGAAAACTATCCCATGCGCATTTGCTTTTAAAGCTTTGTATAAGATCGTTCACAAAAAGTGTAAAGAGAAAACAAGAGGTTGGCGACCCCTGGCGGACTCCTATAGCGGCAGAAATGATAGCGAGTCCCAGCACACTCTTTGAGACTTTATATAATGACGCCAGTGCAAGTAACATAACTAAGCCACACCCAAGTCGTTTTAATATTTTCATCAGTGAATGTCTTGGAACACGGTCGTAGGCTTTAGAAAAATCTATAAACACTACAAACAGTTTTATCTTCTTAAAACAGAAGTCCATAATAAGTCTCAAGGTAATTATATGCTCCAAGCATCCTCTCTTTGGAACAGCACCCGCTTGCTCCCGATCAGGTGTAAACCATTTCATGAGCCTATTATTTAGAACATAATCGTAAATTTTGGCCATACTGTTTTTGATGCTAATGCCACGATAATTGTCACACACACTCTTATTTCCCTTCTTAAATATCATAATCAATTTGGCATATGTCCATGCCGCTGGGTAGCTTGTAACAAAAACAGCATTGAATAATGTGGTTAAAAACACTATCCAGTTCGCAGGTAGCAGTCTGAAAACGCCAGGACTACTTCCGTCTGGCCCACATCCTTTATTTGGTTTCAGTTGTTTTTCTATTACATTCACTATCTCGATAGGATCGATAGGGTTGTCTAACACAGGCATAGATACATTTGTTACAAGATCATCATCAGTGGTAGGGTTCAAAAGCTCTTCAAGGTGTTGCTTGAAAGCGTCATCAGATGGCGCATCTGTGCTTTCCTCCGCATATTCACCCTTCCAGTTAATAGCGTTCCATAATAGCTTACTGTCATCTGCATCAATAATTCTTTGCCACCGATTTTTAACAACATCAAAATTTCTATGCTCAACTCTTTCTTTTCTACTTGCAGTCTCACACGAATAAAGTATATCTGCTAATTGCTGAGCAGCTTGCTCACCAACGTCGTCAACTACAATAGGTACCTCATATTCGCTCAGCTTCTGTAAAAACTGCTCAGCATCATATTACTGAATTTTACACCACGTTTGCATACTGGAGGGGCCCTTCCATGCAAAACACCATGATCACCTAGATCACATGCTCTGCCAAACAAGTTATCCACACTTAGTACTTTCATATTTTCAAAGTCAAAACACACAGAAACTGGTGCATGATCAGATGGCATAACCATATCTTGGCACACAGAAAGCGTTCACAGATTTTACGAGTGATTTAGACGTAACACATATATCGAGTTCTGAAATCCACTGTGTTCTTTTTCGAAAAGTCAGTGCGCTTTTCCAATGTGCCGATGTTGACTTCAAGTTATTTACAAATAAGCAGTCACAGTCTGCACACAATCTTAACAGTTTTTCACCATTTACATTTGTTTTGGGAATTTGATCTTTTTGGCCTTCATACGAGTAATTGGGGTCACCTTGTATAAGCTGGTTGGCATCTGATCCAACCCTCGCATTTAAGTCACCAACAATTATAACTTGTTGTCAAGGGTCAGTGGATCCATTGAACAATCTGTTCATGACTTGTTTAGAAGCAAGGCTTTCGTTCAAAGCCTCACCCAGGCTATGCATGGGATGATTATGGATCAGGTACAGGCTATGGTCAACGACCAACTGCAGTCAGTAGTAAAAAAAGAGCTGGGTCCGTCGATCGTCGAAAAAATATCGGATTTAGAGACCCAACTTGCTGTTTCCCAAATTCAACCTGAGCACGCAGGAAATTTGCAACAAAAGGTATGTGACATGGAGGTTACTATATCCAAATTAGAACGCCAGATTGCAGAGAAAGACAAAAAGTTGTCCAACTTAACTATGGAGCTTGATGCGTTGGAGCAGTACGGGCGAAGAGGCTGCTTGAGGTTCTGGGGATTACCCCCTACAGAGGAGACCAACGAGGATGGTGATGAGGATACCGATCAGCTGATCATAAATCTCTGTAGAGACAAGCTGGGTCTGGAACTTTCGCTGAACGACATTCAACGTAGTCACCGGGTCGGACGTACTAGCAACTGGGGCGGACGTGAAAAGGGGAAAGCCATCATCGCTCGCTTCGCGAACTACAGGGTAAGGGCCCGTGTCTTCAAAGCCAAGCGTCGCCTTAAGGGTACTGATGTTCTCATCACCGAGGATCTGACGCGCTTTCGAGCTTCATTGGCTTACAAGGCCAGATGCCTGAAACGCGCAGGGAACATTATCGACACTTGGTCGAAGGACGGCAAAATAAAGATCAAGGTGAAGGACAATGAATCTTTCCGTGTGATAGCTATTACCAGTGAGGAGGACTTATCTGCGTATGAATAATGTAAAGTGTAAGTTGCTACTGCATTACCATTATATCACACTGGACTCCAGACACACGAGTACGCACTTGTACTTACTTTGGTTTCTGTTTTGATTTTGCTTTGTTTTGATCGTTTTTCCCGTTATTGCCATATATGTGATACATACTAACAATTAATCTGTAATTGGACTGATGCAATTACTGCATACATACATGAAAGTGTCACGTGACCCATTCATTCATGCAATCATACTTTAAGGCCGATTTTACAAGCTACTGGTTTGTACATACATATCAACCACTATCTCTACCTCTGTCACCTACTTCAAGCCAAGCGTTGGAGTTGAAAACAAATGCATAACTTGCCACTTATGACTGATTTGCGATTGTGCGGGGTTGATCATGGCATACGTTTTTTTTTTTTTTTTTTTTTTTTTTGATGAGTTGTGGCTTAATGCCTTAACATCTTGTGATCATCACCACCTGTGTCTACATATTATTGGCACGTGGCAACTACCCTATTTACGACTCACCCTGTAGGTTTAGTTCTAGCGACCACATACATACTACGTCAGGCTAAAATCAACTATTGCACCCAGATTGACAAACTACTGATGTGATCATTTGAATATCCCAATTGAAATGTGTCAATTGACTTGACTGATTTGATATTCATATATTTACGTTGCTTAATGATCACGGTTCTTGGTATTACAGTGACACCTCTCTTGGCTACTTATATTGGTTATCTATTGATTTATTGCGTTGTATTGTATTTATTGCATTTAATTCTGTTCCAACCCAAAATTATCACTTGCGGTGTTCACATACTATTAACATGTGAATTACAACCCAACAATCAACACTATCTGTAATTACGATGTACGCTAACCTTTAACGTTGTTTTACACAATACATGTATGAATTGGCAACATATGCAAATTTATGTGTGTACTTGTATAATATATAATGTATATTTGTTTTTGTATGTGTATGTATCTGTGCGTGTATATATGTATGTGTGTGTATATATGTGTGTATGTGTGTGTATGTGTATATATGTATATGTATGTGTGTATGTATTTATATATGTATGTATGTATGTGTGTGCGTGTGTGTATGCATGTATATGTATATGCATTCCCCTTGTACCTGTATTGACATGACCGTTGTGTACATACTATTTAAAATGTATTACGTGACTCGACGCTCCAGTGATACCAGGATTTTCTTTACCAGTACTTATTTGTTATTAATGCGTAATGCTCATTATTATCTGTTCTCATAAAGTACTGGCATGTGATTCATAATCCACCAACCACCATGTTGTGATTCTTGCTTAATGCCAAGCAGCTAAATGATTGTGTTGAAATACATGTGTACTATGAATATCTTGTCATTACGCCATTCAACTTGTATCACCGCCATGTATCACAAAACTTAGAAAAATCCCTTTGTTTTGTATGGTCAATATATGTTTCTCATTTACTTGCCATTTATTGACTGTGAACACTTCTGTATCCGTGAATTAAGGTTATCAATAGCATTACTGGCGTTTCTTACCAGCTACTGGTGTCTGACCGGACCATTAAGTTACCTTTTTCCTCATTGATGTCATTCACTTATCGCTAAAGTATCTCACTTTTTCATCGCTCAAAAGTGACCGGTACACAGTGTTTCTTTGCGTTCCGACCTTTATACTTAATTTTTGTTCATTTATGAACATCTTTATATTTTATGTTTTATGTGTATTGGGTCAATATAGGACCACCACTATTCATGTCTTTATAACCTACGTATGCTATTATTCTGTATTATGTCTTTTCTTTGGAGCGCAGGCCTCTATAGGTCTTTGCCTGTTTGTCCGAGCAATGGGTATCCCTGCCTTCTTTAGTTTGACTAGACAATTCACTGCGGAAATGTACAAAATGGGCATTTCTGTTTGTTTTGTGTGTGGATCGGTTCACTCTGGTGAGTGGAGTTACAATAACCGCATTTATAATGTAATGATATTTTTTACGAAGAGATGTATAGCTACTATATACCAGTTTGGGAATTTGACTTGGAAATATGTGTTAACTGGAACAATACTATTGTGCAAAGTCTGGCATTACGTTAACATTGCTTTTTGTGTACTACCCAGACTATGGTACTGTTTACCACTCATGTACGTTCTATACGGACTTCTGGGATTATCTTTTTCAGTCATACATCAATACAATAACGAACATTTTTATCATGTCAAATCTTTAGGGGAACACTTATTCTCTCCTTGTCAGGAGAAGAGGTTACTAGCTCATGTTTATGTATATGTAATACGAATCATAATACTCGATCTAGTGCAGCAGGACAAAACTTCTTTACTGATACTTGGTGTTTACACCCTTTGTTCAATTCTACACAGAAGCGTATGTAATATCATGAAGATATGGGTGGAAGTAATATTCATGTTAGAGTCATTCCTCATATTCGAGGTGTTAGTCCATTTCATAATTTTGTGTTACGCGGCCTTGTGTGTTACAATCTTTGCCTGTTTATATATCAGAATTGGTCCACTATACACCAATATTTACAAAAATGTGAGTATAGACCAGGTGGTTCTATTGTATAGATGGTATACTATAGTTGACAATGCTACTGATGGTTTTGAAACATTACTTGTTTTACTAATCGCTATGTCAGGCGATGTGCATCCGAATCCTGGCCCTCATCCAATGAACGCCTACTGTGATATCACCCTATGTCATGTGAATATTCGTAGTCTTTCCCAGGACAAACTGAGGTGTATAAAAACATCTTTAGGGCAAGACTACGACATCATAGCTGTAACTGAAACATTTTTGTCTGCATGTAATCAAGATAGTGACTATGATCTGCCTGGTTTTCACAGTATATTGCGTCGAGACAGAGCTGGTGGGGTCGGCGGTGGTGTTGCACTATACGTATCTCGGGCTATGAGGGTTAAAAGGAGAACTGACTTAGAAATACCGGGTATCGAAGTAATGTGGGTTGAAATCCGTCTACATAATAATAAATTTTTAGTGGCGGTCGCTTAGAGGCCACCAAACGCCTCTGTGTCGTTTTGGGACGACTTACAGGTATCATACGATCTTGCTTACAGTAGTCCCACTGATAAAATTATATTAGTGGGCGATCTAAATGCTGACTTTCAAACAAATCACGGTAAGAAATTAAATACATTTTGTGCATCCAATAACCTTACCCTACATATAAAAGAGCCTACAAGGATAACCGATCGAACATTAACTTGCCTTGACCAAATAATCACCAATGTACCTAGATTTGTGAAAGCTGCAACTGTACTTCCACCAGTAGCTGATAATGATCACTGTACAGTAGCTGCAAACTTATTATTTAGACATAAGAAGAACTCTTCTTTTCAAAGGTTTATATGGCTATATGCCAAAGCTGACTTTGACGTGTTTAGGGATTCACTGAGCAAGGTCGATTGGGACCCCTGCTTTGATACTGATAATGTTGATGAGATGTGTAAACTGTGGAGCAGTACTTTCTTAAATGTCGCAAGACAAAATATTCCTAACAGGACAATTACAGTTAGAGATGGTGACGCTCCATGGTACAGTAGTCGCCTGCGGGCCCAAAAAAGAAAGGTTGATAGAATACACCGCAAGGCCAAGTCCACCAGAAATTTAAACAATTCCCAGATTTGGCATTATTTTCGGACCTTACGAAACCAATACATAAGTGATTTGAGGGCAGCTGAAGATGATTACTTTAATCGTCGATTTGATATTGTAAATAATTCCAAAAGGAAAGAAAAACGCTGGTGGAAAACTGTAAATTATTTTGTGAAAGGTAGTCAGGACTCCTCGAATAGCCATTTATTGGTCGACGACATCGTAATTTCGGACAATCAATCCAAGACAGCTGCCCTGAACTCTTTCTTTCTGCAACAAAGCTGTGTTGACGGTTCCACTTTCCATTGCCCTCCAATGTCAACCCAAAGTAGCTCTGGGAAAATTCTTGATAGTCTTACTATAAGTGAGGACGACGTTTATTTGGTACTGGCATCACTAGATGTCAGTAAGGCAAGCGGTCCTGATGGGATCAGTCCCGTACTACTGAAGGAAGCAGCCCCTTCAGTGGCGCCCTCTCTTGCCAAACTATTTAACCTATCCCTCGAGAAAAAAACTTTTCCCTATGATTGGAAAAAAGCCAATGTTACTCCTGTTCTTAAAAAGGGTGACCCTAGCTTGTGCAGCAACTATAGACATATCTCTCTCCTAAGTTGTGTTTCCAAAGTTTTCGAACGAGTAATTTTTAAGTATGTCTTCAACTTTCTTAGAGACAACTTTGCTCTGTCAGAAAAAACAGTCTGGTTTCATGCCGGGCGATGGTACTGTAAACCAACTAGTATACTTGTATCATCACTTTGTAAAAGCTGTTGATTTACATAAAGAAGTTAGAGTAGTTTTTTGTGATATTACTAAGGCATTCGACAGAGTGTATCATCCTGCCCTCCTTTATAAGCTGCACAAGGTAGGTATTCGTGGTTCCCTTTTGGACTGGTTCAGTAGTTATTTGCACGATCGAAGTCAACGTGTTGCTTTACATGGCGATTTGTCGGACTGGGGTAGTATCGAAGCCGGGGTACCCCAGGGATCGGTTCTTGGTCCTCTCATGTTTCTGGTTTATGTAAATGATATCACCGATATCGTAAGGTCTAACATAAAGTTGTTCGCCGATGATGTAACTTTGTTTATTACCATCGACGACCCCATCAGCTCTGCCAACGCTATCAACAATGACCTGAAATCTATAGAGACCTGGTCTCGTCAATGGTTAGTCACTTTCAATAGTACCAAAACCAAATCCATGCTTTTCACTAAAAAGAAGAGTCAAGATCAAAACCCACCCATTGTTTTTCTCGGTAACTCTTTAGAAAATATATCAGAACATAAACATCTTGGTGTAACTTTCAGTTCTGACTTGTCATGGTCAAACCACATAAATTCACTTGTATGCAAAGCCAGGAAACTAATTGGAATTCTAAAACTACTACAATATAGACTCAACAGGCGTTCATTGGAAATTATATACTTGACATATATTAGACCATTACTGGAGTATGGGGATGTAGTTTGGGGTGGATTTACTCAGGCAGATGCTTCATCGCTTGAAAGTGTTCAACTGGCTGCAGCCCGAGTAATAACCGGGGCAACCTGTCGCACTAGTCATAGATTATTATACAGTGAGACGGGATGGGAGTCTTTGGCTAAACGTCGAGATAAACACAGGCTAACATTGTTATATAAGATAATACATGGGCTAACACCCGATTACCTTCATGACTTAATTCCAGGAAACGTGTCTTCTAGAAATATATACAATGTAAGATCAAAAAATGATATAAGCCAGATATACGCAAGAACTAGTATTTATAGCAATTTTTTTATACCAGCAACCATTCGTCAGTGGAATTTGTTACCCAATTCAGTTCGAAACTCTGAGGATCTTGATACATTTCAGCGTAAATTAGACAATGATAAACCAAAGGTTAACGATTTATTCTACATTGGCAACCGGAAAGTAAACATTCTACATTCCCGAATTAGAATGAGCTGCAGTCAGTTGAACCACGACATGCATAAAATTGGCATCGCAAGTTCTCCTAGTTGTGCTTGTGGCGCCACAGTAGAAAATTCGTACCATTTTTTCTTTGAATGTCCTCGCTTCACTACCGAACGCAACACTCTTCAAATGTTTATTATAACCAAGGCTCCGTTTACATTAAATACAGTTCTAAATGGAAGTTTAAAATGTTCAAAAGCCGCTAATGTAGCTATCTTTGAATCTGTGCATACGTACATTATCCGCACTGGCAGATTCAACTGAAGCCCGCACTAGTTTCACTTGGTAGTTTGTATATACAGTTGATATTACGAATTTTGTTATATAGATATGGGTAGGCCTACCATTTAAGTGGCCACGTGCGGGCAAACATCATTACTTTTGTAAAAGACTTATTTCGAGACTGTTTATATCTTACAGTCAATGCAAACTACTCATTACTCGGACCACTATCTGTGACGTCTGGTGGTGTCTTTATCTTGCATTCTGTTATGTGTCCGTTAATGTACTGTCCTGTGGTTTGTGCCGTTACCTTTCACACCATACTGTGTATTTTACTCCTTATTATTATTTTTTTTTGTTTTTGCAAGAGGAATTTGTATAGGCTATGCCTGATTTCCAATTGCTTTAATAAAATATGTTTAAACCAACTTGTTCAGAATCTCCCAAACATTTACTCTGCATATATGCCCATCCATTCTCCGAGTAAAAGCTTGAGTCGGACGGCGGAATATAGCATCCACAGAATTTAATATTTGGAAAGAATGATAACTGGAACCAAATTTGATCGACGCAGGTGATATCTACGTTTGACACTTTATCTGCAAAGTTATTGCGAACTAGCAGGGCTACTCCATCCCGATTCATTTGGGTTTTCCTACACGGTACAACTCTATAGCCGGGGACAGATAATGCCATTGGTGTAAGGGTTTCACATAGGATAACAATATCATGTTTTTGTAACCATTTTGTTACAACCTTTGTCTCAAGTTTATTCCGCACACCATGTATGTTCCAGAACCCAATGGATAATTGCTTTGGACCAGTTAGTGAAAATAAGTGGGCGACCAACGATCAATTACCACCCTATCTCGTAGCAAAACACGCTGATGCGTATCAAGATGTATATTACACCCCATGTTTTCTTGCTTTTCTTTTTCCTTCTTTTCTGCCTCTCTCAGGCGCCGCCACTCTCTTCGGACAGCTGGGTGAGCGTCTTTCTTTACAAACACTCTTTGATACGCTGGGCCCGCTTGTTTCAACGCACTTGTATTTGTTAAGATGCGTTCTCTCTCGGTTGCCGATGCACATTGCAGAAGCAGTAGTCTAATACGGTTATCCATCTGCTTTCCAATTCTTTCATGGGTAAAAGTAATATTAGCCACACCAATCTTTTGCAGAATAAGCTCACATTTCTGTACGTCTGTGTGAGCCGCTTCTAAGTCTACATTCTCACTAACTCCAGTTATGATTATGTTTTTACTTCTTTCTTTTGGATATATTGATTCCAAGAACTTTTGTTGTTGGGCAACAGTGTGTACTAATTTAGCATAGTCAGTACGGAGTTCTTTCATTTCTTGTTCATGTTTATTCTTGTCACGTCTTATTTCTCTCACCTCTTCAAGGATCGTATTCAACAGACTTTGAACATCTCCTTCGTTATTTGTTTGAGGGGGATTCTCTTCTTTCTCATCTATTTCTTTTAGAATGGTCTTTATAATAATAATAATGATTTTATTTCCCTCCGAATACACGAAGAAATACATATAAATACATAAATACACCACCGTCACATCGGTAAAAGTACAGAAGATTACAATATCAGATGATATAGGACGTATATACAATCTCAAATATAGCACATTATCACACACACACACACACACACACACACACACACAAAAGTCATAATCTACACAGAGTCAAATGATATAATACATACAATTACAAAAGGAAGACCAAGCAGTTATGTATGCGGCAGGAATACTGGTCCTCCCAGCCGCAGGCCGGCCGACCCGACGAACCTGCATTAGCAGGCACATCTGGCCAGCCGCCCCGCCGCATGGGGGCCCAAGATGGCTAATAATGAGAAACTTTAAAAGATCAGTGACAGAAGTCATTAAGATTTGGTTAAAAGCTGAACTAATTTACGCGGAGCACCGTAAGGATTATTATAATCATTATGAGAAAGGAGGTATCGCAACGAATCGACGGTGCCCGCACTAGGCTGCTCCCTAGAGTTAGCGAGAAGTCGAGTGCGGACACCGCCGAGAGCAACGTTGAGAGGGGAGATACCTAGTTCTGCCACGCGATCAACCAGGGTTCCCATGACAGTTTTTCCCTGTACAAGTTGCTGAGAAAGCAGAAAAATAGACAGGTCTCTGGCTGGTGACGGCACATTTAATATCCGCTTAAACAAAGACAGAGTATCATGAGCTATTATGTCATTTACCTTAGGTACATTTAAAGCGGCTAATAAACAAGTTGAGCGAGATCGTTTACTTAAACCAACTAAGGATTTTATAATAGAACTTTGTGTCGATTCAATGGATTTCAGATTTGATTTGTTCAAATGAACACAATCTAGACCATAAGTAAGAGAAGGCACACCAACAGTATTCCAGATATGTGCCTTCACCTGAGAGGATAAACCTGGGTAACATACGCCGGAGCCGGAGTATCTATATATAGCACATCGGGCTGTGGACATTCGTTTAGCTACATGTTTATCTGTTTTAAGATTATTTGAAAAAGTTACACCGAGTAATTCGATTTCTTTTACATTAGACAAAAAGACATCCCCAAGATGCCATACAGGCTCATTAAGAAATCTGCCCGCATGAAAGCTTCTACCAGCTATCATGCAAACAGACTTCCTAATATTGAACTTAAAGCGCCAGCTAGTGGCGTACTCGTAGCAAATATCAATAAGTGACTGTAACTGAACAGCAGTGGACGCAAACAAAGTAACATCATCCGCATAAGCGAAGCAATTATGTATGTCCTTCTCAATCTTTAAACCGAAATTAGATGATCGCAGGTTTAATAATAAATCGTTAATAAAAATGTTAAATAACTTGGGTGATAAGATACTGCCCTGTCGGGTACCAATCGTAACCGGGAAAGGTTGACTGTATTCGCCATTCCACTTAACAATAGCTTTTAGACTCCGATACCATTGAACAATGTATACCCATTTGTTTACTTCTATGTGCGACCAAAGCTTATGAAAAAGACCGTCATGCCAGATGGAATCAAAACATTTGGTTGCATCCAAACTGCACACAAATACAGGAGAACCATGATAATTAAAATATGTTATCAAATCATGTAAATAGGAGCATGCAAATTCAGTGCTCCTCCCCTTTCTATAACCAAACTGAGCATCACTTACAGCGTCCGTGGGTAGGAGGCATAATTCTATGCATTTCGCATGTATTGAACCTACGGTAATGGGCCGGTAATTATTAGGATCATTCGGATCCAGATGTGTTTTTTTAAGAACTGGAGTTATAAGACCCACCTGGAGCACCTCTGGGACAATTTTCTTATTTAATATAAAAGTATACAGATGTGCCAAATGTGTGCACAGTACTTCTGAAATTCCGTACCTCAGGTGCTCCACTGTAATAAGATCACAACCTGGTGCACTATTACCTCTCAGCGATTTGATCATGCTATTCACCATATCATTAGTAACGGTAAACTGATCACAGTTATCTTTGTGTGTAATAAAGTTATGTTCTACTTGCTTTAATGTCTTTTTCAATTCATCCGTGTTCATGCGGTTAATCTCAGACTCAGAAGGTCTGCGAGATGGACTCTTCTGAATATTAGACATAGCGAGCGATGTTACAGGGAAATTGCGAAGTTGTTTACCTTCTAAGGGCAATCTAGTGGGGTTACGTTGTTTGTCTCTGTTACATAGTGCACTCGGAAAACCCCTTTGTTTCCAGCCCAATGGTAAATCACTAGTCCGTGTCTGGAGTAAAAAACGGTCCCTTGTCAATAGACTATGCCATGCCTGGCCACTTTTTTCACCAGCAAAGACACCTATAACAGCACCAAGGATTGCTAAAATGCATATATATCTCAGATCTCTGATAACTCCCATTCACCACTTCGAAGTTTCTATGCAAAATAACAGTCAGTAATATGAAATATTCACCACTTATCACGAGCTGATCTCTGAATTCACATTTAGTGCCATTAAATCACTTTCGGTCCTGTTCTCATGCAAACGAGACAAAGTAACTCACCCCACCTTGTATCTTGGTGAGACACCCATCCCGGAGGTTACACACCACACTCACTTAGGTATCACTCTCTCGCATGACTTAAAATGGCACTCACATATTAATCGCATTGTCACTGCAGCGAGTAAACGTCTATCTGTTCTAAAACGGCTTAAGTTCAAACTTTCCAGAAAAACCTTATCAAAATTGTATCTGACCATGGTTCGACCCATCCTAGAATACGGTTGTGTCCTTTTTGACAACTGCACACAAGAGTTATCTGATCTCCTAGAAGGAATACAGTATGAAGCTGCTAGAATATGTACGGGTGCTATGAAATTTTCGTCACGTGATAGACTATTGGCTGAATTGGCTGGGAACCGCTTCACACCCGCAGACAATTTTTCAAATTAGTGTTCTTCTACAAAATGTTCAATAAGCTTACCCCCCCTTACCTATATGAATTAATCCGGAATTACGACTTACCCCCGACCGGCCGCCTCCTCCGCAGGCCCCCCCAACAAAGGCAAATTATGTGCAGGACTGATTGTTACTTTAGTTCGTTTCTACCATCCGCCATTCGCCTTTGGAACGACTTACCTGATGATGTCAAGCTTTCCCAAACACTTTCAATCTTCAAAGTAAAACTTGCCAAAGTTCTGTTCTTTCGCCATGAAATTCCAAATTACTTCGTGTTTGGTGATCGCTTTGCAAATATAACTCACACCCAGCTTCGCCTAGGGAGGTCTATACTTAATTCCCACTTATATGAAGTTAATATCCTGCCCTCTTCTGCCTGTTCATGCAACTACCTAAATGAAGACACGCGTCATTTTTTCCTGTTTTGCCCACTTTTTGAACAACCTAGACTTACACTCCTGAGGTCTGTTGCAAATGTGCTTGCTCCTGGTGTACATCCTAACTTATTAGTAAATCATGTCGGCGATAGACTTCTAGAAATTATGCTGTCTGGTAGTACCAGCCATTCGGATGTGTTAAATATTGAAATTTTTTCAGCTGTTCAATTGTACATTACCCAGACCAGACGGTTCATTAACTGATAATTGGTACCTTCTGTTATACCTGATTGTATTCCAACTTGCAAACTGATTTGTACCGTCCTGTGTGTCTTGTATATTTATTGTGTGTTCTGTATGTCTGGAGAACCCCTCGACTAGTTATTTGTAATAGCTACTGGGTAATCCAGTTCCATTCTTGGAAATAAATACGTTTACATACATACATTGCCTCCAACATACGTCACGTGCCTTCATGTGCGGTAACGGCTACCCGAACCCTATACGTGTTGGGCGTTCCCCTTAGAAAGCATATGGTTTGGCGGCCAAAACTTTGTATAGCAGTATGAGCCAATGTGATATATTATTAACTACAACTTTATTTTTATCTGTATAGCAGTATGTTGTTTTCTGTGTATGATTCATTTGTAATCATCTGTGATTTTTTTCCGGATCGGAGTTTTAAATCATCGAAAACATTATTCCCTTACTTTTTTTTTAGGATTCTACACGAATCATTCTCTACGGGCCACATGTGCAACTCGTTTGTACCGTGCAGGAGTTGACGAACAGCTCACAATGGAAACCACTGGGCATCGCTCATTGGCCGTGCACAAATATAAGCGAACGAGCGATGGCCAGAAGAAGGAAATTAGCAACATTCTGCAGTCAAAAGCCAGATAATGTTAAACCGCTATGCACATTTTCAAATGTTAAGAAAGACGCTCTTCCTTCTACGGGTATTTCTAAGATGTCAGATGAAAACACCGTTTCAGATGCCGTTCTTGTAACTGTAAAGGGAAAAGATTTGAATATGTCGGTCAACGTGAAGTAATTTTGTTGTCCAAGAATCGCAAGCTAAGAAGGAATGTCGTTGCGTTGTGATGGCAATGCCTGCCTACATGTATATGGTCTATATGTTACATTGGCTTTAAATTACACGTAATTTCTTCCAGTTATTACTACAAGATGTCCAGGTATTTTGGTATGGACATAAGTAAGTAGTATTCAAATGCGACTTTCATTTCAAAACACTTTATACACAGATGGGAGCATGCTGGCAATACCTAGTTACTTGCATGTCAATGCTTTTCATTACAGATCAACCTCGTTTCCAATAACAATTCCTGGATAGATATTTACTCTGAATTCCTTAAAATATTTACTATGAAAGTGTTACACTTACGTATACTGACCATTCTTTTCCATCTCCATTATTTTATCATTGTTTCCAGGAATTTCACAAAGAAAGAGTCAGGCTGCTTGTGCCATGTACTACGTTACGTAATACAAGTAGTCCGGCTTCTTTGTTTGAAGCAGTGATTTATTCTTAATTCATGTAGAATAAATAACTGCTGAGAACAAAGAAGGTATGGTATAACATGAAGAAATATAACTATAGTATAATGTTATCCATTATTGTTAGTTATTCAATTGTGCAGCTGTATGCTGGGGGGGGGGGGGAGACACGTGATGGCGCTTTGAAGCGACAACAGCTGGAGGGGTAGTCTCCAATTTTAGCAGTTTATTAGGTAATTTTTGCGACATATGCTATTTTTTTTTGAAACAGCTTCAATAACATTAAAAGCACGTCTTGTAATACCAGCATAAACGCAAAGTGACATGGTTGATCGTAAAAGCAGTCGAAATACCAGCACCCTGGATCGGCCGATATTGGACGCCATTGCGTGTGCGTGATAAACACTGTGGGTATCGCTGTGGAAAAGGCTATGGATACATGGACAAAAGAGCTAAAATCCCTTAAAACGAGGTGTGAAGACATAGAAACGAAACAAACTGATGTTGAATATTGAAAACGAAATGACTGAGCTTCAAGCAAACGTGAAGGAAAACAGTATCATTGATGCCATAAAAATGATTGAGGATGAAATGCACAGACGCAAGTATGGTCTTATCATACAAGGCATAGAAGGCGGGGCGAGAGAGAGCTAAAGTGACACGCATCAAAAAGTGTTAAATTTTGCGAATAATGACTTGCAAATTGACGAGAATAGTCTAATGCCCGGTTGCACATGTCCGAGTCATGTAGCCCGGAGTTAAATTGATAATGTAGGGCTACGTGACTCTGGGTTATGAAGCCATTGACCCAGAGTCACACAGTAAAATTGCTCATCAGACATATAATAAGAGCAAATATATACAGTTTACATGTCAGAAGTATAGACAAACTAAAATTAGCAAGAAGTTATATACATGAAATTTAGGTACTGAAAAAAAAACCACAGAAAACCCTGTACATGAATAATTGTACAGACTATATATACTCGGCCGTCGGGCTCAGGAGACTTGCTCATTTAGGAGACGCATTCTCTTGAACTCGCATTCTCCTAAACTCGACGGAACGGTATATATACGATGCTACAGCTCCAACAATGAGAGTACCAGATTTCATAATAACGTCTAATTTTTGGTCGTCAGAGAAGTCATGAAAATTACGGTGGTATTTACGTATTGTATCATATAAAGGGATGCGAAATTTATCATACAAAGGACAAGAGATTAAAAGATGTTTTTTCGTTTTCTATAACGTTTTTATCGCAAAATTGGCAAACTCTTTCATGTCTCTCCTCTCCTACATATCTCCCGGTTTCAATTCGCAAACTATGATTACTCAGCCTTAGACGTGTGAGACTACGTCTGTATTTAAAGTTTTTTATTTCGTCCAAATAATTTTGAAATTTATATGCGTCTTTGTATTTGAATACAAAACCTAACTCTATTCCACTGCAGCCCCAAACATTACGCCATGATATATTAGATTTTTTAACAAGGCTTGATAGTAACAATGTGGAAGGGGACCACCCGCTTAATGATAACTTTAGTGCGGAGGAGCTGGACATAATATTTGATAAACTCAAAACAATCAAACAACCAGGGCCTGACGGAATTAGAAATGCTATGTTAAAATCCGGGAGACATCTCATTGGAAATTCTTTACTTATGCTAGGTAATAAAGTCCTTAGAGCACATCAGTTTCCTTGTGCTTGGAAAATAAGTCGTATCATTCCGATACACAAGAAAGGTAAACGAGGTATCCCTGCGAACTACACAGGTATATAACTCCAAAGCTCTGTAAGTAAGTTATTTTCCAAATTATTACATCGCCGTATGTATAAATTTGTCAAATAATATTTTTTTTTTTCACCAAGGCCAGGGTGGCTTCATAGAAGGGCGACAGACTGCTGATTATATTTTTCTTTTAAAAAATTTAATTGACGATAAAGTATTTAACAAAAAGAAGTTATTTTCTGTATTTGTAGACTTTCACAGAGCATTTGACTCGGTTAACATTGATTTCCTCCTATTCAAACTACTTGAAGCGGGTATCAGTATGCATGTCTTACAACTGATTAAAGATATGTATACTGCTACAAAACTTTCCGTCAAATTAAATGAGGGATGTACACCTCAATTCCACAGTTCCATCGGACTGAAACAAGGTTGTCCCCTTAGTTCTTTGTTATTTAATGTATTCATAAATGATTTAGAGCATTTTTTGAGTCTTTCTGATCCGTCATCAGGTCTATCTATTGGTGACCTGGATATCACATCTCTCATGGTCGCCGACGATGTCGTTATATTGGCTGACTCGCCAGACAAATTACAGGAACGTCTTATAAGACTTGCAGCATATTGCAAATGTTGGGGTCTGTCTGTTAACATCGAAAAAACAAAAGTTATTATTTTCGACCGAAACGGGTAAAGTCAAATACACGGTAATTACACCTTTATGTATGATGGTAAAAAGTTGGACGTGGTAAAATTGGTACTGCTACCTCGGTATTATCTTCACATGCAATGGTACTTTTACTTTAGCATCACAGTCTTTAGCAGATAAAGCAAGGAAAGTTTGTCACATGTTAAATAAAAAATGTACGGGTGACAAGATGTTAATTTGTTACCAAGTACTCAATTACATTTATTCGACATATACGTCAAACCTATCTTACTATACGGGAGTGAAATCTGGTCACCTGCAAATTACCGCCATCGTACTAAGGCCTTAAAAGACCCACATACTCAAAATCTTGTACAAATTCATGCAGTTGATTCTGTTCAAATTGATTATTGTAAATTTATTTTGGGCGTTGGACGTACAACCTCAAATGATGCTTCTTTGGCTGAGCTAGGTAAATATCACTTGGATATAGATATTAAAACGAAAATTATTAAATACTGGTTTAAACTGATTTCTCTCCCGGAAAATGATATTTTAAGGAAGTCCTATAATGTAGCGTATGAGTTAGACAGATTAGGTTTTACCACTTGGGTTACTGCTCCAAGGATGATTCTCCAGAAAAATGGATTTAATTATGTTTGGCTCAAACAGGGAATTACGCATTATGCAGATAGCAGCGAATTTTTCACAAAACTGGCATACTCTCTCACAGGTCAAAGTGAGCAACTATTTTTCTCTAAAATTTGGAATGATGTCGACGGAAAAACTACTAAATTGGATTTCTATAGATCATACAAAGTCGCAAATGTATTGAACAAATGTAGGAAAAACGTTGAGATAGAAGTAAACGCCAATGCCCCAACATATAACAGAATATGTGTTGACAGAAAACTCGCAACACAAAAACTCAAGTCAAACCATATGAAAACAGAAGCTAAAGAATACACACAGAAAACATAAAAATACAATAAACATGGGAACATAATAGGATGAAAATATAACTGGACGGCTGTCTGGATAGGCATTCCGTACGTTGTTAATGTTGCTAAAATGATAACACTTTAGCAGAAAGTACCTGTGACAAGTGATCGCTGGTTACGAGTTCAAGACCGTAACAATGTATCATGTAACATCTGTTAATTAATGAAACATTTGGTAGAAATGTAACCAATTAGTATAAAGATAATTCCACGTCAAGTAGTCAATATCACAGTATTATAGGGGCATAAAAACGGCTGACACAGTCGACGTACATGGTGAGCGTAATTCTGACCAGGGAACCCGCTTTCGAAGGTGTTTGGGCGCAAAAGTGTAATCACATTTATCGTAATGGTAAATACTGAATATTGGTACAGATAAATGAAGTAGGTACTGATGAAACTTTGAACATATGTATCCCATGTATGGGTGATGAATTTGTTGTGTTAGGCATGAAAATATCGTTTCGTGGCATCTGCTTGTTTCGTCATTCTCCTTGCCTTCGACAGTGGGCTCCGAGTTGCCACACCAGGAAACAACTCTTTTAACCTCTCATATATATATATATATGTGTGTGTGTGTGTATGTATGTATGTATGTGTGTGTGTGTTTGTTTGTGTGTGAAATCATGGGACCCATCAATTATTCTGCTGCCTGTTCCTGTGTCTGTATGTAACAGACGATCAACCAAATCAAATTTATGCAACTATCAATATAATCTTTCACGGTACAATAAAACCCACACTTACAGCAAAGTGATGTGTACATACACTGGAAAATCGGTGTAACTTTAGCTTTTAATCCTGGCTGTACCCTGAGTACATTCATTGTGGGGTTAAATTAAGTGGGGCTTCAGTTTAACCCAGACATGTGGAAGTGAACATACCTATTTAACAGGGCTTGAATCCAGAGTCACCGTAATCCCGACCTGATCCGGATATGTGCAACCGGGCATAAATAAGTCAATACTTGGTGCTTGCCATTCTCCGAGAAGGATGCATGCATTCTTGCAAAATTCCTAGATTTGGACATGAGGTACATGTGGTTATCAAATGCTAAAATGTTGGGTCGTAGGAAACACGGGTGTCAAAGGACAAATCAGTTTTCCCAGATGTCCCGCCCGTCTTGCGTAGCTTGAAGAGTGAAATAATGAGCTGCAGAAAGAACTTGCCTAAAGAAACAAAATTGAAATCTAAATTGAAATATCACAAAACTTGGCCGTACATTTCGCTTACACTACCAGACGGGTCAATCTATAAATCCCAAATGCAATTGGAAGACATCGCAAAAAACTATCACTGGTTCAATAACTCTCATGCTGGGTTGCACATGTCCGAGTCATGTAGCCCGGAGTTAAAGTGATAATCTAGGGCTACGTGACTCTGGGTTGTGAAGCCATCGACCCAGAGTAAAATTAGTTTGCACTTGTCAAGATCAAGTCAGGGTCTGGTGACTCCAGGTTACACTGTTGTGTCTTGAGCTTTCATGCATGTTTTGTATAGGTTCTATTGTGATGTAGCTTTATTCCAATCTACCCACTTCTTTTTCCTTCCCCTGCATGGTTGTGTGTGAAGGCAAATACGGGGTCACGCCATCAGAACGGGCGAAGAACGTAAAACAAAGACTAAAAAACTGCTCATTTCTAATTTGAACAAACGAATTCTAAAATTAGTTGACGCGGACAAACACATGCGCCCCTTAATGCTAAATTGTTCGGCACTCTCTTGTGTTGGAGGTGCATGTTGGTATTTTCCTTAAACCTGTTTCTAACCTTGATATCTATTAGTTTATGAATTATCAGTCATTTAGCACATATTTTGTAACAATACACGTTAATTTTGATATATATATATATTTAGGCAAGTTTACATGCTTTGTCTCACTTGAGTGGCCAGTGACTAGCCATGCATTCATCGAAGACCACTTTCCACTCGCACTGATAATGGGATTAGAACTGGCCAGGACTCAATAGCTGCTACTGTTGAAACCGACACGGCGGCAGTGTCGACCAGTTAAAAAAAAAATGATAACAGTAGGACCTACTTTATAACACCGTGTAGTTGGCATAATACTCTTCAGTTAACCTTGTGGAGGGGAAAATGTATCGCACTTCTGGGTGGGACCGCGGGATGGGAAAATAGGGACATGCACCAGGGAGTTGTGCAAGTCTGCTGATTGAGGTGCCACTCCAAAAGGAAAAGACAGTAAAAACCAGTGTCCGTCAATTCAGTCATCCCTCAAATAAAATCACTCTTCAATGCGACAGTTTTTTTTAAATAAAATATCGGCATTCTTGGATAATTGCGGTCATTGAAGACATTTATGCATATTTTCTGTGTTGTATATTATGCTTTACCTATCTTATTTTGTTGCATAGAATTTGTTATTGTAAAATAATTGAGAAAATAAAAAGATGATTTTGTTCTGCCTTGACCAGTAAACATGGACGAAAATTTCGAATCCATAAATCCTCCATTTCCTTTAACTAAGATATTGTTCATCACCTTTCGAAGGTGTTTGGGCAAAAAGTGTAATCACATTTATCGTGATAGTAAATACTGTTTATTGGTACGGATAAATGAAGTAGCTACTGATGAAACTTTTAATATATGTATGGGTGATGAATTTGTTGCGTTACGCATGAAAATATCGTCCTGTTTCGTCATTCTCCTTCGGTTCCGGTGGTGGCGTACTCAGGAAACAACTCTTTTCTGTGTGGCAACTCTATGCAACTAGTATATAATTGTTATAATAGTTTATTAAAAACCCCCGTTACCGGGGAAGTACACAATACATCGAGATCAAATAATATACATATATGAACAAAAGAGAATACAGTAAGTCAGATTAAATGAAATGCGGACAACACAGTAAATCATTGGCACAGTTGTATCTCCTTAAGGACTGGTAAGACACCAAAAACCTTTGCATGGCCGATTTTGAGATTTCAACGGTTTTTACAAGATGAATTTCATTTCTATTAGTTGTCAAAATTTCAAGCTTTTAACTATAGTACAAATCTGAGAAAAACTCCAAAAACCACACAAGCATGTGGACATCGGAAGGTCCGTGTGTCATTATTTTGGTTTTCAGCCGCCAAACGGAACAATGCCACCCGTCAATCCTACTTAACAGCCTGTCACGTGGCTGCAGGTAGCAACGGCCCATGGCAAAAGGAGAGTGGTATCAGGGCGGCAATGCGAAACAAGGCGACATGCCGAAAGTATGTTTGTGGGCAGGGAAAAGATGCAAACATGGTAACATATCATAGCCTTAGTGGTTTACTTTATAGTTATCTTGCTTGTTTTGCGTTCTAACGAAGGGAGACTTTAAATGTTCAAGAGGAGTGGCAGTCGTCTAACGATGTCCGTTCAAAGGCTGTGCCGCGATGGATTACCCCAGTGGTCCTGCACACCAAAGACGGGGGGGGGGGGGGGAATGACACTCTAATTTAGACTGAGTCTAATCAACGATACCCACGTACATGATAAATTTTATCGAAACCCAGGGATGAGGAAATAAAAGTACAAATAAACACATCGAAATAAGCATAAACGTGAACAGCAGAGAAAATACACAAAATAACGTTACAAAATTCAGGTTGAAAAGAGAAATGAAACTCTTTGACAAAATAACAACAAAATAACGAAAATGGGCTATTCAGGTCGCTTTCTCGGGACTTTTCAGGTGCCACAGGCAGGTTCTCTGTGGTACCTACAGTCTAATCAACGATACCCACGTACATGATAATATTTTATCGAAACCCAGGGATGAGGAAATAAAAGTACAAATAAACACATCGAAATAAGCATAAACGTGAACAGCAGAGAAAATGCACAAAATAACGTTACAAAATTCAGGTTGAAAAGAGGAATGAAACTCATTGACAAAATAACTACAAAATAATGACAAGCTAACTAAGTAAAGTGTACAGACAAGTCTAACAAGCTAACTACATAAAATATACAGATAGGAGTAAATACAAAAAAATACTATCCCTAAAA
The DNA here is from genome assembly GCA_964020975.1 of Hermodice carunculata. Classification (NCBI taxonomy): domain Eukaryota; kingdom Metazoa; phylum Annelida; class Polychaeta; order Eunicida; family Amphinomidae; genus Hermodice; species Hermodice carunculata. The sequence goes on along the minus strand of OZ026628.1, from coordinate 54,474,553 downwards.
ACGGTATGAAGAGGTAGAAGGCGGAAGACCAAACCCGCATCCGTGCACAGACCACTAGCGGCTGTAGGACGCCCACCGAAGCAAGGCAACACAACTTTCGTTGCCAGGCTTGAGGTCACGGGGCCCGAAGGGCCGCCTCCTTATGGGGGGTTGCCTCCGAGTGGAGCAGGCCGTCCCGGGGACCTACCGCAGAGGGAGGCCACCGGGAAACATGCCCTATCCACCCCGAGGAGACCCCTAAAAAGCACGGGTGAGAAGTTTAGTCAAAGTGTATTCTGCCGACCATGGCTTGATGTAATTTTCATGATGTGTCAGAAATTTCAGAGAGTCAACAACCCCGTCTCCTCGGTTTTCAGTCACCGAAGAGGGCACATGACTAGAAAAAGCCATCGCAACAGGGGAAAGACCGAGATTAACCATCCGCTCAATCAGAGTGCCCGGAATAACCTCTTTAGCTACAACGTATCTCGCAATTAGCGTTATACATAACTTTCTTAAAGGACTTTCCACTTTAAATACAGTGTTACAAAATTTACAAAATCTGTGGCGAATGACCTGCGACAACGGTGAAATACCATTGGCCTGAATTAAGTTAGAATGATGGGATCGCTTTCCAATACCCATAAACTGTTTAACAAGAGTACACATGCGAATATATAATATAATATATACTTACAGTAACACCCCAGAGATCTGTGTAACTCTGGATGAATGAAGATGAAGATACCCGACCTGATCTGGACACTGAACAAACGGATGTTGAAAGGACAAGAGTCTATAGTCTGTATGTGTGTGTGATGTATATGCCCAATTTGAAATATACCAGTTCTTGTTTCCTGATCTGGTATGCTAAATTGATAAAGTAAATTGATTTAGACTCAATGGCCTTTGATTCAAGTGTGTTATAAGTACATTCATCGCATAATATACATTAAATTAATGAGGAGAATGCCATAGCAGCCGAGGTGGTTACAGAGAATATTGACTATATTGTATATTAAGATATTAGTCTATTAAGATATTAGTCAGCTGTCATTATCTGTTATCTGTCATATCAGATATGATAATATCAGATATGATAATATCTGATATGGACTGAAGAAACAGGGTTACCGATTTATTTCGCACTTAGGGTGCAGGGATATTTATTTCCAGTTGGAACCTCTCTATTGAGATATATACCTGCTGCCGCCGCTAACGCAGCTTCTCTTCTCCGCAGCTTCTGTTCTCGATAAACAGCAAGGGGTCTTTTATATGCATTTCCCATAGACAGGTCAACACATACAATGGCCTTTGATAAACCAGTCATGGACCACTGGTATAATTGAGAGCCTGAGACAAGTCTCTTGGATTGGGCCGGGATTGAACCCGAGACCCCCCGCACATGAAGCGGACACGCAGCCACTACGCCACGACAGCTCTCTGTCATACTCTGAAACCTTACAGCAGTATACCGATACACGACGCAACTGTTTATAATTCTATATTCAAATTCTCACACACACACACACACACACACACACACACACACACACACACACACATTTAAACTGCTCAAAACAGCTAAAGCAGAAGGTATACCCTCAGATGAACGCTGCTTCAACTATTGATGATCTCCGCCGTTAGTTCAGCAGAAATGGTACAATTTGCCTCATGCTTACCTTCGTAAGCTTGTACACAGCATGAGGAGAAGGTGCCTGCAGTGCCATAGCAACCGAGGTGGTTACAGAGAATATTGACTTTACCATGGTTCAACGAGCACACTGTGATGCGTTGATGATCAAATCATTGAGACAAGTTTTCTGTGATAAACAAAAAACTTGATAACCCACTTCAGGTGTCATTGAAACTAATGTTGCGAACTTCAAATTTTGACTTTCACTTAAAACCAGTCATGTGAAGTGAAGCATGGACTCCTTAAGATGGTTATTTTTCTGTTAACGCTGTACCAAGAGTATGAAGATAAAATATGTGAAACTGAAATTCCACAAAAATTGTTCATTATTTAATTATATACAAGTAAATAAGTGGAGGGTAATAAGTTTTGAGTAGTTTATATGTAGGCTATATTTCGGTCTCGTCCTTTTCGTGTAAATTCGCACGTCTGTTCGTTTCATACAACGCGTCATGAAATTACTAATTATACACCGACAACGCTCAGAGAACATTCAATATCATGGAGTGCACGAAAGCATTCATTTCGTTTTTACTTTGTTCCACATTTCAGCCGTTCCTTTGGTTCAAACATATTTTTAAAAAAAACAAAACAAAACAAAACAAAAACAAACAAAAAAAAAAAAAAAAAACCAAAACCAAAAAACCCCAACAATTGGCCAACAGGCTCACTAGCCTATATGAAGGCCTCTTGTAAAGCCATGGCTTTAAACATATTCCACTCATTTTAACAGATAATCTGTTATCAAGTTTTTTTTTTCTTTCAAGAGACATACCACATAATACACTTACAAAGTGTAAATGGAAATCCAGCCTTTATGAGCCCTACATACATGTAACACGTTGTATCCATGAAATTACCAGTCGTGCCGATACGCTATCAATCAAGTTATAACACCTTTTAATACATTGATAGACATTTTCATTTCTGTAATTACACACGTGAACGTAGCATTTGCAAGGAAGGCAACTAATTACAACCGTCAAAATTTGGATGAAAATTAACATTTTCCGTATGATAGTACATGTACTTGTATCTTAATACGCGCAATATCTATATATACTTAATAGACTATTCCGGAAGATAGCGTAATCGTTTACGGAATCGTATATCGTACTATACTGTACTAATTTAAGGGGTAATCTCATAAATGTTAGTTAACGGCATGGAAAATATAATATCAACACAAATGCAATTACATCAAATGTGCAATTTTATTTGCCGGTAAGTTACATGGAGGGACTATAAATGCACATTGTAGGTCTTATGTATACATGCACGAAAGTTTAATCGCTGCTGACTGTGTCAGTTTCGTCACTCTCTGACACTCCAAGAGCTGACAGGACTTTAGGCATTGTTTTTGTCATAAATTTTTGATACGTTCTATGGTCCTTCCTGGCCATCTGCACGAGACTCTTCGAATTCCTTTTTTTATTCGGTCGTTTGCGTCTGGTGTTCTTTGGCAGCCTTACAGGTTCTTCCTGATCATCTCCAGATCCATGCAGACTTCTACGATTCTCTTCATCCGAATCGGACTCAAACGTGTCCAAATACCCCTCCCGTCGGTCAGGCTCTCTCGGTTGCTTGCTGACTCGAGTAGCTCTAGTCACTGATCTCTCGGCACCACGGTCGGAAGAGGCAGTCGGCTGGCTTGAAGCGGCACTATCACGGGAGCTAGAAGCAGTGGGGCTTGTGCGGGAGGATGAGGCAGTAGTTTGGCTGTGGGCGACGGTTTGTCGATCAATGTTCAATGTTCAATGTTCATTTTATTTCCAACTTTTTAGGCCTCAGGCCCATAGTAATAATACAATGAATGATATACATTATCCATATATGATAAGTCATCGTGAGTTCTTATACATTTAGAGTTTTCATATATTCACTTCTCTTGTTAAAAGAATTATAACAAAAAGCTGCAAGTCCCTTGACAACCTTTGTATCAGTGCTTAACAATATTTGATATACATTATAAGTGCTATTAGAAATAGGAATGCCGTATCTTTTTCTTAAATTGTCATACAAAGGACATTCCATCAACATGTGTAACTCATCTTCACATTTTTTAATGTTTCCATGATTAAAACAAAAATGACAGAACCTATTACTTCTATCTATATTTTGAAATCTTCCACTCTCAACATTTAAACAATGATTAACACATCTGAGTTTGCTTAAAGCTACTCTGTATTTACTTACTTCTATCAAATTTAAATAGGGTTCTAAAATCAAATCCTTCTTAACATCATTTAGCCACTTTAGCTTACAGTTTTCTCGATATGATGACATCCAATTCTGTTTTGCTACATCTTTTAGTCTGGACTTAAGTTCACTTAAAAATACTTTTACATTACCGATTCCCTGCATCATCCATATATCTCCGAAACCCAACATAAATAATAATGATTTAATACATGATGTTCAGGTAGTTCTACCATTTTCATCCAAATTCAATAACATATTATAGCAAGAACGTGGATATCTATCCGTATCCATACTTACTACTTTTATCCAGTATTTGATACACCTGAACATGTATGTGGTAGATATTGGTAATCGACCTAATTCTCCTAATACTGCGGCATTGCTTGTTTTTGATCCGACTTTCAGTAGAAACTTACAGAAATTTAAATGTACAGTTTCTATACACTCCGAGTGCTCATAGCCCCAGATTTCTGAGCCATAACATAATATTGGCACTATCATGCGGTCAAACAAAAATAGAGAAGTCTTTAAGTCAATATTATTTACAGTAATAAATTGTTTTAAGGTAAACATGGCCTTTTTGGCCTGTGCTGCCAGATTCTTTTTACAAATACCCCATGTTAACTTTGAAGAAAACACCACTCCTAAATATTTATAGTTTGGCACAATGTCAATTTTCTGATTATTATAAAACCATTTCTCATTTATTTTAATGATACCTCCTCTCCTAAACACCATTATTTTTGTTTTGTCGATATTAACCTTCATACCGTATTTCAGGCAAAATTCAGCAAGTGTGTCAATCTGTTTTTGTAATCTGCCGACCATATCAGAAAAATTTGCTATATCATCAGCGTATAATAGAATGAACACATTTTGGAGATTATGATCGATAAAAATGCCCTCACAATCTGCTAGTTGTAGTAGTTTCACATATTCATTAATAAAAAGTAAAAAGAGCAAGGGGCTTAACATGCAGCCTTGCCTTGTTCCTGTATTGCAACAGAAAAATTCACTCAGACCATCCTGAGTTAATACACATGAAGTTAACTGTTCATACATTGATTTAAGTACATATACTGTTTTAGAATGCAAACCATTCTTTTGCAGAACGTGGAATAATACATCATGTCTTATGGAGTCAAACGCAGTTGAGAAGTCGATAAAAATGCAATAAAACCTTCCTTTTCTTTTAGACAAGTACTTCTGGGCACACGCAAACAAATTAAAGATGTTATCTACTGTACTATAACCTTTTCGATATGCCGCTTGACCCTCAAAATATTTCTTAGTCTTTTCAGCCCATGTTACCAGTCTATTATTTGTTACTTTCGTGAAGATTTTACTCATTACATTTAATAAAGAAATACCACGATAATTTTTTGTGTCATTGACATCACCTTTTTTATGTAACGTACAAATAATTGCTTTAGCCCAATTCACAGGGAAATTGCCAGTACTTATAATATTGTTAAATAATGTTTTTAAATAAGGTATCAAAGTTTCTCCATTTTTAAAAAACTCTACTGAAAACCCATCGAGTCCTGGCGCTTTGCCATTTTTCATGCTTTTAATAACCTTATGTATTTCATTACCGGTTATCTCTGCATCAATATCTATTTCATCTGGAATACAGTTTTGACAACACTCATGGTTATTTACCTCCTCAAACACCTCTTGATCGAAAATTGGGTCACTCTCCTTCTGAGCATTACTGCTTAATAAAGATTTAAAATGTGAAACCCAATTCTCTGCAGATATTTTTCCTTGCTTTCCTTTTTTCCGTATCTTGCTTTTCACAAATTTCCAAAGCTCATTTGTATCAGACCATTTCCGATTTACATCACTTCTTTCTTTGTATTCTAATTCTTGTTTCTTTTTTCCACATAATGTTTTAAACCTTTTCTTAGCCATTATGAATCTTTCTCTTGATTCTTTACTACCATCAGTTCTAAACATATTAAGCATATCGTACTTATGTGCTTTTGCAACATCACAGTCGTCATCCCACCACTTTGGTTGAAGTTTCTTGTTTTTATCATTACTTTTAACTCTCATACTATCAGCAGCATATTCTATTGCTTGACACACAATATCAATAGCCTTATTCACATTTTCTTTCACTACATGTATAAACTCTTGGAATTTACTCTCACAATATTCTCCATTTAACTTATTCTTGAATGCATGTACATCATCATTTTTCCATTTGAATAATACTCTTTCCTGTAGTTTGACAGAAGAATGAATATTTAATTTTTTACATATAATCTCACAACATACTGGTAAATGTACAGAATTAATAATTTCTTTAAGTACTTGAAATCTTGGTGCAATGTGAAACAATTCTGAACTTAAAATTATGTAATCAACCACTGATTGACCATTTCTTGTAATACATGTATATTCACCTTCTTGATCATCAGGTTTTCTTCCATTTAAAATATGCACATTTAATACTTTACACATTTCAACTAGAGAAGAACCAAAATTATTTGTACCATCATCTTTTGACCTTCTTGGTAGAATAAAGTCATCAGGGTCATAAACATCCTCCATTTGTAGATATTTCGCATCATCATCGAAAATGTAATCCTCCATGTCGCCTACTCGCGCATTGAAGTCACCACACAGAATTAAAAGACACTCTCCATATTTACAAAAAGCATCCAAAATACAATTCTCTAAAATATTAATACCATTTATCTCACTTCCATAGATTGGTGATCCCTCCGGAGGTGTGTACACACAACCGAGCATAATGTCTGTTTCAGTTCCAAAACAACACTTATCTATTATTAAAAGAATAATATCATTTGTTTCCATAATAACATGCTTTACAAACTGATCAATCTCCTGCTTGATAAATATGAATACTCCACCATAATGTCTATTTCCCGACAGAGGTCTGGTATTAGCATACATCTTATATCCACTTAACCAGTCTTTATAGTTCTCTGATTCAGTTTTGCCACACCATACTTCCTGTAGACAGACGACATCATGTTCATATAGTACTGCTTTAAAGTTATTGTCATACGTTTTAGCCTTTAATCCTTCAACATTCCATGAGATAACTTTTATAGTACTCGGGCCCTGGCCACACCCCTAGTCCTTGGATTGTTCACTTTCTTGTCTTGTGGATACATCTTTGATACCTTCAGATTCTGGATCATATACATAAGTCTTATTTTCAATGACCAATTTGTCAAACATAATGAATGCATTCTTTCCGTCATTTCTTGCATCCAGCATGAATGGTATTAACTTACGCCTTGTTTCTCTCACTGTGTTGGTAAAGTCTTCACTCACTTTAACGTCTTTTCTTCCCTTTATTTCAGTTTTGGCAGCACTCAGAGTCTTCTGTTTATCCTTATGCTTATTAAACTTAACCACAACAGGTCTTTTTCGATTTGGAACACGTTTTCCGACTCGATGAGCACGATCAATTTCCATCTCTTCAACTACATCGTCGTCCATTTTGAGTTGTTCTTTCATAAACTGCCTTACTTTGCTTACGCTAGTATCCCATGTCTCCCTTCCTTCGTCTTCTTCAATGCCTCGAAAAACTAAATTATCACGCCTTGACTGTCCTTCGACTTGGTCGACCTTTTCTTTCAAAAGTTTATTTTCTTTCCGGAGATCTTTGACTTCCTCCTTCAGATTATCAACCTCCTGCCGTAAGAGGGTCGTTTCCGTTTCTAGTTCACCAACACATTGTCGTAAAGCCTCCATATCTTTCCGAACTTCCTCAAAGTCTGTTTCGGATACTGACGACACTGACAAAGTAGCCTATCTCTTCGGCGGTCCAGGATTTTTCTCAATGTCACCCGCCAATAAAACACAAACCGCCAGAAAGGTCACAAAACGAGCAACCCTGCCCGTTCCGCCCGCAAAACTAATAGACTTTGCCTCGCTACGAAATTACATGTGAACGGGTTTTGGGTACTGAAATTGCGCATGCGCAATAGCTAGGTAATTTCGTAGCTTTCCGGTATGAACTTCGCCTTGCTACAGTTTCACATACACTGAGCGGTTTTTATCCTATAACAAGCGAAAATCACCCCAGTCCTCAGCAAACAAGGTTTGACAGGCTACTGGTTAACTCTTGTTGTGCCACAACTTTTTACAGAAACACTGCCCAAGTGCCATATACCGATTTTTTGGTATTTTATGTAATAGGGTCCTGGCAGTTGGACAGGGGATACCAAAATATAGGCACTACAGTTTTTAAAAAAAAGTGAATTATTGCTGATAAATGAAGGAAAGACATGCCTGACATTCTGATAACTCAACCACAAGTCAGTGACTTGCCTATATAACTATATTTGATTTGAAATTACAGAAAATTAATCTGGAATTAACTGACATGTTAAAACACACTTTCATTATTGAACATAAACCTGACAAATATGTCTTCCAATAGTTATTTGAGACCTATTCTCTATATTTTGAGGGATGTCACTCTTATATTTGGCTTTTGTACCATAACACCCTTGTCATGGAAATCAGGAAACTTATCAGGGAAATTAATCTCAGGATAAACTTACACAAAATGCTAGGAACCCTGACTTAAAAGCATGTTTATTTGCAAACATTTATTGAATTTACTGTGAATGTACTTTATTATGTGGCTCAATTTGTTCATTTTTTCCTGGGTTCTGCACTTTTTAACTACCACTCTACTTCTGTTTCATTTTTTTTTTAAACATTTTAAACTAATGTTAAAATAACAATTTTTTCCACAGTTTTTGGCTTGCAATAAAACAAGTGAAAATTAAACTCAACAAGAAAAATTTACATCACAAAATATTACGTGTTTGATTTTTTATTCGTTTAGGTTTAAATAGCATGAATTTTATATTATGTGTAGGGTTATTTTTCGAAAAAAAATCATCAAAAAATTTATATCAATTTAAATAAATTTTGTTATGACGGATAGCTGTACCCCATTTCTATTTATGGTATACATGCAAAGCTTTTTTAGGTTTAGGGTCACAAAGTGATGTGAGTTCCTAGCTCTATCTTTTCTATGGCATTACACCTCCATTAAGAGACAACATGCTTTATATGTGACTACCTTTTGGCCCACCCAAGAGGTGGTCTCTCAAGACATATAACACTGTATTGTATATGATTTATACATGTACTGTATTTTCCTAACTTTGGCCTTGCTCTACATTTTGTAAATAAAAGTCAGTTAACAAGTTTAATGACAGAACTTCTTGTTTGGTCTTAAAAATATAACAGAAAAGAACATGCAACCACAATCCTCTGTTGTTATTTGAAAGTGGCATTGACAACCCAAGCTGTGAAATGACACCTACTCTGGGTGACACTTGAGTGACACTTGAGTCAGAGGAGTTTTCACAGTCTGTGCAGCAGAGCAGGAATTGCATTGTGTGTATAAGGCATTATCCACTGTGTTTGAGCTGGACTGTTGTTATGATAACTATTTTGTATAAACAAGCTGCTGTGATTAGCAATTTTTTCACCAGCTTGCAATACAAGACCTACTTTGATTAGCCATGCTGACTGTTTAAAAGTTAATGATGCACAGCCAATGTCATCAAATGTCAGCAGGTGTGACCCGATGGCAACTTATAAAGCAAGGATTACAGACAAAATAGATAAGCTGCTTTCACATTCCCATCCTGCAACTGAGCAGGAGTTGAATGATGCTAAAAAGGGTACTATTCTGAGGCTTTTGCATGATCAACCTGTCCAAGGGACTGTTTTCTGTGGGCGAACACCCAAAAGACATCCACATAAGGGAGGTCATCGCAGACTTTCAGCGCCGGTTGGTGAACCAAGGCATGCTCTTTCCTGTGTAGATTTCAATAATGAAGACCCTTATATTCCAAAGGTGAAGTTTCCAGAAAACACTAGGAGTAGACATGGGGGAAGAGCAATGAAAAAATCATGTAGGCGAGGAATAAGGCTAGGGGACATGTTGACATCTGCACTAAAAAATTTATGAATAGCTGTTAAGAATTCAAAGAATATGCAACAGATTTCTGAAGATTCTGATCCTTTAGAAAACAGTCACAATGAACCTGTAGAGAAAAATGAAGTCTATGTTGAAGGCTTGGATAGCATGATGGTGGGAAGTCAAGAAGACAAACTGCCAGATTTAGATTCTTTTTCTGTGGAACGGGAAGCAGTAAATAAAAATACTGACCCTTCAGTTGGACATGATGATAAAATCATGAAACCAAGTAGCAAACGAAAAAGGAAGACTGAAATCAGAACCGACAAACCAAATAAAAGAGCTAGAAACACAACAGCTGAAAATGACAACCTGAATAAAAAAGATATAAAGAAAACAAAAGAAAACAAGAAACCATGTAAAAATGCGAAGAAATTTTTTGAAGTAGGGAGTAGGGTTTGTGTCGAGTGCATAAGAAAGGTTGAAAATAATCCATTTTGCTGTAATTCACAGACAGAATTAGATAAACATGTTAATAGTGTACATAATGTTGGGATTGTGTGTGGTTTATGCTTTGCAGAAACTGGCAAATTAACTAGATTTTCAAGTGAACAGGCATTTTCCGATCACTCTCTCATTCATTTATCATATCCATGTCCAGCTTGCAAGTTAGAATGCAAAGATGAGCCGGGTTACCCACCTAGTATAGGGTGTAATGCCTGTGACTTTTGGTATCATTTTCATTGTGTCAACTTAGAGACAGCACCACCAGAGAAACAAAAATGGTATTGTTTCACATGCAACAAGAAGACATCAAAGTGTCAAAGTGACTAGTGTCTTTCTGCTCAGTACATGTTTGTGGATAAATACTGCAAGTGTCTGTTAATGGTAATTCATGCTTATGTAACTCTCTTCAGTTGTGAATATTTGATCTGTTTGAATTGAGTCAGTGACAACAGTATTTTTGAATTTGGTGTTGTAAGTTGTGATCTGGTAAGATTCCTGTGGATCATATATTTCAGTGAATTGAGAACCATGCAGTTTAAATGACATTGAAATAGTATGTCATACTGTTATGTAACTCTCTTCAATTGTGAATATTTGATCTGTTTGAATTGAGTCAGAATTTCATTGTATTACGTATCATATCCGTGTATATTAAGTGTTATCTGAAACATACATTGATTTAAATGACATTTAATATTATTTACATATTAATAGATTTCAAGGAATTTTTCTTTACTGGTTTTAACATTTCCATTTTGTTTGCAATGTTTTATGCAGTAACACTAATAACGCTTATTTTCAAAATTGATTTGGTGCATTCTCAAACTTATCACTTATTTTGAAGTAACGTTCTTTGGTGCATTCTGTAACCTATCCAGAGTCATTTTAAAGACTATTTTTGTTCAATTGGTCGACCTGCACCTTCATTTTTCCTATTATTTTATTTTTTCAGTAAGTTTCGTCTAAATTTTTGTTTGAAGACTTCTGCAAACTATATTTTTTTTCTATAATTATGTCATCTCTTTTTGTGTTATCTTAATTACCATTTTTTCAATTATTTCTGTTCTTGTTGTTTGCCTTTTGCCAAGTGTTCAATGTTTTTATTTCTCCCTTTTAGTGTACAAAAGATGAGTATGCACTGCTTTGGCCTGGTTAAATTCTAATCTGTGCTCACGTGCACCAGCCTTTTTTTGTATCAGAAGACTACATCTACCTGGATTCTTTTAATATATGTAAATAAAGTAATAATGATAAATGTGAGTAATTCAAAGTCCTCAGCAAAATTTCAAAAATTATGTTATTGTGTTAAGATTTTCTTTCAATTTTTTTATGGTGTGCGATTTGATTCCCCCTCCCCGTGGGGCACACTGGGCAACAAGCACCTAACATTATTTATAACAATCTTATGTGCTTGACAAAGCGAATCAATTCAAATGTAAAACAATAGCAATTTGTAGACATTGAAGTATGAAGAAATACAGATTTTGATAGCAAATGCTGAAACTACATGTATAACCATCATGATGTACTTTTCCAATATCATCAGCTACATGAGATAAGTTTTACTGAAGTACGAGTACAGATAATGAAAGTACAAGTACATGTACTTCATGACAATCAGTTGCAGGAGCGAAGTATGAGTGAAGTACAAGTACATGTACTTTATCAACATCATCAGCTACAGAAGGAGATAAAATTGACTGAAGTACAAGTACATGAACTTCATAATAGTATTGAGAAATACAGAAGAATTGACAGTAGAAGTACGTGTACTTTAATATAAAATCATGAAATGCAAGAGGATATGACTGAAGTACAGATATGTGTGGTTTATCAACATCATTAGCTACAGAATGATATAAAATTGACTGAAGTCAAGTACATGAACTTCATAATAGTACAGAAGAACTGAAAGTACAAGTACATGTACTTTAATTATCAACATCATGAAATGGCAGAGAATATAATATGACTGAAGTACAATTACATGTACGTTATCAATAACATAAGATACACAAGAGATGTATATGTTTCACACAATGTACAAGTACATGCACTGTATCTACAAAATAATGGAGAATCCTGTATACTATTAGTTATCAACACAACATATACATGTCTGTTCACATGTGAAGAAGACACTGGTACATGGGTGTAGTCTTGTGGAAATAAAATAATTATTAATGTGGATATTCTGTAGTGCATTGTACTTAGTGTGTTCATGCTGTCGTACTATACTGAACCCCAATGAAAAGTATCCACATAAAAAAATTAACACATTAATTTTGTAAGTTACTAAGTACTGTGTGTGCATATATGCATGGTTTGGAGCCTACATCAGGGTCATTCAGGACAACTTTTTAACTTTTGCTGGGTTGTTACATAATGCATGTGACTTTTGTGCACCGAATATGGCTTCTGACCACCACTCCTATTGGGTGGCTAAAATGACCTGATGTTTTCAGTGGCTTTAAAAAGGGATGTTCAGCCAAGAAAAAAGCCAGTGGTCTCAGGTGTGTTGAGGCGATCATGCCGCGTCTGAGCCAAGGTCAAAGACACCATGCTTTGGGGCTTGCAGAGGGTGGAGTCCCAATCACTCAAATCGCACAAAGAATGGGGTGTACTCGGCGCACCATCCAACAACTAATTGAACGGCAACAAGAAACTGGATCCGTAGATGATCGGCCTAGGCCTGGCCGAGAAAGAGTGACAACACCTGGCCAAGACCGTCACATCCGGCTGATGCACCTGCGAGACCGTTTCCGTACAGCAGCCCAAACAGCCCGTGAGACTCAAGGGGTGAATCACCGTCCTGTCAGTAGTTCTACTGTGGAGAGGCGACTGAGGAGCAGTGGCCTAACAGCCAGAAGACCTTACAGGGGTAACCTGCTGACCCAACCCAGAAGAGAAAGACGACTGCAGTGGTGTAGAGCACACTCCAGGTGGACTCGCCAGCAGTGGAATACCGTCCTTTTTACTGACGAGTCCCGTTTTTGTGTCAGCAGAGCAGATGGCAGAGAACGTGTGTGGCGCCGGACTGGGGAGAGATATGCAGATGCCTGTGTCCGTCAGGCAGATCGATGGGGTGGACCCTCTGTCATGGTGTGGGCAGGCATCAGCAACCGCTACCGGACACCCCTAGTGGTCATTCAAGGGATCCTCAATGCTAGGCGGTACATTGATGAGGTGCTGGAGCCGCACATGGTCCCATTTATGGAGCAGCATCAAGATCTGGCGATCTTTCAGCAGGACAATGCACGTGCACACTCTGCAAGATTAACAATGAACTTTCTCAATGAGAACAACATCAATGTCATGGAATGGCCAGCGTTCTCACCCGATCTGAGCCCTATTGAACATTTGTGGGATCAGTTAGGCCAAGGTATTCAACGGAGGACACCTAGGCCTACTACCCGAAACCATCTGATCCAAGCTCTGCAGGAAGAATGGAATAATGTTCCCCAACACAGAATTCAAACCCTGGTCAGCAGTATGCGCCGCAGATGTATAGCATGTGTTGATGCTCGAGGTGGCCACATCCCATATTGAACAGAAAAATTTGTGTGACTTTCAATTAGGGCAGTTAATGACATTTTTTGCCTGTAAGTGACGTTAATGTCGGTAGAGCGTGACATTATTTTTACGCCAGAAAAGTGAATGCTTTGTTAAGTTCTAAGCACGTCTAGGTATGAAATGTTTCAAGTATAAACAATAAAATACTTCAAAATTGGCATGTGGATACTTTTCATTGGGGTTCAGTATATTAATATCATGCTTACTTGGCACAGTTTTGTCAAACCTTACAAAGTTGTAAGACATATAGGTCAGTATTGACCTCTGTATTTTATGTCCATAAAATCACTTCCTTACTTACTTTCATGTTTTTGTCTATAAGCTTTAATTGGTGTAATTATGGAAGCCCATATAACATTAATCATCAAAAATGAAAGGTTAAAACACACAACACAAATGTCTCCGAAAGCAGTACACAAATGCACGTGCTTGCAGCAATTTTTTGTCCTTGATATCATTCTACTGTGAAACATCTGTTTCACCACCTGTCTTGGAAGTAAATCCACGCAGAAGAAATATGTTTCATTTTGGGGGGGGGGGGGGTTGGTCATGTTATGACACCTGGAAGTTTATAAATAGGTCCCCATATGTAGATTAATTAATCTACGTTAGTTTAGTTTATTATTTTATGCTATTGACATTGTAAAATGAATTCGCATAATATCAAAATTTGTTATGTTAGGGGAAAGGAAAAAATGTTATTCTGTAATATTCCATTTGCCCTTTTTGTGAGTTATGAGAATGTCAGTGCCTTAATGCCCCAAGTATTTCAGTAATCTGATGCCTTTTCTCCTTTAAAAGAACAAGTGTTCAATAATAAAAAAGACAACAGTGAGAGAGAAAAGTAAGAAATAGAAATTAAGTGGCAAAAAGGAATTTTAAAAAATGGACAATTTGGGTCCAAAACTTAATAACAGTATAAAGTAAAAATGCAGCCCAAACCTCCAGATCAAATATTGATCTTGCCACTCATTTTTGTCACCGTATCAGAAATCACAATTTGCTCACATCAATATTCTTTTAAGGAATTATTGTAAGAATAGAGTTAAGTATTTGAGAATCACAGCTGACACAGGCAAAAAAGTAAAAATGAAAGAAATTCAGTGGCAAAACCCATTAACTTTTCCAACGCAAAGCTATTTGTATATCCCCTTCACGGTCATTCTTTAGATAAAGATAAACAAATTTTGACATACTGAAGGTAAAAAGGCAGTCCTTCAAGGAGAATTGAGATCGATATTCTCAAATGTAAACAATAATGAAAGTTATTCATTAATGGTGTTAAATACGGACATCAAACTCAACACACGGTTTGGTAACAAATCTGTGATGTATATCTACCAAAAATTGGGTTTAAATATAACATTTGTTGTGCATTTTTAATGAAAATTTATCCAATATCCATGCATGAGAATAGAAACGACCGAAAACCCGTAGCGATACGAAATTACCTAGCCTCTGCGCATGCGCACTAAAACCCGTTCGTCCAAGTAATTTCGTATCCCGGTCAAGTCTATTAGCCCTGCGTTCCGCCCAGCCGCACCGCATGTAATGGCGGCATCCTTGCTTTTCCACGTGGGCTGTACAACCCAATTTTACTTCGCCAAATTTCTAGGCTAACTCCCATTTTCCGTGTCAAAAGTTCTTTCCTCGGATCCTCTGTACTTTGTTGACAATTTTCGGCAGAATTATATTCTTCCCATTTCCGCAATAGCATATATTTTCCAGCTTTATCGGACCACTCAGGAAGAAGTGAACTGGCTCATACACTCAAAGTCACGTGACCCCTGTTTGTCGATCAGACACACGCATGTCAAGAGCACCAGAGGAGGATGAGGAGGCAGTAGGCTGGTTACGACCCACATTGTCCTGGCTCAGAGGCTGTCGTCTTGTTACATCAGGGAGTGTCGACATTGTCGGAGCAACCTCCTCTTGCTTGATGGTGTCAACAAGCTCCCTGAAAATGAACGACCAACATGAGTCAAACTGAGACAAGTAATACTGACTCAGTATTCCTTGTCTCAGGTACAAGCCGGGGGGTCCATACAAAGGGCTGTTCAACCGTGGTCAAAGGATATACAAAAATGATAGCACTGGTTGATTTTTATTAAAACAAAATATTTTATTATCATTAAAACTGAGTTTTTTTCTCATATCAATGCAGTGCCATATTCCTAATAAATACTGTTTGTATATTTATTATGTTAATTGTATAATATACGTTTTGTTTGATATCACTTTTAACTCAGATGAATTAAACATTAATTGGTATAAAAATGTATAATATGATGGAGCTAAATTAAATTAAAGGGCAATATAATAGGGTCATGTCCAAATTGAGGTACAATTCCTCACCGTATCTCTTCATCTTCAATTCGGTCTGCGGACAGCAGCTGGCGGAACTTATGTTGAAGCCTTTCCTTAGCAGCTTTGAAGCCTGCAGTTTTGTAATATTTCCGTGCATTTTCAGGCAGAATATGAAGATTTTCCTTCACAGTATCAACGATAGACATCCAGTCTGCCTGATGCGCCTCATAAGAGCGTAACAGTAAAACTATTTCCTGTTTGGCGAATGGGGTGCGCACTACTGCCCTGGAATGAGCTGTAATATTAAATCATTATTTTAAGAAAATCTTATACTTAATTGTATGCTGTTAAATAAACTCTTTCAGTGCAAATTACAATTAAAGTTGAACTGATCTGAATCATTATGTTGACTCACGATTCAAGTGTCTCGTTAGGAATAAGAAGACCTTTCATTCAAGTACTATCATGCTTGGTCTTAAGTTAGCAGCTTCAGTACAAACGAATGGTCTAGGTCAACAGTTTTCCTGGGTACACATGGCGTGCATTGCACACAAAGTGATCCGAGGACAACTGCTGACTCTATGATTTGGGACTGAGAGAGTTAAAAGTTTCTTTTTTCATTGAAATTACTGGCACTCAACTTTTAAGGTGTTTATCATTTTCTAACAATTTAAATGAAAGAAATAAATTATATTCTTGCGGAAGACCACATATATAAAGTTTTTGTGATCGTAAAATTAGCGTCCGTGTGCCTTTACAGTGCACGTACGTACGAACCAGTCAAGGCTGCATTGTTATATTACATAATTCTATGAGTCCTTCGTTTGACTTGTCATTTGGCTTTGGAAACCACGTTATATGGTATACGCTGCATATTGATCTCACCAATAAATAAAACGGAGAAGACCGTCGTTCAAGTCTAATATATTTTGAGGTATGTTACACGGTTGTAAAGTTTGTAGGGAAAAAATATCCTACCTGTTGCCATGGCTGTCAAAAGTAGTCGACAGTTTACTGGTGAAAAATGAAATGTACCAGACGTGGTGTCCTCTGACCGAGCGAGGTATAGAAAACGGCCTACACGAAGTCCCACGTGCATCAGTGTACCGTCGTGTTGAATCAGTCGGTCAAAGGGGGACTTTTCAACAGCCAATAATGTTTATCTATCTTTCGATCTGCCCCATAGTCATCAGGTTGACCGTAGGGGCGTCAACAGGGCATTGGCAACCAGTTCTCTCCATCCTTCTCGGTTCTCTGCTTTCCTCATGCACTCGTTGAGTTTAAAGCTTGTCCATTCTCGGATGTTATCCTCCCATCTTTTCCTCATAGTAAAAAAGTAGTTTAAAAAAGTTTAAAAAAATGATGATAATATATAAATAGTTGCGGAGTATCCCTGCTTTATTACTTAACTTGTAAGTGAGCTAAGATAGTTATTTCTTTAATTTTCAGATATATGGTGAGAAATGGACCGCCGTAGATTAGCCAGACTACTGCCAGGGATCACGTTTCCTCCGCCAAATAATACCCGCATTATCAAGGCTTTTGTGTCCATACTTGTAGTTCTCATGCGACCCCCCAGGACAACACTATACACAAACGCCATTCCACGCAACAGATTTGATGTAAATGATGACGAAATATTTGGGGGAAGAGATGTGTTTCGAATGTTCCAAGGTCACCCTCATGAATTTTTTCTTGTTTGTGGGGAAACCCCAACAACTTTGTTGGACATGGTGGCACGAGTGTATCCTGTGGCCAGTGTGGACACCTATGTACAAAATGGACCTCTCTCTCCAAGAAACCAGCTCTTGTTGTGTCTTATGTGGCTGAAAAGCTATCCAACTTACTCTTTGCTGAGCCTTCTGTTTGATATACGCTACCAACGTGTTTGTGAACTTATTCATCTTTATTGGCCTATTTTGCACCAAATATATGCCCCTCAAATACAATGGCCCACAGTGAATGAATGGTTAAATCTTAGGGGTAATTGGCCTCATATACAAGAGGCTGTTGGGGCAATTGATGGTACATTCCATCGTATATACAGACCCATTGTTGATCCACAGATACTTTACTTCTCTGGTTACCGTGGCTGCCATTGCATTCACACACAGATTATAATAGACAATAACAAAGAAATACGCTTTGTAAGGTCTGGATTCCGGGGTCATTGTAACGATGCCCAAATGTGGCGCTTTTTGCCCAACATTGGACCAGGACTGGAATTAGATTTCCCATATGAGTGCGTCTTGTTAGCAGATAAAATCTACCCAAACAATCACCCTCTCATGACGCCCTTTACAAGAGCACAAATCCGTAGACGTCCAATTCACCAGAGACAAATTTGTCAACAATTTAACTCCCAGCTTAGCAGCTACCGGATATATGTGGAACATGTAGTAAGGTTACTTAAGTTATTCAGAGTGATCAGTACTATGTATCGCCACCCCAGGTGGAAGATGGCTGCCATCGTGGAGCTCTGCGCAGGACTTGCAAAAAGAAGAGTTGACTTATTTGGTTGAAAGAATAATTCTTGGGAGCACACCCTCAGGAGCACACAAAGTGATGACACTGACATAGTTAGCAGCGATTGTAGTTTTGTACATGAACAGCCAATAAATTTGCATTTATGAGATGGTCCCTCAAATCACCACAGTATAGTACGATATACGATTCCGTATACGATTACGCTATCTTCCGGAATAGTCTATTAGTACAACAAATATCTTGTAATGTTTGAATGAATTTACACATGACACGTGGACACAAATTTTCCAAGTCGCATATTATTATGGCGAAGTTGGCTTCCCTGTACACCACGTGTGTTATACAAATTTACGATATATCTTACAAACTTGTCAAATAGCAGAACTTGTACAAACACGCCGTTATTTCATAATTACCTTTCTGCAGCTTCCTGATAATGTTTCCTGATATAAACACATATGCTGCTACACAGACAATTGCATGCCGATAAACAACGGACCGCGTAGCCACGTCTTTACAGCAGCGTACTGACCGAGCGACAACAACACAAGAGCACGTGTCCCTCACCTGTCACATCCGACACACCTGAGAGAATAAATACGGTCTATTCATAAGTTCACCAATCGGGGAAACCTCAGCGGAGATTCTGATGTCAGAGCCAGGCGCGCACAGGTTTTGCAGGCATTTTCGGGCCACTCAGTCTTACCGCACAGGCTACAGCACTACTGAATACAGCAAGTAACGAGGAGTGAAAAACGGACCATGATTTCTTCAAAAAAGAGAATCTAGGGTGGCTGAAAAAGCATTTGAAAGACAAAGGAATATCAGTTGATAGAAGGAATAAAGTAGCACTTTTATTTTTAATATTTGTCAGTTTGACGTTTCTTCCCGGTATCAACATTACAACCCACTACACAACAGTCAGTTGTGGTTTACCATGACAATTCGCCTTGTCACTCCACGTTCTAACCATCAATGCCTTCCGTACTCCCTCCGTCAACGATCTACAATGGTAAACTTCTATACTTCCCCTCTATTTGGTCCAATTCCTGCTTTTCTGTTCATGTTGACACGAACAAGATCAGTGTCCGCTATCATGCATTATCGTGACCACTTTTGAGAAGGTGCACAGCGCCATCTGGTAACAAAAAATTCTGCCTGCATGCCTCGCTTTCGTAATGGGACAACTGCCGGGGTTTTCTCACTTGGTGAACTTATGCATAGACCGTATTAACATTTATTGCGAAACGCCACCTGGTGAGATCAAACTCAAATGACTTTAACACAGAAATTACCTAGAAATACAAAATGATATTCACGGCCGGGGAAGCATGTGGAAAGAGTTCTTACCTCTCTGTCTGTGCACGGTAGTTTTCTCTGAGTCCTTCGGTTTCCTCCACCAGATATGTTGGTGGGAAAGTATACTCCACCATCTGTGCCATGGAGAGTGATTAATATAGGCTAGGCCTGCTTCACAATCCATGTAAAAGATATGGGCGATACTTTTATTTACACAGATTCACAGTACCTTATCGAAGATACCCCCCCCCCCTTTTATTGAATGCTTTATATTCTAAAGCATTCGTGTAATAGAACTTCTAGCTATTTAACTCTGTTAGGGCTACAATTCTTGAGAAAATGCGTAGCATTGTTGCTTCACTTTAGAACATTTGCAGCTTTAAGGAATACAATTTTAGCTATGGATGTACCAGCTGAGTGGCTCTGGTTTTAACTTTAACTGATCTTACAAGACCGTCACTGCTTTTGTTTATTTCTGTCACAAGACCCAAAGGCCACAAATTTCTTGGGGTGTTTTCGTCTAAGATAAGTATGAGATCCCGTACTGACAGATTGTTACGTGGTATTGTCCATTTCTGTCTTTTTTTGCCACTGTGATCAATATAATCGTATGCACTTTCGCCAGAAGTAATCAGCTAAATGTTGTATATATCTCCAGCGCCTACGGTAGATGTCACCCTCCGAAAATTTACCTGGTGGCAATTTTGGACCTTCCCTGGCAAGCAACAAATGATTAGGTGTCAATGGGAAATGATCACAGGGGTCTTCACTAATTTTTGTCAGAGGTTTGCCATCTAAGATTAATTCAATTTCACAAAAAAACCGTCTTTAACTTTTCATCGGTCAATCGTTCATTGGGATTGAGTACAGCCTGCATGACCCTTCTGATACTTCGTATAATTCGGTCCCAAGATCCACCCATGTGTGATGCAGTAGGAACATCAAATTTCCATTCAATATTGTTCTGAACTGCATATGCATCGATCTTGTCTACAGATAACTGCTTTATATTTCGTCTTAACTCTGCTTCACCTGCCACTAGGTTAGTACCTCTGTCTGAAAATACTTTCTTTGGTACCCCTCTACGTGACATGTAGCCTGGGTGTTTAGAACCTGACCCGTGTCAAGGAAAGTTGTTGAATCTATCTTAAATTCAAGATACCGTAAATAGAGACCGTCTATTCTGTGAACTTTGGAACATCGGAATCCAGGGCAAGGCATGGCGGCTTATGAGAGCATTATATGAAAGAGTTGAAAATAAGGTTATCTTTGGCCCTGTCGAGTCTGATTGGTTTAATGTCGTGAATGGTGTTAAGCAGGGATGTATTTTATCCCCTACGTTGTTCTCAGTCGTAATGAATGACCTAATCAATATGTTAAGAGACGAAATGCTGGGAATTCAATATAAAAACCGGATCTTGCCAGCACTACTTTACGCTGACGACACAGTACTCCTCGCTGAAAACCAAGATCAACTTAAACGAATGCTCGAAGTAGCTAACTCGTTTGCACTTAAATGGGGAATGAAATTTAATGGAGCTAAATCTAAGGTCATGGTTATTGGTAAGAGGTTAGACAATAAAAGAATATGGTTATTGGGTGACACGCTCCTTCAAGAGTGCAACATGTACAAATATCTTGGTATTCAATTTTGTCAATCACTTTCAGACGCTAAACATATTGGTACGTATCTGAAGCCTAAAATGTCTAAATTAGTAGGATACATGTGTAGCATCCTTGCATCACACGAGAATGTAAACCGGGTTACTTTTGGCGACAGTCTATGGAAAAGTGTTCTGATGCCATCAGTTTCTCATGGATGTGCATTATGGCTCTGTAACTCCAAGACAAGTACGTCATCTATTCAGTCTATGCAGTATGCAGCTGCACGAGCTACATTACGCATCAAATGTACTCCTTCTATTACTGCTACATTGGGCAAACTTGGCTGGCTACCGTGTGGGCTGGTCCTGGATAAACTGAGGATTAAGTATTTTAACCGACTACGACATGATGTACCGGATACAAGGTTGTGTAAGCAAATATTTGATGACATGGAATCAAATTTTGTAAATAACAAGTCATCATGCTGGAATTATTTTAATGAAATTAAACGTATTTTAATTAACGCAGGCTTAGATTACGGCATTACAAATAAGAAAGTTGACCTTCCCTCGGTTTTCCACAGATTAAGTTTGGATAATTTTAAGAACAAGTTCTTCGAAGAAATAAATGACAAAAGTTCACTTTCCTTTTATAAATTCTGTAAAAAATCTACTTTAGCAGAAAAGTACCTTTTCTCCTGTGAAGACTTTGAAGGTAGAAGATTGAAATTTAAAGCTCGCACAGGTTGTCTAGGGCTTCAGACGGACTTGGCCCGTTGGGGATTGTCTGACGGGAAATGTAAGTTATGTAATAATGGGCAAGAACACTTGGAACATTTCCTATTTGCTTGTAAAGGTCTCCAAGACCTACAAACAAAATGTCTTCTGAGCCTGGAAACATGTATTAAATCAGTATGCCCTTCTACTTGGGTGAGCTTTGTGTACGCATCCCCCAACACAAAAGCACATATGCTTCTAAGCGATGAAAACATGGATGGTGTCTGCCGGGTATTTTTAAAAGAGGCTTGGAAATACCGACGTGAACAACTAGAAAATGTCTAGCATGCACAAACTGCTGGCAACTAACGTTTTAACATTTTAGTTTTTAGTTTGTAGTTTTCACTTGTGTTTTATATGTATTTACTGATCCATACACTGTACTTGAACGCACCGCGGATCACCCCGGTTCGCTGGTGCCCCCTGTGTAACGGGGTAGATTTCAATGAATTATTATTATTATTATTATTATTATTATTATTATTATTATTATTATTATTATTATTATTATTATTATTATTATTATTATTATTATTATTATTATTATTATTATTATTATCTACGGCAGCCATTGAGAAACGAATCCGTATCTAATGAATCTAACATCTCTATATGTACAGCTCTTGTTACTAAGCATGTGAATAAACATCCATAGCGTTTGACCTGTGATCTTCCCGTATTTACATTCATGGGCCTAAAAGATATCTAAGCCTACATATGTAAAGGGTGGGTTACCCTGTTCTATCCCCTCCTTTGGCAAATCTGCCATTTTCTGCCTACAGGGCTTGGCATATAGCCTTTTACATCTGACACAAGACTGGACGACCTACTTTATCAAAGGTCTTGCTTTGATTATCCAAAAATCGTTTCTGATAATACTGTGAACCCATTCAACTCCTACATGTGCTGCATTTTGTATTTCTACAATAACTGCAGAGGCCATGGCATGATTACGAGGGATGATACATGGATGCTTACTGTGAATATCAGCACGACGCAATCTGTCCCCAACACGTAAGATACCAATGTGATCTAAATAAGGATCGAGTGACTTTAGGGGACTAGATCTCTTTATACTTTGGTGCCGTGAAAGTCTTTCTATATCTTCCTTATAGGAATGAGCCTGAGCTACCCTAACTAGTAGGGCTCCTCCCTGACTAATCTCTGCAGATGAGAGTTTCCCTTTGCCACTGTGTTTCTTTCTGAGTATAGCTAATAGCCTCCTCCACCAAGCTACAGCTCTTTTCATTCTGTACCAACTGGAATAATGATTGCCAATATGGAGTAATGGATTTTCTCTGTGTACCGGTACATCACTAGATTGTGTGCTATTCACACAAAACTTTGGTGTTCCTCTTTTTACCTCACAATCATCTTCAGGTAATTCATGGGTTTGTAGGAAATTGACCGGCCATTCGTTTTTATACTACTTTAACATCCGAGGTCACGACAGCCATTCTTGACTGCATCTACCATAGTACCTTTAGTTAATACATGTGATGGGTTAGCAGTGCCGCTCATGAAATTCCACTGCTCCGGTTGTGACAAATGTCTGATCACACTAACCCTGTTGCCAACAAACACATGAAACCGTCTAGTTTCATTTGATATGTATTTCAAAATTATTTCGGAGTCGACCCGAAAATATGAACGATCAATCTTGATATCTAATTCCTTTCGCAAAAGATGATCTACCTTAGCAGCAAGAAGAGCTGCTTGTAGTTCCAAGCGTGGTATAGTACACTGCTTGAGCGGAGCTAATTTACATTTACTAATGATAAGTTGTGTATGGATTTTCCATCCTTCTTTATACATCTAATATAGCTACAGCAGCCATAGGCCTGTTCACTTGTATCTGAATAATGATGTAATTCAATTTCAGCATCATTGAATTCACTAGGTTTGATGCACCTTTGAACTTTAAATTTTTGTAAGTTCTTTAGTGACTGGTACCATGCTTCCCTTTGTACACTGTGATCTGATGGAATAAGTTCATCCCATGACAATTTAAGTCGTGTGGTTTCCTAAAATAGCATTTTAACCACTAATAACAGGGGGGTGAGCAGACCAAAAGGATCAAACATGGAAGATATCTTACTAAGCATTTTCCGTCTTGTAAGATTATCAGTGTCATCATTATTGACACTTCGGAAAAGAAAGCATCAGGAAAAACATTCCATTTGAAACCCAGGACTTTTCCACATGAATCTGGCCCTATGTCCTTGACTTCTATGGCCAGACGTTCATAAGGTATGCTCTTGAGCACAGATTCATCATTGACAATAAACTTTGTCAGTTTGAACCCTCCTTCAAGCAATACCCTTGGGGTTTCTTGGATAATTTCTCCACAGCTTTCTTTGTCAGGTACGGACCTTAGACAATCGTCAACATAAAATGAGTTTTCAATTGTGTCTTTCACCAATGGGGATACATTTCCACACTCTGATACCATGCGCCTCAACGCATACATAGCACTACTTGCACACCAGACCCCACTCAACAAATGAGACGTCATTCTGTAACATACTAATTTCCCCTGGCTGTACCACATAAATCTTAGCGTATCTCTGTCTTTTGGGAGTATTTTTGACTTGGTGATACATAGCTTCGATATCACTTTGAACCGCAAACTGGTGTTGCCTAAAGCGCAACAATACCGATAACAACTTGTTATTCAAATCGGGACCCTGCTTGCACAATATAATTCACTATCAGGGACTATTTCTGCGTAACCATTGTCAAGTAATTTTTTTATTTCCATGTTGTATCTAACTGTAAGTCCCTCTCAATCCAACTTCTTCACTAAAGAATCTAAGCGTGATTTTTCAATTCCAAAATTATTTGGAATGGGTTCATTCACATCTTTCCACGGAATGGGTACCTCAAAATGCCCCGTCTACTTTCCTCAATTCACCATCCCACAGTTCAATAAGCGACTTGTCTTCTTGCGACCAAGCTAAGTCTACTAAACCCTCGTTTTCTAATTCCCAAAGTTTAGCTACTTTATCTGTCACAGTGGGCAATGGGTAATTGGTCAAAAAGTTTGATATCACAGTCTTGCTGACTTTACCTACAAGAATTGTCCCGTTAATACACCAACCGAAAATCGTACGCACCGCAAACGGCTCGTGTTTACCTCCAGTTTTAATTTCAAGAGAAATAAAAGCCTGAGCATTGTCTTGGCCTATCAATAAGTCGACCTTTACAGCTTCTTCCTGGGTATCATACGATAAATCAAGGTCACGAAGATGAGCAGGCAAAGGCGAGTCTAATCTGCTACCCGACACAGGTACAAGGTCAACTGCATACACTTTATTCATATTCAGTGGATCGCCACTTTCCCCTGTCACATAGAGATTGACAGTTTCTGATCTCCTTTTGTCCGTCAAAATTTAGTTTACCCAACTGATATTCTTCAGTTTTACTTTGTATTCCTAAACGCGTCACGAGAGACTTCGTACAGAAGGTGTTACTTGAGCCTGTATTTAAAAGAGCATATGCCCTCTGAGAATCGTTCACAAGCACAATGGTTGCCTCCTAAGCAGACTTTCTTGGGGCGATACACTATGTTGGCCCCCAGCGAAGCGCTGGGGGGTAGTAGACCGCCAAGAACGGATGTTTAGCAGGCAAGCACAATGGGGGCAAGATTTAAATTCTCAAGGTGATCAAGATAAAAAATTGCGAACGTATACTCTTTTTAAAACGGATTTCAATTTAGAATTATACCTTCGCCAGATAAAAGATTTCGATATACGCAAATATATTACCCGCCTTCGCATAAGTGCACATAATTTAAGTATTGAAACTGGACGCCACAAAAGACCAAACAAAATTCCTATTGATCTCAGAGTTTGTGATATTTGCAAAGAAATCGAAAATGAAAACACTATGTCTTAAAATGTTCGAAATTTACAACTCCCAGAAACAAATTTTTGAGCGAAATAAAACAGATTTTTAACTTAGATAGCTTTGACGATGAACACTTATTTATATTCATAATGAGTTTAAACGATACAGAATTGATTTCAAAATTTGCTTTTTACCTAAAAGAATGTACAGACATCAACGGACCTCTATGACATCAAATTACCTTTATCTATTTTTTTTCTCTACTCGCTTAATTGCTTCATAATATATAATTGTTTGTTGCATTTGTGTATGTGTAATGTGTATCCCATTGTATTTCTTTTCCAATGTTGTTTTTGTTCTTGTTGTTGTTTTTATGTATGTATGTATGTATGTATGTATGTATGTATGAATGTATGTATGTATGTATGTATGTATGTATGTATGTATGTATGTATGTATGTGACAGATTACCATTGTAAATATTGGTGTAGTCAATAAAGCCCTAAAGTCACACAAGCACTGAAACAATAAGCATATATACGTTTTTTTTTGGGGGGGGGGGGAAGAACAGATAGCCTGAGATAACTTAGGGGGATCAATTTGATTTGTCTTCTCATCAATATGTATTGTCATTTTCACTTACAGAAAATTTTGATTGATTTATTTATTTATTTGTTTTCAAGGTGCTGTTTTGTAAGTTATAAAAGTTATTGCAGTGACATCTCCTGTGCCGTGACTGTACTAATATTTAACACGTCTTTTATTTATGGAGGAACTCCTCTGACAAAACGTCACCAATTGAATAATTGTTTTCAATCGCCGCATTTATTTTTACCCGCGGGACCGGTTTTCTCGCTTTTCTTCAGAGCCCTCTTTTCGCTGAGCGAGAACAGACGTCCTTTACAAATGGCTCTGATATTCATGCCATATCATAGCATATTGGTACATGGCGAGTCTTTTTTTAATCATAAGTTTTTTTCCATGAAATTCACTCGTATTTCCTCCAGCTTTTTTGGTATATATTTTTCTGTTTTTTTAACTTGCATTTTGGGCATATTTTGTTCCTGTAGCACCATGGGCGGCTTTGTCAAGCCAGCCACACCAGTCACAAGGGACTAGTGGTTTTGCCTTCCATATAAGCTATGACTTTGTTCCTGCTATGCCATGTTACTGTCTACTGCCCATTAGACCGCCATACACGTTTTGTAAGTTTTTGCTTGTCTTCGTTATTTGCATTAATGTAGCGATATAGGGATATAAATGCGCCAGTAAAATTGAATTTATATTTGTGTGCACATGACTTGTACCGGCAGACAATTTGTATGTACGCGTACATAATGCATTCAGCGTATTCAAATAACTTGAACGAAGAATTGGGTACAAATGTCTTACCTGTGCATTAATGTTCTACGTCGCTTACTGTCTGTTGTTTTTGACGCTGAAGTTTTTCTGATTAATTGTGCCTACATATTGCAAAGACATGCATGTGCGCAAATGCATTGGAAGTTGCTTGTCATATATGCTCATGACTCGACTGCATTTTGAAGAGCTTTTATATGTAGAATAATGTCTAGTTAACTAATTTTGCGGACATGCGACATGTATTTTGACTTTTTCTCTCATGGGACGTAAAATTGCTTGAGTGGAATTTTAGCTATGTAATTTCTTATGGTCGAGAAGTTAAGATTAATACAAATTCGCGTGTTCTTAGACATTGTAAATTATTCTAATAGCTGTTTAGAGTTCACGCGTTTTGCCTGACGTAAATATAGGGATAATGTGACACGCGGCATGCAAATTTAACTTAGCCTGTGTGTTTGCCATCACGTTCGCGTGTACATTTCGCGATTTCGCGCATGTGGGCTTAATAGTCCTAAAGTTAAAGGTCCTACCATGCTTTAATCTGGCATATGTTTCGACTTCGTGTGTTATATCTTATGGCTGGCAAAACTTGTTGTAATTGTATTTTTCTTGTTTTCTTTTTTTAGCTTTATGAGACATGTGTAAGGTACATACTTAATAAAGGAATATGGTGGTCTAATTTGGGCGTGTCGGGGATTAGTTTTGTAGAAGTGACATGTATAAACATGGTGCGTTTTTCCCACACCCTGTAACGGAGCAAACTGATCGTTTCCCACACCTCGAAGTGTCATGTGACGCAAGTAGGCAATTGTGACACAATTTATGTTGATTGGCAATATCGAGTCTCTGCTGTGGAGTCTTTTGCTTGAAGATGCTATAGTGCCATAAACCATGATGCTCACTACACAAAAGGCATGACGGTTCAGGTCTGGCATATGTCTTGGACCCCTTTGTAGAATCTGATAATTTACCACCTTTTGATTCAGACTTATTGGCTGACATACTGAGATTAGCTACTAAATTTCTGGGATTTTCTTTCGGCTTTTCTGATTTTCCATACTTAGATACCCCATGAACGGGATCTGTAACTTCCACAGCAATGTCACCCACAAAGGTTACCAAATCAGCGAACACTGGATATGAAGAACTCGACTTTTTTTGTTTTAAGAGCATATTTTTTCCACCTAGCCCTTACACTACCATGTAATCTACGTACAATATCCAGTATGGCAGCCTGTGAATCTATTTCTTTCATAGTATCGAACTGTGACAATATTTTTTGTGCCGTTTTCATTTTATCAGCGAATTGCTGTACATCTTGTGGTGATCTTAGTACCTCGAAGGTGCTGGCATTGACATTTCTTGAAAATTAACTGTGATATACAAGTTAATGTGTATATATATATATATATATGTATGTATATATGTATATATATATATGTATATATATATATATATGAGTGTGTGTGTGTAATTGTGTGTATGTATATATGTATATATACATATATACATACACACACATGTGCGCAAATAACTTGAACGAAGAATTTCCGCTCCAGCTTGCTCGCGGTCCGGTTTTTCCCGGACCGCGAGCAAGCTGGAGCGGTACCCAAGAGAGAGTGCCTGGAACACATTGTATCGTTAAGGTTGATTATGGATTATTGTGCCAAGAAAAAGTTAAAATTATTTATCGTTTTTGTGGATTTTTCTAAGGCCTACGATCGGGTGGCAAGGCAAGCCCTGTTGGTTATACATAGACAGAAGGAATTTTTCGAGAAGATGACAAGTGAAAGAAGTGACATGAACGATGACCCTCTCATGTTTGCCTTAAAGTTGACTTCCACTATGAGCACAGGCTCTTATATTAACGGATTGCTAGGTTTGAATGACATTGTCGAAGATGGGAAGTTAGGCCTATTATTGCAAGGTCGTATAAGGTCGTCAGAGAGATCAAAATTTGTTGTGTATCAAGAAATGAACCCTGGTCTTGATGTACATTGCGTCTATGCAAAGGAGATGGGTGCACATACACCCGAGTACTTGCGTATTGCGTTTACCCGCATGCGCCTATCCGCAGACAGGCTCCGCATTGAAACGGGGCGATGGTCCCGCATGCCCAGGGACCAGAGGTTGTGCAGGTGCGGAGACGTGCAGGACGAAGCACATATTATCGGACACTACCCGTTGGTACAGAATATAAGGGAAAGGTTCGACAAGCCGAATTTAAGATTCCCTGAATGTATTATCGATGCTAGGGTGCTTGACGACTTCAAGCTGGTTTACGAAATATTGAAGTATTTTGATTGATTTAAGTGATATGCCAGTGATTTAATACTACCATCGTAATATGATATTATTATCTAAATAATGTATGCTGTTGTGGATCTAGTATTGTTACCATACATTCATGTGTTAATAGGATATTATGCCTTTGTACTTTACTTTGGACCGTGGTCAATAAACACTACTACTACTACTACTCTTCAACTGTGCCTGTTCACAGTAAAGAAATAGAGTTGTACAGTTCCCTGTAAGGTGCAGATTCCATAGATTTTAAATGAAGCTCCTATATTGTATATAAGTTTTATCTATTTTGAAATGTACTTTAATTTCATACATTGTAAATATGACGATGATAAACATTTATTTTCTACATTGTAAACCAAAAGTGCACGATGTACTTGTCCTTACGCTTTCTAGAGTTTTCTCCCAATGAGTGGTTTATCTCTAGTTTTAGCGCGGGGGACAAAAATTATGATATTGATGATTGTTTACACCGGTTGAAAGCAAACTTTAAATGGGTAAGATACTTGGACGCATCATGGAATAAACCATGTTCCATCGATACCCCGTTGTAACGGGGTAGTTTTCCTAATAAAAGTATTATTATTATTATTATTATTATTATTATTATTATTATTATTATTATTATTATTATTATTATTATTATTATCATCATCATCATCATCATTATCATTATTATCATTATTATCATTATTTATCTCAGCTGTTTAACCAGTCGCTCAGTAACAAGATGTGCATTACCGAATCTATTGTCAAGGCTGCTTCTAGCCTCCTGGTACTCTTCTTCACCACTTAGTAATTGGCAATACCTGATAGCTTCCTTGGCAGGACCCTGTGTGTACTGCATAAGTCGTGACAATTTCAGATCGCTATTTGTACAAACTTTGTCAACATTTTGTTCGAAAGCTTTAATGAACTGATGATTTTGAAGAGGGTCACCTCTGAAAGCCTGTGATTCGACTTTTGGCATATTTAACAAATTCAATAACTCGTCTCTAGATATATTATTCTCAACAGATCTTTTTGACTGAATGAAAAGATTTACCTTTTCTAATACAGCTGTGAATTTGTTTTGTTCTACTTCATAGTAATCTTCACTCGCTTCCATGTCGTCTTCAGTTTTAAGAGTTTTATGGTATGCGTCATGCGCCGATGTAAATGTTTTAAGTTGAGAAATTAAGCTGTCTGAGCTGTCCGGAATGTCCTCTACATAATTTTCAGCAATATTTTGTCTTATTTCGTTGATTTGCCGAGTGAGTGCCCTCTTGGCCGCAGAACGTGCCTTTCTCAGATCGTCCGACATTTCTCCCCTATTGTCTCCACAGGTCGCGAATTATACTGTCTATATATAGTCACAGCCACACCCAGCTTGGCCAGTAGAACGCCGCCCTTCGCCAACACACCTTTTCACTGTGAATTATGGGGGGGGGGGGGGGGGACAGAAACGACTGACGAAACAGGCTGACGATTTACCCTTTATTTTGCACTCAACGACGAAGACGTGTAGAAGAACTACAATCACATACACACACACAAAAAAACAATATGAACACATATTCTGAAACCTTACGGCAGTATACCGATACCCGACAGATGTATATTTAACTGTTTATAATTTTATTTTCAAATTCTTAAGCGCATATATATATATATATATATATATATATATATATATATATGCGTCTCTTCCTTTTCGTGTAAATTCGCACAACTGTTCGTTTCATGCAACGCAATATGAAATTACTAATTATACACCGACGACGCTCAGAAAACATTCAATATCATGGACTGCAGGAAAGCATTTATTTCGTTTTTAATTTGTTCCACATTTCAGCCGTAGCTTTAAACATATTCAATTCATTTTAACAGATAACCTGTTATCAAGTTTTTTTTCTTTCAAGTGACATACCACATAATACACTTACAAAGTGTGTAAGGAAATCCATCCTTTACGCCGTAGCTTTAAACATATTCAATTCATTTTAACAGATAACGTGTTATCAAGTTTTTATTTTCTTTCAAGAGACATACCACATAATACACTTACGAAGTGTGTAAGGAAATCCATCCTTTAGGAGCCCCACATAACACGTTGTATCCATGAAATTACCTGTCGTCCACAAGCAATTATTAGCTTCATCACTATAAATAAGCCTAATTCAGAAGTTGATCGAAGAAAATAAGTATCGTGAACGTTGTGCTGCGTCAAATTTCATTTCCTTTATGTGCACCCTTCTAGTAATTGTCGTGGCTTTAATGACACAGAATCAGTGGAATAATAATAATACGACACATTTATACAAGTAGCACGGGCTGCGGCTGCGGCTCTTCTCTCATCCTCATAAATTGGGCTACATTATGATTGTCAACTCTCGGGAAGGAAGACCCAAATCCTTACATCGAACCCATGAATAGGAAATTGCGGATATGGGGCTGCGGTCTGCGGCTCTGCACTTAGGCCTATTTCGTGTAGACTACTAATCATGCTTACTTTTGCTGGAGGAGAACACGTATAGGTTATCATATCAAACATGAGAACGGGAAATGGGGAGATGGAGCGGCGGTTGCGGCTCTTCATCCTCATCCTATCCATCCTGAGGTCAGCTAGGGCACACTGGCGCACTGTAACTAGTGAAAAAAAATCCACAATACTTTTCGATGCCCAATGTTCATAAATCGAGTGTCTCTTTAAAGACTCACCAGTGACGCGATGTGGCTAATGCCCATTTCTCCATTGCCTAGGAGATTCTTGATATCACTTGATAATTATCGCACTTGACAAATATCCTCCTGAAATATGATAATAATAATAATAATAATAATAATAATAATAATAATAATAATAATAATAATAATAATAATAATAATTTTGAATGCACAAATATTGAGGAAATAGAATACATACAAAATATACAGTTGACACACAGCTTTTAAAATACTGGCAGAAAGTTTAAAAAGCACTAAGAGCTTGGCAAATTTTTAAAATGATTAAATTATTTTTGTTAAAAGTTTGACCAGCTGGTGTTCATTCGATCCAATTACATCGAAGTTCTGATGGTGCACCAGGTACTTCAGAGATTCTTAAGCCAGTTGGTTCAGTCAATGATGTGTTGCTAGCACGGGTGGGCATGTGCGCCCCTCTGAGCACCACTCTTAAAGGTATTCTATCAAATTTATTCAGTCTGTCTACCAGAGTGTCTGGGATGGTGACTCCTTTGACGACTTGTAAAGCAACAAGATAAACAAATAATTTGCGTGCCGGTGAAGGGACTTAACAGAGTCCCGAAGCCAGAAAAATCGTGTCATGCTTGACGACTTCGGACACACGTTTTGGTTCAAACATATTTTATTTGGAGAATTACAATTGGGAAGGAGGGCGTGGCCCTGTATAAATCCCTCTTGTGGAAAAAGGGAAGTTCACAGGGCAGTCGTTACAGCACATCCTCTGCGCCGGCACTTGTAGAGTCAGGCACGGACGTCGGTGGCTGTTGGCAGCGCGCAGCCGACCAGCCACCGTCGCCCATGTAGACAAGTGGGGACTCGAGGAGAGGTGTTAGGCCCCTAAATATCTAACAGAGGCATAGCAGAGGCAAAAGAGCGAAAAGATGGACGCCACTAACACAAGGCATAGATAGAGGGGTTTGCAACAAACATCAATTGGTTATTTTAAAAAAGAAGAAAAAATAGAGTTGTATCCACTTTCACAAGGCATTAATGGCAGTATCGTTGAGGTATCACTAATATATTGGTTTGACATCGAAGCGTTTGCTTTTTTCTATGAATTTGTGCACTGATAAGAATATATTAATGTTTTTCTGAAGGTTGCAGTCACTATCGTCAAACAGAATTATATTAAGACCGAATGACGCAGAAACAAAATTAACAGACAGAT
Organism: Hermodice carunculata; assembly: GCA_964020975.1. Lineage (NCBI taxonomy): Eukaryota > Metazoa > Annelida > Polychaeta > Eunicida > Amphinomidae > Hermodice > Hermodice carunculata. Next base: position 54,440,786 of record OZ026628.1, on the reverse strand, counting down.
GCTGAATATCGCGTATACCAACATATCGGGGACATGTGAGGAAGTAATGCCAGATACTTTCGCTAGCAGCGCCACATGAACAGACTAAGGACTCCTTTATTCCTATTTGGAAAAAGGTGTTCATTCAATTGACTGCCGCCCATACGCAACCTGGAATGTAAAATGGATAAATATCTCTTGCCCACATTGAAAAATTTGGGATATTTCACGGGACATGTTTTGGGGCTTGAAATACTCTTTTTGGACTGGTTGAAAGTCGGTAAATTTCGTGTATCTCGTGGTAAAAGATTTCATCATTTAATCGCAGAGGGAAGCCAGTAGACGCAAATATTTCAAATCAATCCTTTTCTATAAAATGTATTTTAACTTAACTCCTTCCTATCTATCCAACCTTATACCTCGTACCCCCGCCATTGCTAATCGTACGCTCCGCCATGGGCCTATCAGCAATCTTCACCTCATTAAATGCCGAACCAAACGGTTTGAAAATTCCTTTCTCCTTGATGCCACCAGACTATGAAACAATCTCCCCACTGATATTTTGATATATATAAATGACATAAATGATGATATAACATGTGACATAAAATTATTTGCTTACGATCCCAGTGTACTGGAGATTGTCCATAACCCTATCACGTCTGCTGAAAGAATAAATACCGACCTTGGTAGAATTAATGTTTGGAGTAAGTTATGGCGTGTCACATTTAATGCCATCAAATCAGTTGCAGTCCTTTTTTCTCACTAAGAATATCAAACAAGACCATCCTACACTTTACCTTGGAGTCACTGCTATACTCGAAGCACATCAACATACACATTTAGGAATTACTCTGACCACAAACGTTACTTGGCATTCCCACATTACCCGCATCATCAACGAGGCCTATCAACGACTTAGTTGCTTTACTTCGCCGACTTAAATACAAGCTTTCTCGCAAAACTCTGCTAAGGCTATATTCAACCATGGTGCGGTCAATACTCGAACACGGAAGTATTTTTATTTGATAACTGTACTGTCGGCCTTTCAAATTCTCTTGAAGTTGTGCAATGCGAACCTGCAAGAATTATGTCTCTGTGCCAACACAAACGTATTGCTTTTCTATGAATTCTTCATTTCTTTCTTTCTTTCGTACTTTCTTTTTTTCTTTCTTTCTTTACAGGCAAATTTGTCCGACATTTCATTTGAAAATATTACACGTTGAAACTCCAAACTTGGCAGAATTATACTTCTATAGATGAAGTCTCGCCTTTGTATAATGAGAGGTCATGCTTTTCAAAATTATGCAAATGAGGGCTAATTAAAGTTTTCAATCTTCAATATCTCATATACTATAGTAGATGTGGTTCCGAGTGCATAGGAGTTTGATCATAGCAAGGTGAATATCCTCTCAAATGTGAAGGTCGTGTCAAGGTCAAAGGTTATGTCAAGGTCAACGGTAAATTTTAGGCCAAAATGTCATTTTTGAGGTCAATGTCCACTTCAGGTAGAGGTCATCTCAAGGTCAAAGGTCATTTCAAGGTCAAAGGCCACTTTCGATGGCGGCATTCTTCTTGCCATAACTCGGTCAATTTTTATCCAATTTTGATCATGTTGGGCTCAAATTGTAGCCATGATAACGCTACATATTTTTGTAACTTACATGTGGCATCTAAAGTTCAAAGGTCAAGGTCATTTGGACCTATGAAAGTTTCGTCCAGCCATAACTCGGCCAATTTCCATCCAATTCTGATCATGTTGGACTCAAATTGTAGGTATTACAACACTGCACATGTTTATAAGAACATGTAACCTAAAAAGGGCAAAGGTCAAGGTCATTTGGCGCTTTGAAAGTTTCACCTTGCCATAACTTGGTCAATTTTCATCCGATTTGGTTCATGTTGGGCTGAAATTGTGGATATTCTAACACTGTGCAATTTACATGTGACCTGTAAAGGTCAAAGGTCAAGATCATTTGGACTTTGAAATTTGCATCCAGCCATAAGGTTAATGTAATGTGAAGGACCAAAGGATAAAAGTTGTAGCATTTAATATTCGCAAATTTTGAAGGCACACAGACAGATTTCCTTTGAAGCAAACCTTCTTTTCTAGTTGCCTTACGTCATACGCCCCGTTTTCTTCTCAGTGAGCTGGGTTGGCAAACTCTCTCTGTCCGGCGGAAATACCAAAACTAGTTCCTTTTTTAAAAAATGTTACACAAAATTACACCTCAGTACCTGTGTGGCCTCATACGTGAGAATCTCACGCTCATAACTAATCTCAACTTGAAAAATCGTTTTGATATAAGACAGATTCGATTCAAAACTAAACGTTTCGGCGATTCTTTTCTCCTGTCAAGCATCAAACTTTGGAATAATCAACCCTTGGACGTCAGACAGTCAGCATTCCTGGACATATTCAAAACTAAATTAAAAAATACCCTTTTGTGTGTTGACATTCAACCTGATTATTTTTTATATGGAAAACGCTTTACGAACATATATGTAATACCCAAGTGCGCCTTGAATTTTCCAGTCTCAACTCCCATCTTCACAAATTCAATATTGTCTCGTCTCCCTCTTGCACCTGTATTACCCCGGACGAGGATACTTATCATTATTTTCTAGTCTGCCCCCGTTATTCAGTTTCAAGACTCAAATTATTGAACACTGTGTGTCATCTCTTGGCCCCTGGAGTAAATCATACCCTTATTACCTATTTGGCAAGCGACATCTTGTTTACATATTTCAACAAAGGTAGCAAAGATTTACCCAAGGACATAAATGAAGGAGTATTTAATGCAGTACAGCTCTTCATTACAGAGACCCGAAGGTTCGAATTTTAAATCTAAATGCCTGCTCATGGTGAAAATCTTGTGCATGTTCTGTTTTGATTAATTAACACAATCAAGACCGAAAGTTAAATTAGGCACGCCAGTAGAGTTCCACGTGTAGGATTTAACGCCACTGGCGACTCCAGGATAGGACCAGCCCTTGTCAGACTATTTATGCATTGTGCGTCTTGTCGCTGAAATCCTGTTATGAACATGTTGGTCATATAATTCTGTTTCTAAAAAATGCAATACAGGTGCAACCCTTGTAATACATACAAACTGAATTGAATGAATGTAGTTGTACCATGCGAAACACACATCTTATTCTGCCTCACTCATTCTCTGTCTGTCTGTCTGTCTGTCTCTCTCTCTCTCTCTATCTCTCTCTCTCTCTCTCTCCCTCGAACGCTTTTTTAAAAAAAATCTGCTTTAAATCCCATAGAGATAATAGAATAAATTACAGTGGGATAAAAAAATCAACCTTTTTCCACCAGGTTTAAAGTGTACACTTGGGCTTGACCACCCCTCCACCAGTGTGCGTTTTGTATGGTCGTTGGCCAAGTACATGTACTTGGCTGGCAACAGTTTGTGCATCCGTCAACTTCCTTGCATTATTCACCCTCAGTCATGCATGGTACATCAGATGATATTAAAACATAAAAACCATCATAATATATAATACCGACTTTCATAAATAGGTCTGCAATGTTGACAAAGTTAAGGGTGCACTAAAGAATTAATGCGCGAAGTTTTAGCGTAAGTGCCACTGAAAAGTTAGCATGGTACATGCATTCAGTGATCTCCAACAGATGTTATTTCAGAGGAAGACCAATATTGTGTGAGTAATTGAGACCCACAGTATTTTTGCTGTCAGATACATAAGTTTTTTTTAACTGAACTTTTCATCAAGTGAAATGTATTAAATATATGGTTCTGTGTTGTCAATTTGTCTTTAATTTGTCTGGTGATCACCAGGTGTCATCTTTGTACAGCATATTCAAAAATTCATTAAAAAAATTCCGCCGAAAGCTTTTTTGAAATTTGATCAAAAATTGACTGCTTCAATCCTGTACTTTTATTGCAATATTTTGTTTTTCCTGTAAATATTACTGAAAAAAATGTTATGGGCCTGTAAATACAGCAAGATTAACAAAGAAATGTATAGGCTTTCTAATTCTTTAGTGCACCCTTAACACTGATCAAGGATGTTAACCATTTTACAGTTGCACACACTTCAGGTCATTCAATGACATCCGCCATTCATGGCACCACGTGCTCGCAAAAATTTCGACATTTTCCACAATTACTTGCTCATAATTCACTGAAAAATCAGCGGTATTATTATCAAGTTTCAAAGTAAATTTGCATTTACCAGGATGATTTTGTTTTCCGTCAAAACAAAACAATTTTCCATTCACCATGCCTAAATTACGAAGGTCCCAACCCACGCAAAACTTGGCTGGTCACAAAACTTGCACTCCCTTTAATCACTTTTTTTTCAGTTCATCTACAGAACGACAGCATACAGCATGCCCATCTTTTAATTCTTGTAACATCATTTTAACATTATTCAGCTCTATGAGTGTTATTTATCGTTATTTACCTGCAGATCGTCAATAAAACTTTGCTTCGCGACCTGGCTCGCTCCAGCTCGACACTATGACCGCTTCATCAGTTGTTGTTATAATGTTCATTAGGGATGGCTCAACATTATCATCATTTTGTAATTAGTACTTAGGATATTAAACTTCATGACCCCCTTCCCTCCTCCAAATTACTACGTTAAAAAGGGTGACACCCCCCCCCAAAAAAAAAATCAATGCAAAACTGCACAAACAGGCCAAAAATTGACCATCATTTTCCATATTCTGTGAAAGAGTATGGGCTCATTTGACCCCCTTACCTTCCCCTTGCTTACTGGAAGTACTGATTCACAAATGATGAAAATGTTGAACCATCCCTAACACACATTATTTAGGATCGTCCAAAGCGCCTAGTACTTTAATACGCTTTTGGGCATCTCGGTGTTATATATTATGATGGATTTTTGCACCCTGTGCCTACATAACTACCCCATGTCCCAGCTCATTTTAAAGACGTTGCGCCAATTGCTACTTGGTTTAAACATATTTTATTCGTAGAATACAATTGGGAAGGAGGGCAGAGCCCTATAGCACACAACCGGCTGCACCACCACTCATCGAGTGCAAGAAGCACTTGAGGGGCAGTGATACAGAGCTACAACAAGGAGAAGGCGTGACACCACCAGTACGAGAACACAGATAGAGGGGGTTGTGAAAAATATGCATATCGTTAGATTTATGATTCAACCTCAAAGCGTTTGCCTTTTTCAATAAACTCTTGCACCCAGAGAAATATTGAAACATTGTCTATCAAACTAAGGGAGGAATGACCAATTAAAATTGCATTTAGACAGAGCGATGCATGAACAGAATTAACTGATGTGGGAAGGCTATTACGTATAATAACATATCGTGGGCAAGTGAGAAAATAATGCCAGACGCTTTCAGCAGCACCGCCAGAACAGCCTGGTGACGCCTTGACGCCTATCTGGAACAGATACTCATTCACTTCACTGCGACCCTTGCGCAATCTGGAGGAAGAAACTTAATACAAACCTCCGCAAGCAGTTTTAGTTTTAGGGTCGCTGATGGCGTCACAACCGGATATGACGAGCTGTTTGGGGATTTCCAATCTGGAGTATAAAATAGATATGTACCTCCTACCTATGTTACAAAGTTCGGGATATTTCATCGGCGATTTTCTCATTCTCAATTTCAAGAAATTCTCATTTTAAATTGATTCAAAGTCGGCAAATTAGGCACGTCGATGGCAGAAGATTCCACAATTTAATGGCTGAAGGAAAGAAGGATTTATCAAACAGCATTAATCTTGAATGGAACAAAGGCACTTCAGACCATCTGTCAATATCAGACCGCCGCCTGGTGCTATAAGGGGATTTTCGTTTGGTGCTGGGACGTTAGGGAGAGAAGCATACAAATAATTTAGAGTTAGCCTGTAATAAGTTTTGACCTCTCTCTTCGTTTGGAAAGGGTCTCCCAGCCGGTCTCTTCATGTAACTTCCCATTATGTGTTGTGCGCATAGCTCCTGTAACGATGCGGGCCGCCGCCTGTTGCAGATCCTCTAACATTCTTTCATCGGCCTGTGCACAGCCATCCCAAACCACACTACCGTATTCTAAAATAGGTCGAAGAAATGAAAAGTAAATAACTTCAAGTGTGTCGCGATCTAGGCGATATTGTAGAGTCTTCATGATATTCGGTTGCTTTGAGGCTTTGGTGGCGATTTGTTTGATATGAGCATTCTATTTTAAATCAGATTTCAGGGTAATACCTAAATGTTTATGTTGAGATACGTTCTCTAGTTGGTGACCTTGGAATACAAGTGGCGGGTGATCTGATATTTGTTTTTTAAGAGAAATAAGCATAGTATCAGTTTTTAAGGCGTTAAAAGAAATTAGTCACTAAGCGTCCAAAGAGGCAAGATCTTGATTAAGGATAGTAGCAGCATGGGTTGGATCATCAAATGTGAGGAAGAGGGATGTATCGTCGGCAAAACGTTTAACATTAGAATTTACAACGTTTACAATGTCTTTAATATAAATTAAAAAGAGAAGAGGACTTAAAACTGATCCTTTGGGGCGCCAGCGGTAATAGTGCGCCAACTAGACGATTGACCGTTAAGGACAACACGTTGCTGTCTGTTGTGAAGGTATCTTTAAACCACCATAACAAATTTCCTGTGACACCATTTTTTTCTAACTTGTGTGGGAGGCCTCTATGCCACATTTAGTCATAGGCCTTACTTATATCAAGAAAGACGATTCTAACTTCTTTTTGTTGATCGACTGCCAAACATAGCTCATGGTAAAGGGAAAGTAAGAGATTGACCGTGGATAAAATCTGGATTGGTGGGGAGAGATAACCATGTTGTCCCGAAAAAAAAAAAAATAAGCACGTGTTTGAACACAACTCTTTTCATAATTTTACCGGTCCAACTTAAGAGGGATTTAGGCCGATAATTATTGCAAAAAGTATCATCACCTTTTTTATGCAATGGTGTGACATGGGCCTCTTTCCAAATTGATGGAAACTATTTTTGGCTTAAGGACATGTTAATTAATTTTTTAAGCCGCTTGTAAATAATTGATGTTGCTTCTTTTAAAAGTCTAGTACTTACTCAATATGGGACCGGTTGCCTTTGTTGTATCAAGACAGTTAAGTATATCTAGCACTTCATTTTTTAACAAATATTTAAATCTCCAATAGTATGTAGGGGATGGTGAGGGCGTGTAGGAGTGTTATCCATAAAGAAATAGAGATTGCTCTGACTAAGAAAAAAAGAGTTAAATACTTCAGCTTTAGATGCATTGTCGGTTATGTGCCTCCCACCACATGATAAAGAGGGGATGTTCTGAAGGTGATTATTGTGTAAAAAATATTTGACAGTCTTGCACCACGTTTTAGTTTCCTTTTGAGGATTCTTTAAAGAACTGCTAAGTTTACGGTTGTGCAGTTGCTCAGATATACATAAATTCCCCTGGTATTGATTGCGTAAACGGTTGTAGGTAGCCCACAGATTGTGGCTCTGTACTCCATCGTTACGGTTTTTAGCTTTATAACATGCATGCATAAATTAACGCTTTTCACAGCGTAGTGAAGAAGAATACCATGGAAGATCATCAGGACGAATTAGGACCTCTTTATGTGGGATGCAGCCTTTAGCGACACGCAAAAAAAAACGTCCAGTCCATGAAATACAACACTTGTTTAAGTCATCAGATAGGAAGAAAATATCCCACTCAATGTTACTTAAATGATGGTGAAAGCGATCAAAATCTGATTTCTGATATTGCCATATTAACCTGTTATAAGAAGGCTCCTTTTCCCACTGAAATAAAATGTTAGCCGAGACTATGATGTGATTGCAATTAGCAATCGGTGGTAATACACTTGGTTGGTGAATGTATCTTGGGTTGTTAGAAATAATTTGATCCAGACAGCGGGAGCTGTTACTGGTTATATGAATGGGTTCGTGAATATGCGGGACAAGAAAATTGGAACTACAAAAATAGTCAAGTTTTTTACCTGGAGCTGTTGCAAAATCAGCGTTAAGGTCCCCGGTTAAGATACCGATAGTTTTTACTTGGTCGAGGTTGGACTATAAATTATCCCAAAATGACACCGGTGAGTCAGGTGGCCTGTATATACAACTCCTATTAAGAGCTTCTTGTTGTGTAGTTTGACTTCGGCCCAACGTAACTCAAGATCTGGCCTTTCCAAGTCATAACGTCTGGTAATAAGAAGTCGCTGAGAAGCATACAAGCCGACACCCCGGATTCTCCACGAAAATTGTCATAAGTGACAAATGAAGTCCTGCGTTTGTTTCACAACGGTACACGCCAAGGTGGGGTAAGGCAGGTAGAGGTTCCTCTCGCTTGGTCGTAATCTCAGAACTGTCTATCTGCTTTTTTTCCACCAATAAATTCAGTAAAACACCAACAATCATTTTCAAGTTAATGGGTTGTTTCGACCAATGGGGAAAAGTTTTGTAAATGTGTGCCAAAGATAAATGTCATCACTTCCGTTAGCCACAGCTCCGTTCGGTACTGTAGTCGTAGCAAATGTAAGAAGATGTAATAGAAAGTCAAATTTAGAAATGAGTACTGACGAAAAATAAAGGGTGTGACATGCCGGTCCAACATGGACTCCCAATTTGAATGAACAATTAATTTATACTTAATCTCAGACTGGAGGGAAGAGAACGCATTAACCCTTCTTAACGACCGTACCTGTATGACAAGAGTTTTAGAAGTAATAGAAAGGCGATTTGTGTCCCAAAAATACTGCCAGGTTTACTGATTCTAAGTATGGATTCCCAGGCCGTGACTTGACCCCGGTCAGAAGCTTTGAAGTTGTTATATATTGCTGGTTCCCCGAAAATTTATGATCGTTTTATGTCCCTAAATGTGAGCTCTACTTTGGCCAATGTTTGGCATGGTCGCTAAGGATAAACAGCAAAAGTTAAGAGTGTACACCATTTTCCAGCCATCTAGTTTTTCTTATTGAGACATGTTAAGAGAAGGAAAAAACTACAGAAATTTTCCCGGCCACTATGACAATAGTATAGAAACCGTGTAAAGCAAGGTCATCATCAAGTGTATCCCCTGACAGAAAGGTCTCAGAAAGGGCTGTTATAACAAAATCTTGGGCAATGTCTGCACGGATACACCTCAACTTATCCTGGGATAGGCCTCTAATGTTAATATGACTTAAATTGATATCACAATAATCATCGCTGGGACCCGCATTTAAATGTATATCTCCTGCTAATAAAATCAGTGAGGGGGCAATGGTGAGAAGATAGACATCCATGTTCGAACGATTGTTGGACATATTAGAATTGCATATATATATATATATATATATATATATATATATATATATATATATATATATATATATATATATATATATATATATATATATATATATATATATATATATATATATATATATATTTATATATATATATATAAATATATATATATATATATATATATATATATATATATATATACATGCATACGTACATACATACAATAAAAATTATGTGTCATTAAAATAAATTTTGTGTGACGGCGAATGCAAATGCTTATCTGACCTTGCATTTCTCCTCAGTGCAGCAATCTGTGTATACATATGTAAATATATATGAAAAATTGAGCTGTAATCGCCTCATTTTCGCCGACTGAGGCAGCATCAATCACCATTCAATTCTGCGTCATCATCAAATTCATTTGCGAGACTGAAGATTTGTCGTGGAAGAAGATTGACCTCATTTTGGGACATGGGTGACATTCAAACAGACTGCGTTTTTCCTTCTGCTTTTTCTGTCTTTTTTTATTGCCAAAATCTTGCTTTGCCTTATTTTTTCATGTTTTGTTAAAAGCATCTTTCAACTGCTTTTTCACTCTTCTTGACACGCCATGTTATGCAGTGAACATGCTTGTATTTGTGTCCCAAACTTTTGCTTTTTTTCCCATCATTCTGCCATAATTATTTTGTTTTCAGGTATACCTTTGTGTTCCTCCACTAATTCCAAAAGTGTTTCTTTTTTCAACGTTGTATAGTGTACTTTTCCAACCATGCTTTACGCAAATGACAAGAAATATGTTCACTCTTGTACTTGTGCATTAGTGCACACTACCAGAATGGCGAAAAAGGGACAACTTTTTATTCGATGTGGACGGGGGGAGGGGAGGAATAAGAATGAGAATTTAATGAATCTGGTGTTAACCTCAGGTTGTGTATCCTGCACATAAGTGAACCGGTAGCAAACCAGTTGATGTCACATAACTCCGGGGTTAACCCAGAGTCAAACCGGGTTTTCACAACTCCTCCATGTCAGAGTTAACTCTGGGTTCAGCCCAAGGTTAACACAGATGTGTGCAACTGGCCATTAAGCAAGCTCATCCATGTGACAACTTTTTCACATATTTCACTCCCACACCTTGTCCCAAGATAGACGTGTGGAGCACACCAGAAACTGTGTGTGTCGATCAAGTTTGTGTACCTACATTCGGCGCTTAGAAAAAGCTGATACCAATGTAGTCTGAAGCTGGGTTTTTTGAGAGTTCTAATATATCGTATGATATATATATATATATATATATATATATATATATATATATATATTTGTTGTTGTTGTTAGTTTACTAAAATGGTGCAGATGTCAAGTCTTGTAGGTTACAAAGAGGCAAGATGTTGACAAACATATAAGTATATTACCTAGGTAATTAAACGTCTGTAAAAACAGATTCATTATTATGCCCATTTATGGGATATGGAAAATTAATCACATGGCCCCGACACATGACCATATTTCTTTCCTGTACCTGACTCTCTGATGCAAAAAACCGAGAAAGTCCATATGATTGTGAAAAAAGTTCCCCGTGTGAGTGGCCCAGAAGAGTCAACGTGTGTGTGTGTGTGTGTGTGTGTGTGTGTGTGTGTGTGTGTGTGTGTTTTCAGTATAACAGATGTCAAGACAGATATTAAAAATCCACAATGGCCTGGGGTTTATATTTTCTTTTGTTTTCATATGTTCTAGGAAGTGATTTCATATGTCTTAGAGCAAGACTGATCTTGGCCTTAGTAAGCCCATAACCAAAAAAAAAGTAAAAGGAGTTCAGGTAACATAGTTCACCAAGGGTATTTTATTATCATGTACTTTAATTGTGGTGCATAAGAAGTGAGAAGTTAAGTAACCAACTAAGTCAACGATATTGATAAGTCTATAGTAAACCTTTCCTATTAACCTTTTCATTGTCAAATCCGCAAAGGTCGGTGGTCTCTGAATCTACACAAGGGCATTAGATTCATATTCCTTTGAATCATTCAACTACCATCATGATGACACTAACAGGAAGCATAAAAACGATCTAAGTATTAAAGCCGGTGAGCTTTTGGGGCAATACGCCAAAAGCGTGCCGAGTAAAGCTGTTCACTCAGTCAAACTTCGAGCTGAAAAAGTCAATCTGACCAAACCCGTCAATATGTCAGGTGAAGGAAGCTGCGTTGGTAATATTTTTGTTATGGTCAGGTTTGTTAACGTCATTTTCATTCCTTCACAGCATGTCTATAATGATTGGGGTACGGAAGCTTTAAAGTGGGATCTATCGATTTCGTTGCCGCTTTTCGGGTTGAAACTTCACCTTATATGTTAAAGCTGCAATGTGATAAGTGTGGTACTGGTTGTTTGTAGCATATGCTTGCTTAAAGCCATAGCCAAGAAAAAGAGCACTTTCTAAAATTCCAGTGAAAACCTGAGTGTTCCACTTCTTCCTAATCCGATATAACCATTTTCCGGAGATGTGGTTTTGACCATCCTGCTCCAATTTATTACAAACTGGGACGACACACAACTCCAAGTTAATATTTTTACTCACATTTTATCTTTTCAGATTGCCCATGTTTTGTAGTTGAAATCCCAGAATAGTGGCGAAAATATTTTTCTCCGCCGCCCTTACGAAGCTGTTCTCGGAATTTTGGAAAGTTCTCTTTTGTGCGCAAGTGTAGGAAGGGCATATTTTTTGGAAAACCATTTCTCTCGAAAGTTACAAACTCATTTTTGTAATTATCATTATCATCATTATTTCAGTATAATAGCTATTTTGTTATATAAGGAATTAACTAAGAAATGGTTTTAAGCAAGCGACTGATGAGTACCCAAATCTTACAATTTCATTCAAAAATCAGGAATTAGGGATCCAGAGGATCACCAAATAATGAAGAAATTTACTTTATGCTTCCACAAGTTTCACTTCCATCATGCTTAAGCATAATGTGACTCATGGTTCTACAGAAGTTGAAATATATGGCGTAAAAAAACCCAGAAAAATTCATAAAACAATTACAACACCACGTGTTGAAACAATACAGGACAAAGGACCCCAAAAAGTGCCCCTATACAATTTGCCCAAGTGTTTTTGCAGAATATTTATTTACATATTTTGCCAAGAAATGAATAGAACACAAATAAATAAATAAAATTAAAATCACTGGATCACGATCATTTGAACAAACCAAGGAGGGTACTCTCATTGAGGAGAATAAGAAACTGTATGTATAAATTACCTTTAAAAGCCCTTGAGAGTATATAAAATTATGTTTCATCTATTCGGCCGATTCTCGAATATGCTGCCCCTATTATTGATAACTGTTCAGTTAAATGTAGTGCTTTGTTGGAATCAGGTCAATACAGAGCCGCATGATTAGTTTTGGGTGCCATGAAAACCTTTGGTAAAAAAAAAAATGTTCTTCAATGTCCTGGTTGCCCAACTCTCACCGAGAGACGAAAGTACTTAAAATTGACACTTTATTTCAAGTTGGTCAACTCCATGTGTCCTCCCTTTATGAGAGATTTACTACCGGTTCAAAATGATGCAAGACATAACTATCAGCTGCGTAACGTATCGGACAGAACTTTAGTTATTTGTAGATGTATGTATTTGCAAAGGGGTTTATTTCTTCTACAACGCTACTTTGGAATTCTTTACCTCTAGGGGTTCGAAACACTCCATCTTTAACTTCGTTTAAATTTTACGTGAAAACCTTTTTGTTTCCACTCAGACGTGACTATCTTTGGTGCGGTCCGAGAAGGTTAAATATTCTGCTTACTCGTCTGCGTGTAGATTCTAGTTCATTGAATGCACATTAGCTCTCTCGTCAATTGGTGGAAACTCAAGCGTGCAGCTGTGGTCATAAATCTGAAACTACCATACACTGCCTCTTGCAATGTCCACACTATGCAACACAAAGAGAAACTCTTTTGGCACGGGTCAATGAAATTCTTGAAACAAACAACGATCTTGTCACATTTGTAGATTATAGTAATAATGATAAAGTTAAATTCTACTTATTTGGTCGCCCTAATTTATCCTATGCTTGTAACTGTGAAATTATCAAGGCTACTTCAGCCTTTATTCTTGAGATGAAGCGCTTTTCTAGGTTTCTACCCAACTATGATGACAGTAGTGAAGATATGACTTAAATGATATTTAATAGCCTGTTTATCTTGGAATATATGGTACCTTTATCTTGTAACATGTTTATGTTTCTTGTTTGTATATATGTGTATATTTTTTCCATGATCCATTGCGTTGAATGTATATATGATGTAGTGTAATTGTTTGTACACGAGGAGAAGACGTTTATTAGTCTACCTGACTATCTGTCTAATCCTCTATAAACAAATAAAGTATATTACTACTTCTACTATTCTCCATGAACAAACTTAACAAAGACCCATCCAAGATAGGTCCTGGGACCCCACTAAGTTTGAAGACCATTTGGGAGAGAATGTACAAAAATGTAAATATGGACAAAGGACACATGGATGCATACCATCATACAAGCGTAGCATAGTGACAAATCAGCTAAGTTGATGATGCCATGCACGCTCAAGCTAGGAGCGAGTGTCAGTGCGGTCACTGTTCTCGTCTGCTTTGGGGGCTTGTAAGGTGGATTGGAAAACCACTTCTTGATGGCACCGATATAACATGCAGGGCTGACACGCCGCTTTTTTCTTCCACGACGCTGCCTGTACACCCAACACATAAAATTGCCGATAGGTATTCCAACGTATTCAAGTTGTGTTGAAATGAAAATTTAAGTCAAATTAGCCACAAGTTATTTTGTGAATTACTGTAATTGAAATGAATTTATTCAACCTCAGTTTAAAAACTTTTGATAGTCAATCATTATTATTGGCGTTACCGTGTCACAATACTAGATTTGCAGGTAGAAAGTAAGTTTTATTTTGCCAATGACAGCAAATCTTGCTAAAATCATAATAGATCTACAAGCAGATTTAGTTCAAAATTTTATTTTATAACCAGATATGCCACAGATTTCAATAAAAATCACCAAAATGTAATAAAATTTGTTGAAATCTGGGTACAGTATACCCATTATTTATTTTTACAGATTTGAAATCTTCTGACAAAATTAATGCTTTCTTGCACATCAAGTTCAAGCAATTTCAATAAAAATCGCGTAACAAATTAAAATCTTAAATTGAAAGTGTCATCTGTGAAATATCATTAATGACAACTGACATTAATACAGATATAATGTTATTTGTATGTATTTTATGGCCAGTTTGAGTCATTAAGATTTTATGCGCATAGGTCTTGCTTCATATTGATGAAGTCAGTCGATAAAGCAGACCCCTCTAGCGGTCACTTACCTAACTAATCTAGAAGGAGTCGGCAAGTGCATTTAAACGATGTAACATGCATTTTTTGTTTTTGTTTTTGTTTTTTGGTTTTTGGTTAAACGCGGTTTCGTGGAAAATTTTCAGGAAAAAATCCCGCCAGCTTGCCTGCTAAGACAGAGTAAGTTATGCTATCGTTACCGTGTGGGCGCTCCACCGTGGAGCGCAGTCAGACAAGCGAACGATACTCAATAGTCTGTTTAGCAGGCAACCCGCCAGCACAAGCAGCATACGGGGGTCGGGGCACATACTCAACATCAGGGTGGGTGTGTGCCTAGGACATTTTTATACAATACCCTATCTTAATCCTACACCAGATGTAAAAAGGTACCCTTTCTTAATCCTGTAATGTGTTGAAAGGAGTGATGTATTTGGTTCATTCTGGATACCTACGTTCAAATTGTAAACAAATTTTAGCATATTCTTACTTCCCACAACCCCCCCCCCCCCATAAAAAAACCCCGACTTACTAATTATATCCTATATCTCCAGTTCACACAAATAATTGTTACCCCTATCCTAACCCAGCTGTGTACATTTTGGGGGGGGGGGAGGGAGGGGGGTTACTTTTCTAATCCCGGGAGTAATGAAAATGAAAACAGGGCCTTTCCCGCCCCACATACCCAGTACAATCCCACATGGGAGCACCCCCCCGGGGTGGGGGGGGTGGGCAGCATATCAACCAGGCAGAAGTTCCACAGAATAAGTTTTCAGATTTAAAATCCTAGCAGAAATAGAAATAGCATCAGATGACCACAAGATCATACACCTTCTACTTGACATGTCAAAAGCTTTCGATACAGTTACAAGAAGAGACCTTTGTGAAATAATGAAAGACATGCAGGTGGATGACGACTTACACATGTTCAAAATACTTTTAGAAGATGTAACTCTACACGCTCGAGTATGAAATACCATCGGAGAAAAAGTCAAGACAAACATAGGAGTCACCCACGGAGATTACCTTAGCTCAGTGCTTTTCATCATCTACTTGGCTAAAGCACTAGAACATTTGGAACACATAACCAAAGCCCTACATATTGGAGACCATGACTACTCCAAGAACAGCACCTATCCACTCTTAATAAACCAACAGAATGATGACGATGTCAGCTGAATCACAAATGGTACAAAAACAAACAAACAAAACAAAACAAAACAAAAACAAACAAAAAAACAACAAAACAACAAAACAAAACAAACAAAAAACAAAACAAACAAAATAAACAACAAAAAAAGAAAGAAAAGAAAAGAAAAAACCCTTCAAGTGAACAACCCCAAAACAGAAGAACGTGTTATAGAAAGAAACGGAACTAATGACTGGAAGAAATGCAAATAACTGGGTAGCCCACCTATGGGACAAACATCACTTTTTAACCAGCTGTATCAGTATTTTTTTATTCATCAATATTCCTGCATATTGAGCCTGTACGTCAAGGGTATAGTGAAAATGCTCAATTTCAGTGTAGGCCTAGCCGAATGCATGCTCCCAGACAGAATAGTATGAAAATAAGCCTGTTTAAATTAAAAAAACAAACAAACAAACAAACACACAAACAAACGTTCTGTTGTCATTCATTGACCACCTCGCCCGGCCCCGAAGCAAAATCTGTGTACTAATATTAAAATGTTGAAATTTCAAATTAAATGACACTTTATAGGCACAGGTTTGGTGGCTTAAACTAACTATGAAAATAATTAAAATTTTAGTGCCCTGTTAAAAAAACAACAACATTTTTTTTCCCTTATCGGCAGACATATATTTTTGGTAAAATAAGCGGTCAAGGATAAGTTGATAGAATTACGACTTGGCAATAAATCGACACCAGGATCCGTGACTGTGAGTTGTGTCACCTTTGACCTTCTTTCAATGAGACATTTTTGGGACGAGTCAACAACTTGTGCCCAAAGCACGCTGAGGGTAGCTGTTAATTTTCTATGTAACGACAGGCATGTTACTATTTGAATGAACGATCTTTTTACAACGAAGACGAATCTGGCGTCCTAATTACAATTCAGTGTAGTTCATTGCAAGTAAAATAATATCTTATTTCACCAGGACGCTCTGACAATAAGTATACTGGTTTCCAAAGAGGTCCTGGCAAATGGACAAACATGAATATATAGTAAACGAGACAATATTATAAACAAACGCCAATAGGTGGTTAAAAGCGAGCATTTTAATTAAAAGGAATGCGGTCATTTAGGTTATAAACTATTCAACATTTCCGTCCTTGTAGATGTGTTTTATAGTTATTAGTTCGACTTAAGTCGCAGTTGCCAATAAGAGTTACACCATTCTCTGTTATATGATTTTAGCAGATTAACATTCATTCTGACTGTGAGCTCCGTCTTTAAAATGTTTGACACTGTATTGGACTATTATTTCTAAACTCAGATGCACTCTTTGCGTAATGGCTTGGCCTGCGTGCCCAGCTGGGTAGACAAAAATGAAGCATTTGTTGGTCACGTTCCAGGAGACCCAATATTGTTATGTTTATAAGACAGGTTGAAACAACACCCTTGTCGAGATCCATCAAGCTTTGTCTTTGCGCTCCATTGCATATCTAGTCCCAGTCTATGTCTAAACCTATACCTTAATTTATCACAAAACTTCAACAACAGGCCCATGGTCCTATTGCTCTGCTGGCACCGTATATTCAACCTGTTCATTTCAAAGTTGCAAATCCTTAAGTAGCTCCTGAACAAATACAGCTTATGCACATTTATTGTATATTAAATTGTCCACCAGATGGCACTTCATTCCACATATCATCATAGCTTATTTGTGCTATTCCTGTGGTGGATATTGTGACGTGTGCCAAAAGAACAGCGAGGGAGTCCTTAACTTCATGTCCTCAGTGACCTTTGGACAGAAGATCAAGTTCACCCAGATTATGTTATACAAGAGGTCCATGGGCCCGGTGCTGTGATGACATTGCCACTGATGTCCAAGCTACACTATGTCATTATAAAATCTCCTCTTTCAACTTAACAAGCATGGGGACCTCACAAAAATAGGTCAATGTCACTGATATTATATAAAATTCTAGCTTAGGACATTGTCTATACATCCTATGAATTTTGCAAGTCTAAACCAATTTTCAAGAAATGGAACTTTATGTCTTAAAACACAATTTGGCTCATAATAGGAGACATGCATATTAATTCCCCACCCCAACTGCATATCTGACTGCCTAGTCTCGCTTGGTAAGATATGGTGAGATACGGGTCGATACCTGTGGAAACTAGCGGTTATTACTAATATTTTGGAAATACAGAATAGTTATTGAAGGCAGATGGAAATTTATCTTATATATGGCTGAGGAAGTACTAGAAGAATACCAGTTTGGCATTTGTAAACTTAAATTTCTTTAAAAAATGCTAATTTTGTGATAAATGAGCACATGGCCAGTCTGCAACAGTGATGCGACATGCACGTCCCCGTCATTGTCAGGCATCAAACCTGTGCTTTGTGGCGGGAAATTAATATGCATACTGCGTATTATCATCAAATTATAGGTGGCTCCAGTACTATCATTAGCAGCTTGGAATTTGACCTCCCCCACAATCCCACCGAATTTGGTTAAGATTTGCCAAAAATTAAAGATGCTATAGTGTTCTCAAGGTTTTCATATTTTGATCCCTTTGTTGCATAATATTGTAGGTGGCGCCACCAATATCAAAAGGAATCTAAATTTTTATACTCCCTGGAAGTCTTCAAAGTTATATTGGGCTAACTTGAGAAGTGTGGACGGCATTGTGGTCACACGATTTTCACATTTTGACCTGAATATTACGTAGTACTATTGGTGGCACCACCAACATTGATGTCAACAAAGAATTTAATACACTTTGTAACTCTTAAACATTATATGGCCTCTCTCAAAAATTTTGGGGTGCAGAGTATTCACGAATTTTGCCCTATATTCAAACTGGCCATTTGATCTTGACCTTCCACTCGGATGAAAAACTTGTTATGTAAAAAAAAAAATGTGTCCTACATCCAGCTTTCCATATATAGTCTGCTTGCTCATATCGGGTTATCACTTTTCTAGTAATTGAGGAAAAAAAATAAACTTGGACAAGTGTAAAACTCCATAATTACTAAGTCACAGTGACCGAAAAAGTAGATCACCATGTAGAGTTTTAATGTATTATGTAATAAAGTGCAATTTTGATCTCGAAGCTTAATTCTCTTTGCCATTGATGTCTAAGCTACACCATGCCATTACAAAATCACCTTTTCCACTTTACAGCCATGGTAACCGCTTAAAAAATATGTCAATGTCACTGATATTACATTACATACTACAGTTGGCCATGGTCTGTAAATCTTATAAATTTGGCAAGTCTAGCCCAATTACTTTTCCAAATATGGAATTTTACAAGTTATTGCTCTCACAACCCAAAATTTATAGACAGAAGCACACACACACACAAATAAAATTGCAGCACCACCTGGTGAACAAATTAAGCTCTAGGAGTCCCTAGTACTGTTCTTGTGTGGTATCAAAGCAATCGGGTGCGTGGTTTCAGAGAAGAAGATTTTTTTTCAGATTTGCCCATCCTCCCCCCACTCCACCCACCCGACAAAAAAATATATCATAAACATCCAAAAATAAATGGAGCATAACCATTTGAAGAAATCTTCTAGAGACTCACCCAAGCTACATTTCCACCAAGTCTGAAGTCATTCTGGGTGACGGTTTGGGAGAAGAGGTTATAAATGTGAATTAGCATTAGAAAGCCCATTAACATACATGTACATAGTAATCAATAGAAAAGATGCATTTACCAGTAAGTACCCGAACCTAAAAACTCGTTAAAAGTCAGGAATCCACAGCAGTGCCACCCAGCAAACAACTCTCTTTGACCCTTCCACAAGGAACATATCCACAACATTTCAGCTTAATCTAAGTGACGGTTCTTGAGAAGAAGTTGAAAATAGCAAAAACGCAAAAAGATGTTAAAAATAGAAAAAAAAATGCAGCGCCATCTTGTGAACAAATTAGCAAATAGGAGTCCCTAGGAGTGTTCCTGTTTGATATCAAAGCAATTGGGTGAGCAGTTTCGGAGATTTTTTAAGATTTACCCAAAAAAAACAATAAATTCACAAAAAATCCAAAAATCACTGAAGCGTGACTATTTGAATACATTTGGTAGAAACCCGCCCTAGGTACATCCCCACTATGTTTGACATAAATCTCGCTGAAAGTTTTTTAGAAGAAGTTGAAAATGTGAATTGTGGACGGACGACAATGGAAAGATGACGGACCATCCTATAAGATCAGCTGATTGACAAGTTAGTTGAGCTAAAATATGTGAACTTAGAATGATAGTAAATCTATAAGTAAAATATATAAAATAAAGATATAAAAGTTCTTGCTTCTAATGGCAAGATTAGTGAACTTGTGTGAAGTGCATGCCCCTTTATATATGGAAAAGGTACAGGAAATCAGCACATAAAAAGATAATGGGAATCTTTCTCCACACACTGAACACCTTTTTCAACTTAATAAACGTTTTCGGAATATCTCGGTTACAGCAAACAAAAAATCAATTCGATCTTATTTTTCAAACTTAAAAGCGGAATTAAACCGCAAAGAAATCAATGTAAAGAAACGATGGAGTCTTTCTTAATCTATTCTCGGTTGCAAGCTCCATCCGAGCATACCACCTCTTGTTGAAAATGATACAATTATATCTAACAACACAGAAAAGGCTGAAATTTTCAATCAGTACTTAGAAAACCAGCGTAAAATTCCAGAGGACGAAAATGCATCCCCTCTTCCTACTTTCTAGTACCGCACTGACTTAAGGCTAGATCAGTTCGAAATGAATGAAAATTAAGTTTTCAAAATTCTGTCCTCTTTGAGAGTTATTTCCACAACTGGTCGTGACGGAATTAGTAATCTCCTACTTAAACTCACTGCTAGTAGTATATATAAACCTTTATGCCGTTTCTTCAATTTGTCTCTATTATCAGGTGAATTCCTGAGCCAGTGTAAGAAATCAAATGCATGCCTAGTTTTCACAAAAATCAGATATGCAACTTAGGTCTAATTATCGTCCTATCTCCCTCCTATGTAATGTATCTAAAGTTTTTGAGAGACTCGTATATAATACACTATAATAGTACTTAATGGGAAATAATCTATTGACCGATCGAAACTCTGGTTTCGTTTCTAAAGATTGTACCATTAATCAACTCGTAAGTGTTGTACACAAAATACATAATGGTCCTGAACTCCAAAAAGAGGCAAGGATGGTCTTCTTAGACTTCTCCAAAGCATTGGACTGGGCATGGCACCAGGGCCTCTTGTTCAAGCTAAGACAACTAGGCATAAACCACCTTGTCCTCAAACGGGTCGAAAGTTACATAAGTAATCGTCAACAGAGAACTGTTATACACGGTTAGTCGTCTTCATGGTTACCTGTTGATGCTGGGGTCCCTCAGGGCTCCATTCTCGGCCGCCTTTTGTTCCTTGTTTATATTAATGACATTGTTGATGATATCACATGTGACATTAGACTTTTTGCCAATGGTACAAGTTTTCTCGAAATAATTCATGACCCCGAGGCATCAGGCACCCATATGAATAATAATCTTGGGCATCTTGAAAATTGCGGGGGACTTTGGCGTGTCTCGTTTAATGCTCTAAAATCCCTATCCCTTCTTTTCACTTGTAAACAGATAAAAGTAAATCACCCAACACTATATCTCGGAAACTCCGCAATAACTGAGACCACAAACCATACTCACCTTGGTATAACACTATCTCATAACTTAAAATGGCACTCTCATATTAACCGCATTGTTATAAAGGCTAGCAAACGCCTTACACTCCTTAAGCGACTTAAGTTTAAGCTCTCCAGGAAAACCCTTGAAAAATTGTATCTTACCATCGTTTGCCCCATCTTGGAGTATGGGTGTGTTCTTTTCGATAACTGCACCCAAGAACTGTCTGACTTGCCTGAAGGGTTGCAGTACGAAGCTGCCAGGATTTGGAGCTGTAAAATTTACCTCCAGCGATCGCTTCCTGGCAGAAATTGGGTGGGAGCCACTTTATACCGGGAGAAAAATTTGCAAATTATCACTTTTGTACAAAATACTGAACAAGCTTTCCCCGCAATACCTTTACGACCTTATACCAAATTATGTGCTTGTTAAAACACGCCGGCCATTAAGAAATCCCGCTGAACTGAAACAAATTAAATATAGAACTGACCGTTTATACTCCTCTTTTCTGCCTTCAAGCATTAGGTCAAGGAATGACCTGCCGCCAGCTGTAAGAAATTCACCCTCTCTCTTTACCTTTAAATTGAAATTATAAAAAAGCTACTTTTCTTTCAACACGAAATTCCTCATTTTTCACACGGCTAACATTATGCTAATATTGTTCAGACCCAGCTGCGCCTGGGTAAGTCAAAATTAACCTCACATTTGGTTGACATAAATATTGTCCCATCTGCAGCCTGTTGATGTAGTCACCTGCTCGAGGATACTTTCCATTTCTTTTTTCATTGCCCGCTTTACAATCCTCAAAGGAGTAAACTTATGAAAGCTGTTGTTAACGTGCTTGCTCCAGGTGTTAAGCCAAGTCTATTGATTCTGCTTGTCCCAGACTTTCTATTAGAATTTATGTTAAATGGCAGTACAGATCTTACGAATGAACTGAATGCTATTAAATATTCTGCAGTGGGATTTTTTATAACGGAATCAAGACAATGATTATAGTTACACTTGCTGTATAGTATCTTATTATTTTGTTAACAAACAGGGATCTTGTTTGGTTTAAACATATTCTATTAAACGATTAGAGATAAGGGCTATGCTCTATACGAACTCTTCTCGCAAACAGGATCTTGGGATGTCCTGTGCGTCGTGTACATATCAAGTGCGTCACTTATGTACTGGAGATCCACTCGATTAGTTGCTATGTACCTATTAGGTCATCCAGTTTTTGAAATAAATATGTTTACAATACAAAATGCAAAAATGACAAAATTCAAATTTTGACTGACCCTAAGCCTGCGAAAAGGATTACATATATAACAATAATGCAAAAGTATAAGGGCTGAGAATATGAAGAGGACCACATTTTCGCTCTTAAAGGTATATGCAGTATGAGGAAGGATGACCGCAAAAAGACTTGGCTATCCTTTCTTGATATTTCCAAGGCATTTGATACGGTGTCTAGAAACCGCCTATTTTGTAACTTATGGGACCTTGGTGTACAGGGAAAAGCCTGGAGACTATTACGAAATTTATATGATAGAGTTGAAAACAAAGTGATTTTTGGACTTTGAGAAACATCTTGGTTCGACACATTAAATGGCGTAAAACAAGGCTGCATCCATTCGCCCACGCTTTTCTCAACGGTAATGACAGATTTGGTGGCAATGTTAAACAAAGAAAATGTAGGTGTTTCTTTTGCAGATCGGCTGATACCAGCATTGCTGTATGCTGACGACGTTGCTCTGTTGGCAGAGAACGAGATACAACTCTCTAAAATGCTGTTTATTGCAGATAATTTTGCTGTTAAATGGGGTCTAGAGTTCAATTCAAAGAAAGCAAAAATATTAATAATTGGTAAAAGAGGAGACCCTCTCAAGAAGTGGGTCCTAGGAAACTCATGGATTGAAGAAGCCAATACGTACAAATATCTTGGTATAATCTTTCCCAGGACGTTTTCAGATTTGACGCATGTTAATAAGTATCTAGGTCCTAAATTAAGGAAATTAAGAGGGTACATCACAAGCATTCTTGCAAAGCATGATGATATTAATAGGATAGCTTTTGAAAACACTTTAAACAGACACGTCGCGTTGCCGTCACTATTACAAGGATGTGGTATTTGGATGGAGAATACACGCACTAGTAAAAAACTGTTACGGTCATTTCAGTACAAATTGGCTTGTTCAATTCTACATATAAAAGCTGGCCCTGCATATCTTGCAACCATTGGCGATCTAGGCTGGTTGCCGTTGTCACTTGAGGCCGATATGCGTAGAATCAAATATTTTAATTACCTGAAACACATAACTGATAGCCAGAGATTGTGTAATATTGTTTTTAAGGAAATGTGTAAACGCTTCGAGCAGGGCCGGAGCTCATCATGGCCATATTGCGATGAGATCAAAAACATCCTAAATTACGCTGGAATGGATTGGACATTTTACTCCGAGAATGGTGACTGGTTGTCCGGATTTAGTCATTTGCAGACAGAAGCATGGGAACTGGATTTTTTCAACCAATTAGACGAATTTCCCACTCTTGATTTGTACAAAACGTTCAAAACTGACAAATCATTGGAAAATTATATGTTAAACATAAGAGATTTTAATGGCGTCAGAAATAAATTTAGGGCACGTACTGCTACACTAGGTCTCAATAACGACCAGGAGAGGTGGGGTGTCCGTGATAGTTCATGTGATTTGTGTGGTTCACACAGGGAAGACATTTTCCATGTATTTTTCTCATGTTCTACTTATGCAGATATTCGGTCTGATCTATTTTATAAAATTGAAGTGCAGTTATTGGCGAATGGTCTTAGTTGCTTATGGGAAGAGTTTATGGCCTCTTCATTAATTAACAAAATGAAATTTTTAATTGGTGATGTTGCGAAGTCACACAGCAAATACTTCCTTGCTGCCGCACCAGAGAGGTATTTTCTTTGTTAGCTCGAACAACAGTTTGGACCGAGTGCCCCCTTGTTTGTTCAGGTAGGCCACCACAGTCCTGTTGTCCGACATCAACGTCACATCTTTGTTTTTCACCAACTGTTCGAACTTCTGCAGGGCTAAATATACTGCCTCCAGTTCTAGCCAATTGATGTGAAAATGTCTCAAGTGCAGAGGCCAGATGCCTGAGACCATGTTGGAGTCCGTGTGGGCTCCCCACCCCTGTTTTGACGCGTCCGTGTAAATAACCAGTTTGGAATTGAACGGCCTCATTGTCTGTCCACCCATGACGTTCCTTCTCACCATCCACCAACGGATGAGGTACTTGTCGTGCGGACCTACTTCGACCATTTGCTGCAAACTGGTCCTGTTCCACTTTGCGTTCAGAGCTATGTTGAGTGGCTTCCTGTGTAGGCATCCTAACAGAACTTGCGAGTCCATCGAGGACATCATGCCAACAGCGACAGCCATTGCCAAGCTGTTTGCTGTGTCGATCTCATGAACCTCTTGATAAGGCTCTGTAGTCTGTCCCATCTGTCCTCGGAAGGATGGCACTCGATTGGACTAGATCGAAATGAATGCCTAGGAAGACAGACACCTGTTTGGGTGTGAGATTTGATTTGGGGATGTTTACTTCTAGCCCTAAGTCCCCGCACAGCTTCAACAGAAATTCTCTGTTCTTGATTAGTTCCTGATGAACTAAAGCTCAGACAAGCCAGTCGTCCAGGTACACATGCATTCTTATGCCCCTCTTGTGAACACATGCTGCCACGGATTGCACTATCCGGGTGAACACCTGAGGTGCCGTGGCCAAGCCGAATGGAAGAGCTCGAAACTGGAATACCTGGTCTGCGTAAGCGAACCGTAGGTACTTCCGACTGCCCTGAAACATAGGCACGTGCAGATACGCGTCCTTCAAGTCCAGGGAGAAGGTCCAGTCCCCGGGTCGGAGAGCCTTCGTTATGGATTCCGGCGTTTCCATGTGGAAGTGTGGAACTTCCAAATATGTGTTCAGATGAGACAGATCTATGACCGGTCTCCAGCCGCCGTCCCTCTTTGCGACCAAGAATAGTCGGCTGTAGAATCCCGGAGAAGAGTGATCCCTCACCCTCTCTATGGCTCCTTTCGCCAACAACTTCTCGACCGCCTCCTGGAAGAATGACCTCTTCGGCTCTTGGGCTGGCGGTTCGAACTTCCAGGGGACGCGGGACAAGGGCGGTCCCTTAGTCCCTTTTCCCTTTACCGAAGCCGGGCTTCCAAAAGGGCCAGCTCTGCTTGCCACTGCCGGAGGACGGTGCGTCAGCTGAACCCTGCCTCTGAGGCTTCTTGTTCCTAGGTCGCCTAGGTTTCCTCCTCTTTGCAAAGGAGTCCTTGGCGCCAGAAACTTTGGCTCCCTGTCCACGAGCCTTGGTGGCTGCTCTAGCTAGGTCGAGGATGGCTTGGTTAGCCTCATCGGCCTGTTCCCGCTTTCGCTGCTCTACCACTTGGTCCCTGATGGGAGCGAGAGCACCTCCGAACAAGTAGTTCGAGAACAAAGGCTGAGTTCGGATGGCTCACAGTTCACCTTCCGAGAGGTTGGTGACCTGCAAGCATGAATCTCGCCTTGTTAACCTCAGGTTGGCTTCCATGGTAAAGGCCTGCCTGAGAAGGTGCTGTATCGTCATACCCCGGGACGCCTGAAGCCGGGTATTCAGACTTATCCAGTCCCTGACTGGTTCCAGGACCTGCTGCGACACGAAGAGCCGCTGCATGATCTCGGCAGACGCGGCCAAGGACACGTCCAAGAAGGAGGCGATGATTACTATCGCTCTTGTATCCTCCTCTAGTCAACTAAGGACCTCCTGGGGGACTTTAGGAGATGGGGGGATCCATTTACAGATACTCTCCCATTCCACGTCTACCTCCGTAGCCCTATTATCATAGATTTCATTAGGTACACAGTACCTAGCAACGTTAGCTCTCGGCCTCCTCAACAGCTTTTCAGACTTCAGCGCTTGCTGAGTCGGGACGCTGGAGGGCGACCTAGATCCCTGGAGCTCTTTATCCAGGCTCTGATGCACTTCATCCACGTAAGCAGAGAAGGGGAACCCGGACCCGACTTGTTCCGACACAGACGGCGACTCTAGTGGGTACACTGACATGGCTCGTCTCTTCGTGGTCAGTGGCAAGGGAGGAGCCTTCAAGGTGTCTCCGAGGAGAGCCAAGATCGACTCCTTAGTCGAGTGAAAGAGCCCTGCAGGTTCACTAACCTCGGCTGGGGCTGAGCTGTCCTCAAAGGACAACTGTCGTTGAGCGGAATGGGCCGCCTTGTCGGGCAACACCTCATCGCTCTCCGACCCCATCCCTTGGACAGGTCGGGACTCACACTCCAGATTACGCCTAAGGCGTTCCTTGCGTTCGTCCTCACCTTCGTCGAGAAGAGACTCGTGTAACGAGCCCTCTCCATCAGACAAAGGCTCTCCCCGCTCATCTAAACCACTATGCAGTGGAAAAAACGGTTTGGGGAGAGAGGGAAGGGCAGCTTCTATTTGACTGGTCCTCTCCGGTTGCTCATCGGAGTGGTCCAGTCCGGTCCTGTTCACGGCCGGCACGGATTCAGCAAGCCCCGGATCTAACGTACCGGACCGGTCCGGACCGGCCAGGGAAGTATCATGTACTTCCTGGCGTGCTCCGGGCAAGGGTTCAAGACCCCCTCCGTGAGCACTGGGGCATCTCCCACCAGAGAACTTGTGGCTCCTTCCACAGTGCCAGTCACGCCGGTCCCCTCCGTAGAGCGAACCGGCAAACCGGGCTGTTCCGGTGCCTCCCCCGTGTCCATGCTGGTCTCCTCTTAGGAGGGCCAGTTGGACCTGGACCTTGAATTTCCCTTGGGAAACCCGGG
The DNA here is from genome assembly GCA_964020975.1 of Hermodice carunculata. NCBI lineage: Eukaryota > Metazoa > Annelida > Polychaeta > Eunicida > Amphinomidae > Hermodice > Hermodice carunculata. The sequence goes on along the minus strand of OZ026628.1, from coordinate 54,413,584 downwards.
TCTTGGGTCTGATGACCCACAGGTGCCACAGACACAGCTGGTGTATGGAAGGGGACTCTCATCTGTGCGGATTGCACAAAAGACTGCATGGTGGTGGCCATCAGCATTTGTGTTCTCTGCATAGTGTCCAGTATAGCCTTGAGTCTCGGATCCAAGGCGGGTGCCCTCTTTTCAGAAGGCTCCTCCGCCCTGTCCCCCTTTCTCTTGCGAGTGCGCCTCCTCTTCTTTGGGGTCGCCCCCGCCGAATCCGAGGCACTATCCACCGCCTCAATTCTCCGAAAAGAGGAGGAAGTGGTGACTCGCAGGCTTGCTGGAGAGTCTTGAAGTTGAACGGATGGAGCTCTACCGTGAGACCGTTTAGCCCGCCGATGTTCTGCCAACTCAAAGAGGTCCCACCTCTCACTTGACCAGCTTTTACAGTGCTGACAAGGTCGTAACCTTGAGCACTGCAGTCGCTCCAGCTCCCATCTGCACTTTCTACAGTGCGGATGGTTGTCCCACTTCCCCATCAGATGGCCGGCCACATCCTGCTTCTGAGAAGCAGGGATGCCCGCCACTGAACTGGCAGGGACAGCTGGAGCTGTTCCAGCACTCACTGGGGGTGAGAGGCTGCGCCCCTGCCTCCCCCGGAGCTGCTGGATTAGGAGGCGAGATCGTTCTTGACGTCTCTCACTCTCCTTGCAGTCCACATCCTTGTCCGCCATGTTGGTTTTCAAGGGAAAAGACCATGTGTTCCTGAAACAAAAATAGATAAAAAAAAACAGGTAGGAATCAAGGCTTCTCGCTCAAAGAACGGTCCAACGACTCACTACCCCACACTTATCTAGATCCTTAGGCGATGAGTTGCTCCGGCAGTGAAAACTGCAAAAACAAGCCGATCTTGGGGCACTCCTGTGATCACCACAACAACGTGGGCGGAAGCCAGGAGAGAAACTGGTGAGCATGCGCAAACACCGGAAGTTGTACTGGAGGCCCCTTTGGGGGTTTTTGCATGTAACCACAGGTCAACCATAAAAAGTTTCAGGTTTAAAAACCTGGCTGGGAACCTGATAAGCAGGGGTATAAGCATGAGTGATTGAGAGGGTAGTATTACACCCTAGATGTGCATTTCAGGTATTTGACGAATGTAGCAGACAATTTCTCAATTTAGCCCTCAGTCGCCGTAGATCAACCTTACAAGTGGAAGGCCATGTGGGACCCACATCGTAGAAGCTCCATTTTTCTATTTCATATGCCTGGTGGTTCTTTAGTATGTTCATAAGTCTGTATACTTTTTTTTATATTGTATGGCTGTACAGATGTAATGGATGTGCCACTGTTGATACCCCGACAGTGGCGCCCCTGATGTAAATGGGGTATATCTTGCACGAATAAATAATAATAATAATAATAATCCACTGAATTTTGTGGATTTTTAGAGTTTACTGGTTTATTCTGAATTTCAGTTGCTTTGTCGAGAGTTCACATTAACTCCTTTGTGTGTAACAGGATCATGGCCCGTCTTGACACTAAGTGGTGGAATGTTTACAAGCAGGACTATGGATTCTCTTGGGTAATCAAACGCATGTATCCCGTTCTTCAGGTATTCATGCCAAATTCCAAATTTCTGGATTTGAACCAAAATCTGCACCAGAACAAGCAGTGCTGCGAGCAATAGGGATTGTTTTGTGCTATTGTTGCAGTAGTCGGCTTTCTCTCCAGAAATGACTGAACTCTACATTCGAACTTGATGGGGAGGTAACCACTCTTTTGTCTGTGTAATTTCTTCATTCTTTTATCTATCTTTGGACATTTTGTAATTTTTCACGTTTCCCCAAGCTGCAGGCTGGATTCTCTTGAAACTTGTGAGGAATGTACTCATGTACCCGGGCTTGATTTGTGCCAAATTTGTTCACCAATGGCATTGCTGTCAATTTGTGTGATTTTACAATACATTTGGGATCTTAGTCAACCACTACATGCTACATGTATGTAGTTTTCTCTGAAATAGTTGGTCATTTTATAAAACTTATCTTTGTACAATCCTGTACTTAATCTTTTAAGCTGGATCAATATCTACATCAAATATTTAGCCATAATCCTGAAATATTAATCATATGCTTCGTACAATAGCCGTTAAAGATATGGGTAAACACCGAAATTGTTCACGCGACCCAGGATTAAAGAATATGGGATTGAATCCAACCGACTTTAATGTTGATCCCAAATTTTTTATCAGATTAAAATTCTTTGTGAAAATGGCTTCTGCTGGTGTCAGCAGCCCTCACAATAAGATCAGGTCAATCGATTACCAGTGCTAAACGGACAACAAGGATTCTTACAGGCATACACTAAACTTTTAATTTCATAATGAAATGGATCAAAAAACACTGAAGCAGACATTTCACCCTGAGCCTGTTTTTGAGTAGAGGTTTGATATCCAAAAGACTAACAACAAGTGTATCATTTTTATAAATTAGTTTATTAAAATCCGCCACCTCCAAACCGTTAATTCTCTGTGTATGTGAAATGATGGCTCCCGAGAGGAAGACCACCCAAAATCCCCAGAACTCCAACCAATCTTTGAACATGGCACTGGCCTGTACAAACAAGTTTCTAATAATTTATTGTTTAGCAAAGTCACCTAAAAACGCCGTCCATCAAGTCCCAGGTGAAACTAAATCTGATAGCCTCACTTATGGCGAAGCTGGGTTTCTGGTGTCAAATTAATCTGTATAAAAATAAGTGCATGGCAGGAAGGTATGGTAACCATAAAATAATTGACACTTGACAAAATATGTTGCCATATGTAATAGTTTTCAGGAATGTCATTCATTGCCACTGGTAAGCAGATCAGCTGTAAGAATTTTTCCTTTTTAATTAAGTTAATTTTTATTTTATTATTATTATTATTTGGGGGGTGGTGATGAAATTGAAATTCAGTCATTGCAAAACAGACTCCCGCCCTAAAAAGACAAACAACCAAACAAACAACCTGCACACATTTTAAATCAAACATCTTGTCTTCTAATATCAAATACTGTCAGCTTTGTCTTTTTCTACTTTTATCAAAGAGATCAACATCATTCATAAAAATTGGTCAAAGCAATGATCCAAATATAAATCTAAATATGTACCTCATTCATGTCGGTTGCAGATTGTCCTCCGTATTTACACAGAGTTGAGATGCACAAAGTATATTCAAATTCTTCAATCAAAGAGCTTTCATTCTACATGTTCCCGGGCCTTTCATTATGGCAAGTTTGACGGTCTGGGACAAGTGAATTTTGAAAAGGGACCAGTGAACTTTTACGCTTATTATTGAGATTTAATCCACCGCTTTGTCAAAATTTTACGCAAAGTGTGCTATGGAACCAAGAATGAAAATTCTAAATGTGACGCCCTGCATTCAGGTACATGTACAGTAGAATCTCCCACTAAGACCACCTCCATAAGAACATTTCAAAGTCAATACCACCCATTTACAGTCCTGGGCTTCTTGCTGAAGGAATTCTATCTATTGTATCAACGGGGGTAGAAAGACTTATTTCTACCCCCTTTGCTCCTATTGAGACCACATTTTTCAGTCTTCAGCTCATTCCATACTATGGTCACAGGCCTTCGTCAGTGATTCTTTCCCTTGCGACAGCTGCAGCATGACTTGCCAGGCAGTGCCAGAACCACTGACTTAAGACGATAGGCATGTTGGTACTTGAACAAAAGCTCTTTCTATAAAGAATTTAAATATGCAATTGTTGTCTTAAATCTAGATAAATATACGCAAAAACCAGGGACTGGTATGGAATGAGTTTAGGTGGTCTTAACCAAGATTCCACTGTACGTGCAGCAACAACATGGCTGGTTCAAAAATCAGTGGCTTTAGCATTGCCTGAGGAGACAAGTGGCACAAGAACAGCTGCATAATGACTTGTACAGGCAGTGGCTTTGACAGAGGTGACGTGGCAGCATGCTAACACAGGTCACTGCTTTGTTGGAGCACAGAGCAAGGAAAATAAAAAAAAATTAGAAATAGTGGCTACTACAATATGTATGCAAAATAAAGGGGCTTTCAGTGCACTAGTATGGTCAATAAAAATGCCCAGTATGCCACTACGGAAAAACCCCTTTACCCCCCTCACTTCAACATGGAATGAAGTAGTACACTTTACGTGTGCATGTCAAGTATATAAAGTACCATTTGGTGGTAAACCCAAACTACAACACAGAACATCTGAAGAGACTGGTCAATTGAAAACGCTTGTTTTTCTCATCTGTTTTTCAGGCATACTACTCCAAACTTGCCACTGGATAAACCAGTATAAATATGTGTAGAATCAATCATTTGTTATTCCTGTTTTCCCAGATACAATGATACAGCATGATCCCTCTAAATTAGTATTCTCCCCAATATCATGCACCAAAAACATACAGGGTCCGTCAATTGTAAATACCTGTTCTTTACTGTGTGTCACAAAGGTTATTTTGTTCTAAATAAATATAGAGTTAATTGCCTTGAGCATGTTGAGTTCAACCCTTTATCCAACTAACAAATAAAAATGTCTCACTATGTGCTCTTTGCAATGAAACCTCATCATAACAACACTCCGATATCCAACATTAACTGAACAACACAAGTTTAGAGGGACTTCAAGTCAAATTGCTTTGTTATACAACCTATTTGAGGCACATGCTCAGATATTGGGCATATTTTGGAACGAAACAGATAGTTTCATTTTGTCAGGGTTTCCCCACATTTGTATACAAAACAAGCAAATTGTTCAGTTATGGAACTGAAAAAGTCATAATGAAGCTTAACCACATACAGGCAATATGTTAATTAAACACTGGCTTCACATCGAACTTCCCTTTCGGATGACCACTTAATGCATCGGGTCATGTATATATATATATATATATATATATATATATATATATATATATATATATATATATATATATATATATACATACATATACATATATATATATATATATATATATATATACATATATATATATATATGTGTGTGTGTGTGTGTGTGTGTGTGTTCCAGAATAAATACCTCCAGTTTCTGCACAAGGATTTCCCATTTAGGTGTTTCTTACATGTAATTCATACTTTAAATTGAAAAACTAAATAGAACGAGATTTGTGATCGGCTTGCCCAGAATGCTGAAAGACAGAAATCTGGCTCCTTCCCAGTATGTTAAGCTGCAGGGACCCAATACTGGAATACAACTTTTTCCAATTGAAAATTAGCAGCAAGCAAGTAATTGGTGTGGTAGAAATACAATCTCCTTCTTTGAAATTGGAGTGAGACTTTTAATAAAACCAGAGAAAGCTTTTAATACAGAAAACAGCCTCAAGCACAGTGAACACACGTAAAGGAAAACGGGTTTTTAAGGGACTGTGCCAATTGTCATCCTTTTCACAGGCATTCACGAACTACTCTTTTCTGTACACTCCCCTCCACCCTCTTTATTGTTATTTTATTACCGTATTCATTCGAATAAGTGCACAAGCTCTCATAAACACACACCCCATTTGTTTTGGAAATGAAACATTAAATATTACAATAGAAATTAAATGAAATTAAGCTTCAAATCCATTTAATGCTCCGAATTTTAAGGCAAACTCAGCATTTTATTAATGTACTTTTTCTAAGTGCACTGTGCATTTATTAGAATGAATAGAGTGTATTTTGTTTACACTTTGGAGAAATTGTACATATGTACGGGTCTTAGACCCCATCCCATCCGTGGGTATGTTGTGCATATTTGTGAAAATAATCAGTGGTCCCTTAAGACATGAAAACTTATGGATATGTCTTGTTGGAACAAAAACCCTACATTATTGTAAATATGCAGACAGCCGTTACACAACTCACCGGCCATTGTGATCACTAAAAATAAAATCACAGCAAAACTGAAGCAACTTATGGCAAAGCGAGGATGGCCTGCCTGAGGCTTCCATCTTTTACACAAAACACCACCATAGAATCTAACCATCTAACCTAGAAAGCTTGAACTGCCAGGGGGAAAAACACCAGTGAAGGGATCAATCACCTGATATCTCCTGACCAGTCAGATATATGGCAAGAAGTGTCACTTGATCCTTCTTGACCAGTGGCTCCCCCAAGTGATTCAAGTGTTCTTGTCTTTTCCCATTGTAAGACATTCTGCTATATCTTAACATTTTTACACACCTATCAAAATCACTGTGCCATATACAATGAAGGTTACAGTGGAATGATGGCTGTATAACATGAATCACAGGGTAAGTTAATATGCATTCACCTTAAGGTACCCCCCCCCCCCCATCTCCTTGCACTATCATGTTGAATGCATGTATATCTTCTGACATTGCATGTCAATGCACTATTAAATAACAAGATCAACTTCCTGCAAAATTGCAAAATATACAAGTTCATTGTTGCAGTTCACACTGTATTTAAGCACACATTTCCTCCAGCAACATGTGACGGTAATGTTGACCAGGCCCATCTATCACCAGCAAACCCACCGCTAAATAGGAGAAGTCTTCTGACAACTACTGGTCAAAAGCAATATCCCCTGACACCCTAGTAACATATAATTAGTCAAAGTTGCAGACAAGTGGCGCCCTCTAGTAATTCAAGCCTTCTGGGCTTACCTCATTGTTACTTATACATAGATATCAATAATTATTACTGATATTTTTACTTTTATGTCCAAATACACTGATGTCTAAACCACTGTAACTTTTCTGCTACACCAACCCCCAAAATTCTGTCCCCCCCAACATTATATGATACATTTTTACAGGTATAAACAGAAGCAAGTTACAACTTTCTTCACTATCACAAAGCGTTCCTCCAGTTCAAGGATGGGAACGAAGCGAAAAAAAAGTGCAAAATTTACAGATTACAGCATTGTATCAAAGGATGAAACCCAAAAATGGAACACCAGAAAAAAAAAAAAAGAAAAAAAAGGAGGTATATCAAGACTAAACCATATCATAAGAAAAAGCAAGTTTTCAATATTTTGCAACCAACGTGACAGCACTGAATCCTTCACCTATATCTGGCAATCAGAGACAGGCATGTGACAAACTTGAACATCATTACTGCAGGAACCGACTCCTTCTGTATGGGACAGTGGGGTGATCCTTACACCTACCAGCACTCAAGAGGAGGCCTGCATTGCATTTATACGTCCCCCTCCCCCCCCCCCCCCCAAAAAAAAAAAGAAAAAAAAAAATCGAAGTACATGTACATGTACCATGCAACAGTCAATTCTGATGAAGTCCTGCATGCAAGAGTAAGGATTGACCTCAGCGGGGTTTACTATTGCATGGAGCAAGCAACATAAAATATTCCAACATAACTTTCAAATATATATATATATACATATATAATTGAAGAGCACTCCCTCATTTTCGTGTTCCTAATTAATGGCATCCATTTAACAGGATCATCAAAGCAATGACGAAGGTTCTTTTGTGGGGAGTCAGGGGATCCCTCATTTCATATCAGAATCCATCTTGTGCAGATGATGAGACTTTTCAGAGGGATCCAGCACAATATATAAATATAAATACACACTCTATGTTTGTGATTCAATACAGCTTGTACGACGAAGCGTTTAACTTTATTTTTTTCTTCTCCAATGAACCATATAACCATATGGACAATACATGTCTTCCTTGTAAGTGTTAGACCACTCCATTATTATACACCATAAATGTATATATGTACCACAATGTCCTCCAATACAAAAAAAACCAAGTAATTACAGCCAGTGTTGTTTCCAACAAGTATACATATTGTCTGCATGCAAACACAAGTACCTGCAGCCATAAATGATGTACCCACTGGTACAGACAGACACCCTATAAAGTATCTTTTTTGTTTTGTGTGTGTGTGTGTGTGTGTGTGTGTGTGTGTGTGTGTGTGTTTTTGGTTTTGTTTTGTATTTGCATTTTGTGTCACAGAGATATATCACTGTCTGTCTGCAAGTTATATCATCTGTCAGCTAATTCAGTTGTTGAAGTATGCAACATTTCTGACAATAAAAAAACAAACTAATTTTGCATAGCTTCAAGCAGTAAACTAATGCCTTGTTGCTTGCTACATTTTCCTTAAAGTGAAAAAAAAAATTAATAAAAGAGTTCCCATTCCACACTTTGAAATCATTCTGGCAAATGAAAGGCTCCAGCTATCAGCCAACCTTTCAGGATAATACGTTTAGGTTTCTATTTGTGAAGATATGTTGTGCAAGCGAACTCATTGAATTTTGTGCTGTGTTGTACAATAGCACAGTCTGATAACTGGGACTGGTACAACCAATGAACTGGTACCTTGGAAATGGATTTTGTTTTTTCTTTTTTCCCTTATGGGCTTGCAAGTTTTTCTCGGGGCAGAAGGAGCCTATGCATGAAGAAATAGCAACCATTTTGAAGATTTGCCTTCTCTGGGAAGCACAGATTGATTCTCATTTTGGGCTGCTTGTCATACAATCATGAAGGACTGGGTGATGCTTGTGGACAATAAGGCAATACCCTCTCATTAACCTCATTACTGCCAACCGCCACAAAAGTCAAACTACTTATAACAAACTGCTCTGAATTATAATACGGGTGCCAGATTCTTGTTCCCTGTAAAAAGAGGTTTCAATCAGGTACCAGTACAGTTCCAGCTACATATATAATATAATAGTCCAGGTCAACAGCTTTCCTTGACTTGCTTCGGGCACAATGACGCATGCCCCTTAAAATTGTTGACTCCGTCCAAAATGTGGCACTAAAAAGGTTAACCCTTTCCCCCTTAAACTGGCCAAAACCGGCTGGTGGTCAAATGCTGTATGCTTCTGCGTTTTAAACTGATTTCAACAGCAATAAAAACAATTTGACTGAGAATTGAAGATAAGACCTGTCAAGACAACATGACCCAGGTCAACAGCTTTCCTCAGCATGGGTTAGTGCCCAACCCATGCTGAGGAAAGCTGTTGAGTCGGTCTAAATTCAAGGGGGAAAGGGTTAAACTTTGCCTTTTTTAGTCCTCTCTGATGTGTGTTACCAACACAATCATGAATTGTGCTGAAAAACATCATGATTTTCTTATTCAGAACAAGATCAAGAAGGGTTTAACTGAATTTGCAATCCTTGAATAACAACCATTTCAAAACATAACATAGTATATCCCTGTATTCCAGCAATCAACATTATCATCTGCATGTATATACTTATGCACTCTTCTTCTCACAAAAATTTTGGGGAATACTTGTCTTAAAAGCAGTTGGCCTCTCTGTATACAGCCACCTCACAATCCATCCACCGTGAAAGTGACTTTTGTTGATGCTTTGTAGTACTCACACCTCTCAAAGGACACCCCCCCCCCAGCAAATAAATAAAGTAAAACAAAAGGCCTGCAAAATTAGTGACAAAAATTTACCAATTGTAATGTACCACAAGCCAGTCTTTGATCTCAAACACATTCTGTACCTACCCTGTGGTATGTGCTAGGCATAAGCGGTCTTTCAACAAGAATGATCCTAATGAGAACAAGTAAGCTTTGAAACTGGTGGATCTGCTGAAGAACACAACTTGCAAGCTTACAAATACCCATCACAGACATGCAAGCTCATATTTGGTAGCCAGACTAAATATGGAGATTGCATATTCAAATTCTTTAGGTCCCTATTTCAATGAAGCACCAACAAAAAGAGCTCCACATCTGAGATTTGGGCACTGTCAGGCAAGCCAGGTTGCAAATGCTACAATTTATTATTTTCAACCAAAAAAACAGCATACAATATACACATACAGCGTTTAAGGTGGAAATGCAACAGAACTATATATATGTAATACTATGTGTTTGATACAGAGGTCACGAGGCCCAATTTTATGGCATTGAACTGTTTCTAGTCACAGTATGACTGAGTCAATAACTTTCCTCAGAGCACACGGTACCTAACCCATGCCAAGGAAAGCTGTTGTCTTAGAGCTAGCCATTATGAATGATCTGACATACAAATGTCAGTTAAAATAGTTTCCTAGAAATGGGAAATTTGAGCAAAAACGTTAAGGCAGATGACAATTTACACTCGGCCACTTTTGGGCAATTTGAGTGGAAAAGGGTTACGGTGCATCTGCCCTTAAGGCAACTGCAGCATGACTTGCCAGGCAATGCAAATACCACAGACCATGGAGTTTAACACTTCAGTTGGGAATGATTCCCGACAGCATTTTTCAGGTATAATGTTCCTTTCACAAGGAGATAGGCATGACTGTTGATTCTGTGACATAATGTGTTGCACTTGTTATATACAGTTTCCCTTTGACCTGTCCAATTCTACTTTACACCCTTCCCTAGAAAAAATATATACATGTGCATGGATGAAGATGAAGATGAGACAAAATATTCTTGTTTGGTTTCAAACTTGTGCAGCAAGCAACAATAAAAAAACAGTCTGCATTCTTGCACAGAGACAAAAAACAAAAAAAAAACCAAAAAAAAAAAACCAAAGCGGTATGGCAGCCATCTTGGAAGAAGGCCAAAGTGTTCATGTTATCTGTGTTCTGTATCGTCATATGCTGCTTATACAGAACCTCACAGCCAATCAGATGCTTTGATGATGATGATGTTAACCTCTTCTATTCCAGCATGTCCTGCAATAAAGCAACAAACACATTATAAACAGATGATAGTCAGACGATATTCTATCACAAACTTAAAAAATTACTTCTCAGTGTTCATGACTTTAAACATGACAGGTAATGAGTTCTTTTTTGGTCCTGAGCTTAAGTATGCCCCCTACCAAAAAAAAAAAAAAAAAAAAAAACTTGACTTTAAATAATGAAATAAAGTTCCGCCACATCAAACCTATATTGTTCACATAAAAAATGTAAAAATGTACATTTACACGATTGTACTTTGTGAGCTTTTTACTGGTGGGGAATTACAATGAAAATATGATACCAGTGCTCATAACAATTAATGGCAGATGTCCAGTTCACATACAGGATATCAATAATTTTTATTCTTTTGCATTGAATTTCCTGTTTAGCCCCACAGAGCAGAATTTTCCAACTTTTATTTTACTGAACTGATCCTGTATTGATTTCAATATATATCCATACAAGTATACACAAAATATTTCTTCAGTAAAATATTCCTCAACAAGCCTCATTGGTACAAATAAAATTGAGCACATTTGTTGCTTGGAAATTTATGGTTATACAGTACCAGATTCATTACAGAATTGATTTACATTACAGGTGTTAACCCCATGATCTTCAACCTGTTTCCAGAAACATGCAGGTAAGCGGCACTATTAGTTCCAAGCCCTTAAAAGTGCCGACAGGGTATACCAACACCTGTAAGTAACTAGCAGCCAATCAGTGACTGCAAAACCCCTTCGCCAACATGGAGGGACAGACTGATGGACGGACGTGCAGGTGACGACAATAACCCTCCAGTAGGTCAGGCCACTTCTGTTTAACCTACTGACACGGCTTTGGTGCAAATGCAATGAGCAGCGATATCATGGCAAGGCCATTTTTCTTCAATGCAGCACTGTGACCTAAATACATGACCCAGTGATGTAGTTTTCAATAGGCATCTGAGGCATCCTTAGAACAACTGTCACAAATAATTGATGAAGCTGCATTCAGAATTTTTTTAGATATAATTGTGTTAACGACGTTTTTTCTTCAATGTACTACTGTGACCTTAATATGTGACCTAGTGACCTACTTTTCAATACGCACCTGAAGCACCTCAATGGCCCTCTGTGATAAACATTTGACCTGTGTAAAGTGAGTATTTCTTGAGATATGGTATGGCAAGGCCATTTTTCTGCAATGCAGCACTGTGATTTAAATATGTGACCCAGTGACGTAGATTTACTAGGTGTCTGAGGCATCCTTAGGACAATGAGTTATTTAACCCTTTCCCCCTTGAAATAAGACTGAGTCAACAGCTTTCCTTGGCATGGGTTGGTCACTAAGTGCCCAACCCATGCCAAGGAAAGCTGTTGACCTGGGGCATGTGATCTTGATATGTCTCATGTACATTTCTCGGTCAAATTTTTTCCCATAACTGTTGAAATTAGTTGAAAACACTGAAGCAGACGACATTTGACCACCAGCCGGTTTTGGCCGGTTTGAGGGGGAAAGGGTTAATATTTGAAGATATCATGGTATTGCCATTTTTCTTCAATGCAGCACTGTGACCTAATATGTGGCCGAGTGACCTAGTTTTCTATAGGCATCTGTGGCATACTTAGGTCCAACTGTCATAAATAATTGATGAAGCTACATTCAATATTTTTTAAGATATTGTGTTAATGCCATTTGATTGCAATGTAGAAATGTGACCTAAAAATGAGACCTAGTGACCTTTTCAATAGGCACCTGAAGCACCTCAATAACCCCCTGTGCTTAAAATTTGGTCCCTGTAGAGTGAGTATTTTGGGAGATATGGGATTACCAAGGCATGGATGGACGTCTTCTTTGAAACTTAAAAGCTTCATACACTATTCCACCATAACGACACTGGTATAGACAGGTAAATAGTAATACAATTTTTAGCACCATAAAGTTGACTAGAGGTTTAATGAGGTAAAGTGTACTAAGCTATTAGCTGGAAGCCACCTCTTCCACTAAACTGGATGAAGATTGAAAAGAAAGAAATCCTGCAAAAAATTACTAGTATGATCATGGTTTTCCAACTTAAGCCGGACTAGAGAAAATTCTCTAGGTGGGTTAAGTATACTTCAGCCTGGGTACTTTCCCTCTTACCACTCTAAACACTTTCAGGACTATACTTTGTCATTTCATGCTCCATCTTGACACAATTTGACTATGTTCTTGAGTTAGTGTTGTATTCATTAGGTATTTGATCATATCTCTGGAAACATTTCAACAGCTTTGTGTAGCTGTTGTTTTTTATATCCTTTGTGTTGTAATTTATGCAACAAAGTTCTGACTCTATTGACAAAATCGCTAAAAAGTGTGGTGTTTCTAGCACTAGGTATCACTTGTCTGATACAAACTCCATATGCTTGTTTCTCTGGAATGTGCCCTGTCACATCAGGATTGGAGATAATATCAAATTTAAACTGGTCTCCCTTGTCAAATATTTTTGTTACATACTGGTTGGTTTTTATTTCTATATCCAGATCAAGGAAAGTAGCTTTTGTCTCACTTTCATGTTCGAGATTGAATATTATTAGTTCTTTGGGATATATGTTTTTCCAATTCCCCTTTATTTCATCTCCATTGTTTAAAGCACACAGGTCATCTATAAATCTTCTTGTGTGAGAATATGATCTTCTTGCAGCTGTAAAGTTTGTTTTTGCCAATGCCTCCATCCATTTTGATTCATAAAAATGTAAATGAAGGTTAGCAATATATGGGGCTGGATCTGTTCCCATTGGTATGCCTACTATTTGTTGATAGACTCTGGTTCAAAAGCAAAAGTATGCATTGTTGATAATGTATTCTGTCATTTGAGCACACTCTTGTTTCGTTTAAGATATTCCTTTGTTCTTACCTTTATCAAATTTAGCCTCAGCACCAGATATTTTTAATATACTGATAGGCCTAAGGTAGCACAAGTAGTATTTATAAAATGAAGAGCCTCCCCCGACGCGTTTCGACCAACCTTGGTCTTCATCAGGGGTGACGGAGGCTCGTCTGAGGTACTTTATTTTCTATGTACATCAAAAATGAGGTTCACCTTTTTGTGTGCTTTTTACGTTGTAAGTTATTACGTCACCAAATCTTGCTACTGTGTGTTGCTGCGTGGGGTGACTGTGTGGGCTCATAGGCCTCCATTGTATACAAAATGTAATAAAATGTGATACAAGTGATACATTGTTACGTTGGTTTCTAGCTGTGTCAGGAAAGAAAGTTTGGTATTAATATAAGTAAATTATTACAGTATAAATTAAATTGTTTCTCCGTCGGAATCACTGTCACTGGAGAGGAACAAGTCCTCTTCTAAAATTTCTCTCTGTAGGTTGGTCGAAACGCGTTGGGGGAGGCTCCTTATTTTATAAATACTACTTGCGACTTGGTTCCTCATTTAGTTGGTTTCTACCTTAGGCCTACTTGTATTACTTTATACTTGTCGAAACCTCTGTATCGTCCTCCGATCCAAGATGAGGACTCAGTAGCCCTTTTAAAAGTGTTGGTCAACCTCAGGTAACCTTTAATATACTGACATATGCCACCTTTGAACGCTTTATCCAACATTGAAATTAACACATTGTTTAAGTCTGTCAAGTTGATCTTTGTATACAATGGTGAGAAATCAAAATTACAAATTGATGGGGCACCATTCTTATTGTTGATTTTGTCAATGTTTAGTAGAATATCACTTGCGCTACCTGTAATCCACATTCTATTCACTCCCGTGTATATTTTCAGTTTTTTGCAGTAGTTAGTATATGAATTTGGACAGACGGATGGATGGACACACAGGTGACAACAATACACCTCCGGCCTTATGGGCCGAGGGGCAAAAAAGTTGTGTTTCTCAAGCAGGAATGATTGTGTCAAGTTTCCGCACAAGCAGAAGGTTAAAGGAATTGCACATACACTCTTTAAGTGCCAAATTTTACATTGAGTCAACAGCTTTTCTCGGCATGCATTGGGCACATTGCACCCAATGCGCACCAAGAAAAGCTACTGACCTGGGATATTTTCTCTGGAACTAGAGGCATGCTGGTACTAGGATGAACGGTCTTTTTACAAGGAATACGAATCTGAAATCCTAATGATAATTCACACTGGTTTGACTTTAGTAAATCGACTTTACATGTGATTGGCACTGAAAGAGTTAATCTAATAATAATACGGTTCCTGTAATTTGTAGGCTAATTGCTTGTGTCCATAAGCAGGTTGCAGAAAATGAATTGCTGCTTTTAGAAGCTACATGTGTATTAACGCAAGTTTCATTTTACTACACATGCAATTTTTAGCACTGATAATTTTTTCACTTTTTTTTGTGTGAAGTATTCATATGTCAGTAATCCTGACCAGCATTGGTAATCTTGTTTGTCACTGCATATACAGGGTGCAGCAGCTTCTGATTGCCATAACTCAGAAGGTGCAGCAGCATGAAGTCCCTGAACTGTACTATATGTAAGTGATAAGGCAGGTCTACACATTGATATCTAATTTGAATATCGCATGGACAAAAGCTATACATTTTTCCCATATATACGTACTTGCATTGAAAAAAAAATGCTTAATAGAATGTATTAATATCTAAATGCGGTCCTACTCTAACACCTATTGAGCAAAAGAGGGAGCCACCTGCATCAGGGCAGATCAATGTATTTAGCATGGTCAAAGTACTTTCTCAACAAAATGAACAACACAAACACACAATAATCTTAAGAAAATGTATTACCATATATTTGAAACATAAAGGATGCCTAAATTGATTAGAAATGGGATCTCTTTTGGTTGAAAAGGTGCTATTTATGGATGTTTATGCAGTATATAATACAAATATGCCCTGATCATGGTGGAAGCATTAGTCTGTTGCTCCGGCAACACAGGAAGTGAGCAGGATCGCAGTTAAATATGAATGTCTCCTATTAAGCTCCGTATTCAACCCAGTTCTGGTTAAGGCTATCTGGTGCTGCCACCTGATGATCATTAGCTCACATTCACAAATACGGGTTCACTTAATACCATGACCAACATATCGATATATTTTTGCTGTGTGACACAACCTTATATGCCTTGTAGAAAGATTCATCTACACAAGACATGCTTCTAAAACACAGATGCCCCTCTACTGTCATTATGTACACCCTCATTACCCTGTTGACAGTACTACATGGGACACTCATGACCTTGGGAACAGGATGGAGAAACCAAATTCAGTAAAGTGGTCTTGTGTTCTTGGAAATTAGGTCAAGGTCAATATTCTTTGCAGCTGATCTAGCCCTAATAGAATACTATAAATATATACAAAATAAAAGCTGTATCTCAACAAATTCTGCTGTTATTAAACTGAAACCTAATTGAGTAATGTGGCTCTGTGACCTTAGGAATTGACTCAAGGTCACCCATTTCAGAACTTGACCAGGCTCTTATACAAGGCAATATTCCTGTGCAATATAAAGTTCTAAGTACAAAATATCTTTAGTTATCATGCAAAGCCCAAGATCACTAATAGGACTCCAGGTAGTGACCTTAGGAATTTGGTGAAGGTCATCCATCTTCTAAGCTGACCAAGCCCTAACTGAGCAGGGCCAGAATTTCGCAAAATTTTGTGAGAATCTATTCGGATTTTTTTCCATTAGTTTCCATTTTAAAGACAAGTTTAGGAGAATCTTTACAAGAATGGATTCTTGGATTCTTGCCAAATTCTGGCTCTGCTGAGGACTGTTTCTGTGTGCAATATTAAAGTCATAACTTGAATTCTGAGTTACAGTGCCAAAACCAAGTTCACTAAAGTGGCCTTATGACTTTAGGTCAAGGTCACCCATCTATGAACTTGATGTAGGCCTGGATAAGGACTATTTAAACCTGTGCAATATACAGGTCCCATCATTAAAACTTCTAGTTATCTTGCGGAAACCACAACTTACAATAGTACCTCCATGACCTTGGAAATATGGTCAAGGTCAACCACCTTCTTATTCCACCTACCCCTTATAGCGGAGTATATACCTGGGCAATATCAAAGTCCTACCTCAAAAACTGCTTGAGTTTTGGTGTGGAAACCATAGTCTCTCTACTGACAGAGTGACCAACCAACATGAGCAAAGCTTTATGCCATGCTTTCTTCGAATGGGCAGGGGGGCCTGGTAAGTTGACGTACATGTAGACTAAAGTTATGACTATGAAAATTCTCATTCACCCTAGAGGCTGACGGGAACAGAAAATGAAACCTACATCATCAGAGTCATCGTGGTATTGCTTCACTTTTGGCTTAGGCATGACATTGTTCTGTTGCTGTGGTGAAACTTTTGGTCGCTGCGTACTCGTGGATCCTGCTGTTCTGGATGGACTTGAATTTGTAGTAGAAGATGGTTTTTTCTCTGCTCCCTCCTGTTTGATAGGGAAAAAAAAAGAAAATTTCTCTCATGTGGTTGGGCACTTGAGCTTCTGTACATTTCTATCCAAAAGTATGTAAATCATGGTAAATATCAAAAGAACAACTTCATCCACAATCATTCTTTCAAATATGTCTTTCATCATGGACAGTCATTTTTCTTTTAAATCTTAAAGTTGCAGGCAAAGCTTTGTGCAAACAGAAAGTACAGTGCTCCCTCTTTATAACCCAATCATTACAAGGTGGTTTCTGATATAACATAATGTGAACCACGGTTCCCACAGAAATAGTTTTTCCATTACTTCTATGTTAAAAGTCCCTCTGTTGTAACACAATTTTGCTGTAACGTGGTCAATTCTGTGGATCCTAAAACCACCATTATAAAGAGGGAGCACTGTACAGAATATTTGTCTTGGCAAGCAAAAGTTAACAAGAGGGCTGTGTGAACATCCCGTGCCTCAGCTGATCTTGACATTCATCACACTTGCAGCTCTATGAACTTGGGAAAGGATCAAGGACACCATGTTCTGAGTAAGTCTGAACTTTATAGTAGAACACTTACATGTGCAACATCAAAGTTCATGTAGTTCTCAAGTTATAATGAAGAGTAAAATTCATGTATGTTGCACTGTGACCCCACAAACGAGGTCAAGGTCATTCATGTACTGTCTCAGCATAATCTTCATACAGAATAATTAACAAGTGTAGCTAACTCAAAACAGATCTCAAGTTACCAAGTAAACAGTAAATTTAGTGTCCGTTGTCCTGTGAATTAGCATTAGAATGCCCATTGACTTACATAGTAATCAATAGGAAAGCTGCATTGAACGATAAACACCCAAATTGAAAATCCTTAAAAATCAGGAATCCAAAGCAGTGCCACCTAGTAAACCACTGTTTGACCCTTCCACAACAACATGTGCATCACATTTCAGCTTAATCTCAGGGACGTCTCTGAGAACAAGTGAAAAATAGCAAAACCATACAAAAAATTCATAAAAACAATTGCAGCGCCACCTGGTGAACAAATTGGGAACTAAGTGTCCCCGGGAGTGTCTATGTACGATATCAAAGCAATAGGGTGAGCCGTTTCAGAAGGGAAGAATTTGAAGGTGTGCCCCAAAAAAGAACAAAAAAATCATCAAAAATCAATAGAGCATGACTTTTTGAACACACTTGGTAGAGATCCACCCAAGGCACATCCCCACCACATGTGAAGTAAATCTGGTCAATATTATTAAAGTTATGATCATTACAAGAAATTCCTATGTTAAACTTTCCTCTTACAACTTTTGTAGAGATTTTTGAAAAAAAATCAGAAAAAAATCCAAAATTCATTGGAACATGACCATTGGAACAAATCTGGTAGACACCCACCCAAGGTACAGTGCTACCAAGTTTGAAGTAACTCTGGATGACCGTTTTAGAGAAGAAGTTGAAAATGTGAATTAGCATTAGAATGCCCATTGACTTCCATAGTAATCAACAGGAAAGCTGCATTGACCAACAAGTACCAGAATTGAATAAATCGTAAAAAATCAGGAATCCGCAGCATTCCCACATAGTGAACAACTTTGTTTGACCCTTCTACAAGGAACATATCCACCATGTTTCAGCTTAATCTGAGTAACGGTTCTGGAGAAGAAGTCGAAAATAGCTATAACACAAAAAAATTCATAAAAAAATTAGGAAAGAATTGCAGCGCCACCTGGTGAACAAATTAAGCATTAGGTGTCCCAGGGAGTGTTCCTGTGTGTGCGGTTTCGGAGAAGATTTTTTAAGATTTACCCCAAAAAGAACAAAAAAATTCATTAAAAATCCAAAAATCACTGGACCATGACCATTTGGACAAACTTGGTAGAGACCCACCAAAGGCACATCTCCACCAAGTTTGAAGTGGATCTGGCTGACAGTTTTTGAGAAGTTGAAAATGTGAATTGTGGACGACGGACATTGGACCCTCACAAAACCTCAGCTGACTGACAAGTCAGCTGAGGTAAAAAGTATCACCTTTAAGACTGAGAAAATAAGTCTGCTACATGTACTGAATCACACATCCACGGCTCAAAGAGTATGTCTCTTACCTCATCTGAAGAGTCTTCATACAACGATGTTCCGTGACTATGTGTTGCTAATGCTTGCTCAAAATCGTTATCATAATCATAGTCTCCTCCTTGGTTCAGCATGGAGTACCTGTAACTAACATTCCTGAGAACAAAAGGAATGGGAAATTGATGAAGTTCCTTGGAATTGCACTGAACTGGGCAAAAAGTTCATAATAATTTCATATCCCAAATTAAAATGCAATCAGAGGTTGCTAGATCTATGCTCCCTCCTCCCCATCTCATGCTACAGCTGTCAGTACTGACAGGAGTCATAACTCTCTGACCTTAAAATTTGGGTCAAGGTGATCCATCTTCAAACTTGTCTGCGATCTTATGCAGGATTAAAACCATGTGCAATAGCTAGGTTTATGCCAAAAACTTTTCAGGTGATTGCATGAAAAAAAATATTTGCTAAAATGGCTCTGTGACAGGGGTTTGGGTCAAGGTCACCCATCTTCAAACTCACATGAGACCTTATGCAGGACTAAAATCTTGTGCAATATGAAAGGCTTATGTTCTAAAGTTTTCAACTTATCATGCAAAAAACAAAATTTACTAAAATGGCTGTGTGACCTAGGTAGTTTTAATTTCACTAATTTGGGCATAATTTGTATTCAAACAATGTTAAAATACTATTTCAGTGTGTTTTTAATTTTGCAGTTTAGTATCATCAGCGAAATAAGCAAAAATGAAAAGGCAATCAGAGATTGCTGGATTCATGCCCCCCTTGCCTCATTTATAACCTTGCTAATCACCTGTCTCATTTTGGAATATCAGTTGTCAATAAAAATAGGCTATCACCATGACCCAGATACTTGACCTACTGACCTACTTTTTCACATGACACACTCTTGTGTCCATATACACAGGCGTGTAAAGTTTAATTATTCAAAGGACAACAGAATTATAGCCCGGGCATGAAGTGTGAAAGAACAATTACAATGCTTCAGTTTGACACAAATTTCATGTTTCTGTCACAAAAATTAAGCACAATATGATGGACTAATCTGTCAGATAAGCTGGCACTGCAAAAGACATTGGTTGCCATGAAAACGGCAAAATTGACCACTTTTGAGTCATCCAAATTCTATAAGACTTCCAGATCTGAATTCTACGCAAAATTTTACCTGTGACACAGCTCTCAAACCTTTTGCACCTTTTCACATAAATAAAAGAGCCTCAGCTCTTGGACTATAATAAAATGGGGTTAGACAGGGCAGGGTTCTGAAATTAACACGAGATAGCTGATAAAATATGACACAATTCCTTATTACATTATTGAACATTACAAAATTAATCTCTTCTTAATCATGCATGGTACTATACTTTGTATTCCCCAAACAACCATGACACCTGCCAACTGGACAGTTACATCCCTATTTTGACAGGCTGCCCCTGACAGACCCAAAAGTGATCACATACAGCAAGTGGTCTCTCAACACAGGTACAACAACATGGAACAGAAAGCACGGAGTGTTTGGTAAATCTGGTCTGAGAAAGCAGGTGGTATCTCTATAGAGTGGTCTGTCAAATGAGGGACTACTATACCTGTATATTCAGTATAGCACATTGAACGTACATGTGTGCATGTGAATTCTTCCTACTTACGTTCGCCGTAAAAGCTTAAACTTGTGGACGAAGTAAACGGTCATAATGACAGCCAGGAAGAGAATGAGAAGTACAATAGCCGCTATAACCACTTGGCTATGTGACGCTCCACCACTCAGCTGTGGAATAAAAAAAAGTCATTTCCAAAATCTGTGGCAATGTAAATGTAAAATATGACATTTGCACTTAAATAAAAATACCATGTATGTACAACTAGAGAAGAAGATTGCTTCAAACATGTCAAATCAAATCTGCCTGTGTGCCTTCAAAGCTAACATAACGTTTGAAGGCAGACAGATGGAATCCAATGGTGAGTCCTGAAATAGCACAAATAAAAAGTTATACAATTTTTAAGCTGGTCCTGACAGGTTGTTAATTTTCTTCCAGAAAGTGCTCTGAAAATCATGGAAGGGGTTGTCAGAAAAAACATTTCTTGGAACTGCTCCTGGATATGACATTTGTCTTATGATGTACATTGATTTTCATGTGATAAGGCGATTTCTGTGTTTGAAAGGCGAGATACAAATTGCATACCTTGAGCAAAAAACAGTTCCGAGAAAATTGCCTTGAAAGAAAATGTTGCCAATTCTTATGCATTTATGGCTGCAATATGACATTTCTGCCCTGTGTTTTTATTATTGTGTGAAATAAACTTGTATCTTTACCTCTGTGATGTTGTCATTTAAAAAAAAAGTGTATTTGGTGGCTTAAAATTCAAGTTTTTTAACTTGGGAATATCAAATTCAACTATACTTGGCTTGTTTGGCTGTGGATTCACATGCAGCTTTCCATATTTAGGGCCCAGTAAGTGGACTGTGCTAATTTGTTTTTATATCAATAGGGAATTTCAAAATACTCAGAACAATGGTAGTCTGAATTGGCCCATTCTTCTCTCCATCGCTAATGGTTTCCTGTTCCCTATGAGTAACTGTTATCAGTGGCTCAATTGGTTTCCGGGAGTCATGAACTATTGACTGTGCAAACAATAACATGGTTCATTATCATGCCCACACAAACAAACCCCATGTGGTCAGCAATAGAGAAACTCTGCAGTGTAAACAAATGTGTTGAGCTCAATTTCTTCATAGAAAATTTTTGTTTACACATCTCAGGAGCATGTACCTTAAGTATCAAACTATCCAAAAATATAAAAAAAAAAGTGATTAGAGGTTATCCAAAGGTGCTGGCTTCAGATCTTCCACCTTAAGTTGTAGCTATTGTAACACCATACATTTTTGCAATTTACACATGACATCCCAAGGTTAAAGATCAAGGTCATTATCATTCAACTAGAACTCTGTCAATTTTCATGTTATTTCTGGTACTGCTAAAGGTCAGGGGTATGTATGTATATATATATATATATATATATATATATATATATATATATATATATATATATATATATATATATATATATATATATATATATATATATACAGTAAAACCTGCCCTTGTGGACACCTGTCTACTGTGGACACCTGCTTAATGCGGACAGTTTTGGCCAGAACCAAATATTTTTAAGTCATTTTCATATTGGTGATACCTGTCTACAGTGGACACCTGTCTATTGTGTATTGCGGACACTTTTTGGGGTACCAAATGCAAAAACAACCTGTCTATTGCGGACACAATATATCAATACATTTTTTGCAACTTGTTATGTTCCAAGCTGGGATGCCTGAACAATGCCATGCATGTTAAGCTGGAATCAAAGACTAATTAATCCATTGTTCAGTGGCCTGTAACACATAATAAGCTCACTCAGCCAAGCAGTTAGGCTGCAATGCCTCAACGAACATGCCAGGTGTCTCTGAGCACTGGTGCTCCTGTTGAGTGAGGTTGCTCACACTTTCTGAGTCTACCAAACAATTAAGCTCCATAGATCAATCATTAAGCCTAAAACAAAGGACCCACTCAGACTCATGTGCAGTTATTCACAATTTGTAACAATGGCACATACAGTTATACTGTATTCAAAGGATATGGTATCCCTGTGGTATGTTTGTTGTTTGTTTCTTTTCTGTTAGTAAAAGAAATTATGCAAACTTTCTTTAGCCTGGTAAGCCCATACATGCACAATTTTTCCCTTAAAAGATAAAAACTGTATAATCCCAAATTAAGATGAGTTTGAGTAAAGTGTCAGGGGTATAATGTACAAAAACTGAGAGCAAATGCTATAGATGGGTACACATGTGCATATTTTTTGACAGTCTATACAAGTTTATTTCCTTTGATACAAATGTTTTCCGAGATCCCAAAAGTTCAGCCCCTGCCTATTGTGGACACCTGTCTATTGCGGACACTTTTGCCAGAACCACAGGTGTCCGCAATAGACAGGTTTTACTGTACTTTGAAAGACAACAGATGGATGGATGCATGCATGACGGATGCCTAACCACCACATAAGCTCAGCTGACTGACAAGTCAGCTAAGCTAAAAATATATAGTTACAATATCTACAAATTAAGCCCAACATGAACCAAATCAGATGGAAATTGACCAAGTTATGGCTAGATGAAACTTTCAAAGATTGAAATTACCTTGACCTTTGACTTTTAGATGTTACATGTTAGTACAGAAATATGCAGTGTTACAATAAATGTACATACAATTTGGGTCCAACATAGTCAGGATCGGATGCAATTTGACAGTTATGGCTGCATGAAAATTGCAAAGGTCCAAATGACCTTGACCTTTGACCTTCAGAGGTCACACATAAATTACTAAAATGTACAGTGTCACAAACCTACAAATTGAAGTCGGATTGGTTCCCTGCACCTATAATAGTTCTGGAGATATTCCAAAATTAAAATTTTCAAATGGACCTTAATTTGCATAATCTTCAAAACCCTTGAACAAAAAAAAAATTACAAAAACTCAATCATCAGTAAAGAGGAGAGAGAGGGAGAGAGAGAGAGAGAGAGAGAGAATCATCTTTACATGTATTTTAATTTGCAGTGTCAGATAATAGCATATGCTAACAACAGATGGAGCCACCAGTACATTTCCATCATGTGACCAACAAGTGCAGGTGAAGCCTGCTCAGATTGATCAGTTGTTGGCAACAGGAAGTGACGTGTCATGTGTATAAGGTGCCATTGGGGTAATTTTGCCAGTGCTCAGGTAACATGGTCGTGCACATAGAATTTGCCACCCAGGATGCAAGGTGTTGTATTTTCAATAATTTTGCTACCAGATAGGTTGTACGTCAAATTTTCCATCCTAAGTTTGACGGTGAATTGTTATTTTCTGGAGTGATAGTCAAAAGAAGTGACTCATTGCAGATCACATGACATGTACATTGTTACAACTAAATTGTGATGCACCTGCATCAGTCACATCGTGCACTAACATTGTGCGGATTCAAATACGTATGAGGGATGTTTGATTATATGTCACATGTGACATGGAGCAACCACAAAGTTATGTTCAATCAAATGTGGCACACCGGGTGAGCATTTAAATTTGGCCCAGGCTATATATCTTTTCGGGATAAATACCCAAACATACAATACACTGGTCTGCCTCTAATAAGGTCACCCCAAATGTTGGAAAACAAGTTAATGAGTATTGCAGAGCAATACATAGTCCCCCGCTCGTCGCCCACGAGGTTGAATGGACTACTATATAGAAGTTTATACTGTGACCTACATAACTGACCTAGTGACCTATTTTTGCTCATAACACATTTTCAAGTCACAATAAATGAACAGGTAAAATTTCATTACAAGAAGTCAAAAGTAACACAAAATTATAGTCAGGACGTGAAAATACTGAACATTTACAAATCACTGTGATCCACATATTTGACCTGGTGACCTAGCTTTGCTTTATGGCACATTCTTAGATTAAGCTTCACATTTGTGTAAAATTTCATTAATCTAAGTAAAAGGACAAAAAAGTTATGGCCCCGACAAGTTTTTACATGGATTTCACATTGTGACCTAGATTTTGAACCTAGTGACCTACTTTTGCCATGCTACACTCCAGCACCCCAAGAAGTATGCACATAACAAAGTAAGTAGCTGTAGGTATTATGGTATTAGAAATTTGGTGCTGACAAGGTTTTACACAGAATTTTATACTGTGACCTATATATTTGACCAAGTGACCTAATTTCCCCTCATGACACAGTTTTGGGTCAAGGTACATTATCATGTAAAATTTCATAAAAAGAGGTCCAAAAGTTAAACCAATTACAGCCAGGACCTGGAAATTCTGTATATTTACATATCGTGGTGACCCAAATATTTGACCTAGTGACCTAGTTTTGCTTTATGACACTTTCTTAGACTAAGCTTCACATTTGTGTAACATTTCATGACTCTAAGTAAAAGGACAAAAAAGTCATGGCCCAGACAAGATTTTTCATACATATGTATTCTGTGACCCAGATATTTGACCTAGTGACCTACTTTTGGCACACGATACACCTCTATCCTAGGAAGTACAAACACATTAAATTTGGTAGGTGTGGGTGTTATGGTGTTGGAAATATGGCCCGGAGAAGCTTCGGACGGACGGACGAGGTGCAAACCTGTAGTCCCCCACCAAGTGGGCGGGGGACTAAAAAGTGGCCTTATAACAGGAGTAGCCTCTTGAGGGGGGAGAATATAATGGAAATACCATACTTTCTGCACAAGAATGCTGGCCTAGCAAGAGGGGCGCCCTCTGGTGAGAGGGGCCTTAAATTGGGGGACCACTGTAAATAAAATGTCCTATGGCTGGACAGTGAGATACATTTTTTGTCTCCTCGTGATCACTGTTGGTTGGGAAAATCACTTGCGACCTTTGGTCACTCATGATTTTCCCACCAAGAGTGATCCCTCATAAAAGAAAAATAGTAACTCACCCTCAGCCATGTAACATTCCCCGCTCAGGGCTAGAATTTCGGCGAGAATCCGAGAACCCATTCTCGTAAAGATTCTCCTAAACTTGTCTTTCTTTAAAAAGAAAACTAATTGACAAAAATCCAAATAGATTCTCGCAAAATTTTGCAAAATTCTGGCCCTGCTGCCGACAATATATAGAGCTGCTGACAGCCTTGTGGTAATGTGTATGTGGCACAGGTTGGTATTCAACAAGGACACAGGTCCAAATCTTAATACAGGCTGCATGGCTTGCAACTGAGCTCACTGACACACAATGTGCCAACAGGCTTATCTGATAGGAAATGTCCACTGTCCGGTTTCCCCAGTCTCTGGGACTGGTTTTGCTATGTTAGTCAATCGGCTGTAGTGGCAATGACGGGAAGTGAGGTCAGTCAAAGTTATAATTCACCATGTTATGGATTATAAACTATCTACAGCTGGGCATGAATGGGGGAATTTTTAGCGGTTACACCCAGCAACTTGGGCCTTAAAGCTTGTCATTTTTGTGAACTGTTACACCAATATAAGATCTCATTTTTTAATTCCCTAGTATGAACAATTTGTATGCCTTACAGCCGTTTGTTCTTATTTCATATAGAGAAACACACCACATGTGTATTTTCATTATTCTTATCACAAAAATATATACGTTTTACACGTTTTGTGTTCTCTTAAGGTTCCTGGGAGGGTGGTGGGGTGCAATTATGCCTGCAATGAGGCACCATGATCGGAAGTGCACAGAAAATATGACATCTAGATACATTTATGCAAGGTGTTATGGTTTCAATAATTTTTCTACCAGAAGGGCACATCTTGGCCCGATAGTGCAAAATTAGTATAGTTTGAGCTGAAGGAAACATTATCGAGGTATGTAGACCAGCACCAGTACACCCAGTGGTACAGCTGCAGTGATCAGTCTGTTAACAGGTACATACTGAACGTAGTATTAAACAGAGCTGGTTGCCATGCCAATTTCCTCAAAATTTTGACATTCATGAAAAAACTTTATGGTCTTTACTTGGTGTAAAGAAATTGTAAGGATCATTTTGATGTATATATGTTTGTAGTCCTTTTAATGAGCTGAAAGATGATAACTCTGTTTATTGCTACTTGTATACCGGCAGGTTGAATTACTGACGTGAACCCATAACTTCTCAATGAATGTGGCTCCATCTGTTGGTGACATGCACCATTACAAAAACAGACCTTACCGTGCTTTTTGCATTTTCTGCATTTTTTCCCTTAATGACTTTGATTCCTTTACATTTCTCGTGTAGGTCTACAAGTTTCTCTCCAGCCGGCTTGTAGCCACCTCTACACTGATCTCCTGGAATTTTCCGGTACCTGCAAATTTGGATTACAGACATGAAAATGCAAAGTACAAAATTAAAAAAAAAAAACTAGACATACCTTCAATGCAAGCTTTGACTGAAGAGTCCATTTGCTCAAATTAGGTCATGGTGACACCAAAATCTAATCAGTTCATCTTGCCAAGTAAGGTAGGCACACTGCCAAATTTAAGCAAAATACATTGGAACATTCTGCGGCAACAAGCCCTTACGAGTATATAATTACAGTTAAGCCCACATTAAACTTAATAGTCACTAAACGCACCAACCTTTTGTAACCTTTTGAGTGAAAGGCAAATATTTTTTAAACCCATTTCTAATGCTTTCCAAACCATTTCCTCTTCTTGCATTAAAACCATTAGGCTGCTATTTGCTCAAATTAAGTCATGGTGACTCCAAAATCTAATCAGTTCAGAAATACAATGAAAACTCATTAAAACAAAACCATCTGTTCCTCAGTTGTCAGATAACTGAGATGTCAAAAAAAATAGGGACTTTTTACTTGGAAAACATGTGTCATTAAGGGAGTATTTCAGATACTTGAAAGTTGTCAAAATGAGAGTGCAGTTATAATGAGGTTTCACTGTAATATGAATTTTATCAGCAAATTACCTATTGCAGCCCAGGTATATTTAGCAATGCAGGGTATTTGCCCACTTGGACTCAAAGTTGCACAGACCCCTAACCATTCCAAAGCTATATTTCAGCAAACATGGGAACAGGGCTATAAAATCAGCAGGACTTCTTGTGATTTTGATCTTCTGGTACACGATCCCAAACATAGGACAGGTGTACCTAAGCCTGCAGGTACAACTTGCATGTGTGGTACACCTGGTCATCTGGGACAGGGGACTGATTTTTCAAATAATGTGTACCAACCTAAACTGGGGCATGACTCCTGGTATTAACACGATACTACCGTCAAACCATACAATACAAGACGTTTCGTCTTGAGAAGCACAGTGCTGCAGCCGTTACATTTTCAGTTCCTGAAGAGCCCCACTTGGGCAAAACCGGTCTAACGTTTCACTCTGCACTTCACGGAGCCTTCCATTCGTTTTGTATATTTCATTATTTGTCCACTTGTCCTGCCAATATAGGGACATTGTTTACCTCCATTGAATGCGACAGGTGCCAGTATGTGTGTGTGTGTGTGTGTGTGTGTGTGTGCATGTGTATACATGCGTGTGTTGTATTGAACCTCTAAGGAGACTATTGGCTGGCCTGGGAGTCTCCATTAGCCAAACAGCCACTGCCTAAACAGACATGTCCTGGCTGTCTGTATGCTGGAGGTGTTGGGAGTTTAACCACTGGAGTTAATTTGGCTATTAAGGGGGGTTGTAAAGTTTTCAACAAATAGCAGCAAAATTTAACTTTTTTAATATTGTCATGAATCTAAATAAATTCTATTCAGATCGTGACTTACCCCTGTGTGATGATTCTCTCTCGTTCATGTCTTTCACATATATCCAGCTTAGTACCTTTGAAGTTGGGATCTGCTTGACACACTAAACTGTTCGGCTGTCTATAATATCCATAATCACTGTGTGGAAAAATATATATACATTATTGCAAGTTTATAACCTGATTATTCCTTTTCAGTATTTTGGTAGCTTACAATTTTTTTTAGAATGGGAGGCTCAACTTAAGAGAGGTAGTACTACATTACACACACACACACACGCACGCACACACGCACGCACACACACACACACACGCACGCACGCAAGCACGCACACACGCACGCACGCACACACACACACACAGACGTATATATAATAAAAGAACTTTCCACTGCTTATAAAAAAATGTCCTATCACACTTGGAGAGCCAGCTAATTGGAGACCTATTACAAGGATAGCACAGTTCAGTGATCAAAGTATGCATTCTCCGATTGTAGCTAAAAGAGCCGAAGATGAATTTAAATCAAGAAGCGCTTTAATGCAAGCCACTGACTGATGGGTCTACCTTTGCACATACATGGGACCTGTAACCTTAAAAATGTAGTAAAAGGTCACCAAAATGTAATCAAGTCAACAAATTGTGTAAACACGCTAATCGAGTTACAATTGAGTTTCAGCTGATCAGGAAGTCCTGCAATATCATAGTCGAAAAAATGAATCCCAACTTACCCTCAGTGTTTACCAGCGTTTTTGCTGAGAATTCTACATCTAGAGAAACCTTCTGTGGCTAATTTGTACCTAAGCATTTATGAGCATTTCGCTGCATTTCTTAAATCACAAAAGTTGGGAGACACCCACGAGTGCTGAGGTACATGGGCTCTCAGCATTTCTACCAACAGTGAGAGCAAGCTTGGACTTTGACATTGCTCAGAAAGCTTGCCGATATATGCTCAGACTCCTTTAATAGAAAATATGGAGAAAGCGGCCCTTTCGTGCCCTTTTGGAATTCCAAGCAGCAGTCCTTTTTGCACCACAGTTGTATCACAAGTAGTACGTGTAAATATCACGTTGTACAAGTACTGTATGCAATTACATGTTTTATCCAGTAATTATAGCTTTATCAGTCCTAAAAACAAGGGAATATGGACTGGATGACGACCTGATTCATGTATAATCCTAGCAGAAATCCATTCCATCATGCATGTAGTAGAGCTTCGGTACTACTTCAAAGTAGTGCACTTCTGAATTTCAACTGTTTTCAGAAATAAAAACGGTTATATTCATACATGATCTATTTTAACCATTTTTACAACACAGCTATAATTACTGAATAAAAATGAAAGCAACTGCATGAAGAATACTACAAGCCAAGAGAGCCTCATTTATGGCCGGTTCACTCCTGGTGTGCTTCATGCACTCCAAGTGATCCGGCCATGAACTCGGCTGTGCTGGCTTGCAGTATTGCACACGGTTGGTGAGTTCCAGAACTGCTCTTTCGGTGGTTCAAACAGCACTCACCATTCATAATCTTCTTTAGTACATTCACATTTCTGTTGAGTCTTGCTGGCCACATGTGAGTACCCATTGTAACACCTGTAAAGAAACAGTCAGCGTCATGACCACATCAATATAGCCAATTACAGACCTGCTCACATGTGATGGGGACCAATCAGAAGTACTGGTAACTGTTATTGACACATCCCAGAGCTTTATGGTGAAAACGCCCTGTCAACACCCCCTAAGGGACAGATATATAATAGGTGGTAGAATTGAATTGATAATATGTTAAACAGAAATGGGACAGTAGGTTGGTGGTCTTTCATATAAATTGATGATGTCTTTTCATCTCAGTCAACCAGCCCACAGAGTTGGTAATTTACCAATATTTGGCAATCACACCATACAATTTCAATACATATTACCATTGCCTGGTAATGCATTCATTATCACTGTGACTGTGCTTTCATTTAACCTAAAGGTTACAGACCACACTTGTGATTGGCTGGTTGCGAATCCCAACGGAGGTAGTCCGTAATTGTGAAAATACAGTGTTTTCAGCATGCTGTAGGTTCTGTTTAAATAAAGTTAGCTAAGTCAGGTTTGCTGCATCACAGAGTTGCTTCATTGGTGGTCATATAGGTGCACTGTCTTCCAGGCCAGGTGGGAACTTTATGGCGGGGAAGGACAATGATGTGACCCTGGCAAGAGCACAGTTCATACACCTGTATAAAGCTGACATCCAGGTGTTGTTTCGTATGTCAATCATCACAAATTAACGAGCTGGGAATTACATGACAAAAATCCATCCATGTTTTTCTGACATTTTTATCTGTTAAATGCCGTTCACGGAATTTTAATATACCAAAATACTGATTTTTTAGACTGAAAATGCTAATATGAAAAATAGAAGGATTTATAACTGTGGTCTGTGGCCTAAAGAGGGCAGTCAATGGGAACATTTCTAGTTTTCAGAATCTGTCCTGTCACTCTGAAGTACTTTTCCATTGTCTATTCTTGCAAGTAGAACATATTTTGGAGTACACTACACAACACTTACAACAAACAGAAACGCATTTGAAGGCACCATTTGTGTTCCATAATATGTGGAAATGAATGCATGTTTTGATCAATTTCTGCGAAAGTATCAAACATAAACAAATTCTGGTGTCTGTAAATTATAGCCAGATATGGTGCTTTCACAATAGACATGTTGCCTTTTCAGCCCACAAACCAGAACTCTCTGCCAGGCCTGCTAATTAAAGTCTCACTGGCACCTGCTGAGGCAGCCCTGGTACTTCAAGTGTCACTGGGTCAGTTTCACTGCTACGCCATATATTTTGGGATGGATGCCTCCTGGAAATCCTATATGCTAGAGCATGGTAGCAGAAATGCAAAACTTGACCTCTTTT
The DNA here is from genome assembly GCA_964020975.1 of Hermodice carunculata. NCBI lineage: Eukaryota > Metazoa > Annelida > Polychaeta > Eunicida > Amphinomidae > Hermodice > Hermodice carunculata. The sequence continues at coordinate 54,382,298 of OZ026628.1, read as the reverse complement.
GATTATAAAGGTTCTCTTTATCATCAGGGTTTATCACTTAAAAAAGAAAAAAAGCAAAAAGCAATTTTACTTTTTTTTTGGCTTTTTTTTTTTTTTTTGGTTTGTGTGAAGGGAGTCAATATTAGAGGATGAACGCACGGGAGGGGGGGGGGAGGGGGAGGAGGGGTGAAGTGTACCACCTGGTGTCCAATAGGAAGTCATTGCCACTGTGCACATTTTTACATGTGTATACTTATCACTGTAGGTGATATGTGGTGCTCCATTCTAAGTCTTTAACTAAGTTCCTAACAGGTTAATATAACGCTTGTGCATAAAGCTACGCAAACTTTTATGTTTGGTTTTAGGCACTTTTGAAATAATTCTTCATAAATATAGCATTTTCACGATGATCGTTTGTCACTATACAAAATTAACATTACTGGGCGCATTTAGCAGCACTAGTAAGGAGAACTGTATCTTCGGTTAGAAAATGTCAAAAGGAAACGTTGATGAGGGGGTTCATGAGAGATAGGGGAGGTGCTTGGAAACTAACCATTAATTTTTCTTGGTGCAATCACCATGTGAAACAAGTAAATTTTAGACCACTCACCAGGAGTCTTTCTTGAGACGTTTAAATGTTTCTTTTTGTCCGAGCAGGCAACCTCTATACTTAGCTTGTTTCTCCATTTGTGCATCCCCATGTGGTATCCAGTCTTCATAATCTTGTACACCACCTGGTGGACAATCCAAGAAATACCACTCTTAAATGTTATCTCTACAAATGTCAGGAGAAACCATCGTACGTGGCACACTGGTATCAGATCTTTTTGTATACAGATCAAAACTAGACTATCAATGCTGACAGACTGAATGCACCCCACTTTGTACACAAATCCTGTTTGCTAGAAAACTACGGTTTTCTAACCATGACTTTGGGGCAAAAGCCATGGTTAGGTAAAGCCTTTGACAATTTATGATAATCTATTTGACAAAACAAAGAATTAGAACCAGTGATGTGTGCTGTTCCAACTCTCTCTATACCTGAAAGAGAAAATTATTTCCCCTGATGTCCTGCGAGGAGAAAGTTCATAGTTAATAGGGACACCAGTAGCTGGTTTAACATACTTAAACAGCAGCTTATCAATCTAGAAGTAATCCTCCACGAAGATCCCCCCCCCCCCCCAAAAAAAATAAGGCCAAAGATGGTCTTACAGAATCAAGCAAGGGTGGTCTGAGTTAACTTAGCAACTCAGGCCTTTCATGTCATTGTACCTCTCAACATGTAAGTGTGTGATACTTCTTGAAAAATTACCAGATGCGCCCCCCACCAAACGGGGCGAACTTTTGGCAGAGATTGGCATTCAAAACCAAGTCTGGGTAATTAACAGATTAAGGCAAACTGTCTGCTGGCAGATGGCAGTGGATGGCGGGCAGGGCAAAAAAGAGAAAGTCTATGGTGGCAATAAGCAGCATCGCCCCTCAATAGGGGACTGGCGGCGATGCTGCAGAAACACTGTTGGTCGCCAACAGAAGCTGCCATTTTGTCCATCTGACCGTCATTGCGGAAAAATGCTGCGAAACTTCTCCATTCACCACCGAACCCATTACAAGTGTGATATCAGTTAGCATTTATCCATTATTGTTCATGACATAACAGGATCATACTGGGGTAATCATAAAAGTTCACTTGCTGCTCTTGCTTTCTAGATGATGATATCCAGCATGCATGGTTCCTGTGACCTTGAAAATTAGGTCAAGGTCATCCAAATACAATCCCAACCTAGGTCTTGCCAAGATACATAATCCTACTAAGTTTCATCAAATTCCATCGAGTTCTTCAAGAGTTATCGAACGGAAACCAATTCACATAAGTGACCCTGTGACCTTGAGAATTCGCTCAAGGTCATCCAAATACAATCCCAACCTACGTCTTGCCAAGATACATAATCCTACCAAGTTTCATCAATTTCCATCCTGTTCTTCATCGCTTATCGAACGGAAACCAATTTCACATAAGTGACCCTGTGACCTAGAGAATTCGCTCAAGGTCATCCAAATACAATCCCAACCTAGGTCTTGCCTAGATACATAATCCTACCAAGTTTCATCAAATTCTGTCAAGTCCTTCAAGACTTATCGCACGGAAACAAAGTGTTGAAGAACCTGAACAACAACAACAACAAGTGGAAGAAACGGGCACTAAAACAATATGTCCCCCGGCTTCCACCGGGAGACATAATAACCTCCGGCCAGTGAAGTTTGTGGCAGGTAAATTATTCTCTTTCACCACTCATGAAAAATCAAACATTTAACCCAATAGGACTTTCATCACAAGCTTGATCAGCACAGTCAGTGACTTGTCACTCTGCTCAGAGTTAAAGCCATTCCCCCTTAAACTGGCCAAAATGCTGGCGACCAAATACTTTCAATTGTGTATTTTTTGAACTATTGTCAGTATACGATATTCATAATTGGTATCAGATGATTGCAGAATATTGGACATTAGTATCAGACGACAGGTTCTATATATCAGCCCATCCCAACCGATTTCCCAATGATGAAAATCCCTAGCAGTGGATAAACAGCACAACACTGCAGAAAGTAATTGTGGTACTTCCACATCACACAATATGGGCGTGTTCAGCAGGCAAGCAGTTCAGAGGCATCCTAGTAATTTTCTTCATTTTAAAACCAGGACTGCTGGACAGGTGTCATTAGCCAAATGCTAACGTTTCATTCATTTGGTTTAAAAAATTTGCAGTTTGCGCGTTTATTTTAACATGAACCATGTCAGTTAGGTCCAATTTAGCAGTGATTACTCTTTTATTTCCCGATTTGGCTCCATATTTTGAAGGCCTAGATGACTCCATGAAAACAAACACTTGCAAGCATTTTCCTATATAGAACTTGGCCCACCAGTATATTTCAGAAGCTTTCAAATGCAAGGATATGTATGTATGCATGCACCAAGCCCTGTCATGTTCCCTTGTGCGACTGCACCATTACGATAACGCTAACTCAAACTTACACTGACGAGGAATGACAGTCTGGAAATCAATAACGTGGACCCTCCACACCCGGTCAGTAGCCCCAAACCCCCAAACTCCCATGCTCATTGCCTTGTTCCCTGGCTCTGTCAAAAGACCCGTGAATATGATCTTTTCACTGGTGAACTTGTACGAGTGCCAGCACCGTCCTTCATCCGTGGAGAACTTGACGGTGTCGGGGGTCGTGGTGTTTGCTGCAATGGCCACCAGAAGGCCACCATGGTCCATGATCTGGTAATGGTGAGGTCCATCCAGAGCCTGAAATGAAAGGCAAATATAAGTAACAGATTCTGCAGGGTCAAACTCATCAATAAACTTGAATTGCACCAATTTTTACCTGCCTGAGAATGACACTTTTATTGCCTTGAGTTGAATTGATCTCTGCAAGTATTCTACTATTATATAAAGAAACAAGACTTTTTTTTACAATCTGTGCTCTGTCTGTTTTTTTTTTTTTTTTTTTTTAATTTTTGTTTTGAGGAATGTAATCTTTACCTACTAGAAACGAATATCAACTTTAGCTATTTATCCATCCTCTTTCAAAATGAGGTTTATTTATCAATATTGTTTAAAATTTATGGACCTGGTTTCATTTGCATGTATGACTTTTTGTACACCCCTCCCCCATGATCACCAAGAAACGATCTTTAATTTTGACATGACTTGATCATATAGATATGTCATATTAGAAGTTCTCTTTGACCAGATTTACAGCTTCCTCCATGACATTTTTGCACAAATCAGAGTGAAAGCAGGAACATGTCAGGAAATACCTAATCAGCCACCTGGTGAAAACAGCATTTCTCTTTCCCTTTGCGATAGCATACATGAGCCCAACGGACAGTCAAGGGTTAATAGTGACAACTATCAGAACACGTTTTGGAGCCTGAAATAAGCCTCATGTCACTCTGTGTTTGGACCTTGTCAGGGCTTGATCATGAGTCAAATTTACAGTACGGTCAGGGTGATTACCTTAATCCAGGTGTATCCTCCATCACTGGTGACAAACACGTCGGGCGGAGTGGTCTGTAGTGCTTCTGCAACATGTCCTACAAATACACAATAACATGATAAGGACTTCCATAATTATATTCATACTGGCTTGTAAATCCACTCACGAGTCCTCTTGTTAAAATATGCATTAAAAAAAAGAGATGTTTTCAAGTCGAGCTTGTCAATTAATTACATCTGTCCACACTTTTAAGACTCTTTATATGAAGTTGGGAAATGTCAAAACTGTCACAAGATCAAGTCATTCATGTCACATACACTCTTTGAAAAATTTCATGAAAGCAAATGCACTTTCACGAGTTTTCACGAGTTCATGCAGCAACAAACTCTTGTTGAGTGAAATTTGCCTTCAAAGTTGACCCACAGGTACAAATTGTTGAGAATTAAAATTTAGTGACATTTATTTTCCCCGATTCACGATCTGAAAACATGCCGCTCCTTGTCCCCATGTATAATTAGCAGTCACAGTAAAAAAATTCCCCATTTTTTTCCCGAATGGTATTATTTGGGAAAATGTGGGAAGTTAAATATTACTACTTGTACAGTAAATAGTGGTCCAAGTCTTGAAGAGACCCCTCCAGTGAAAGAACACCTAGCTGTCTTGAAAGACCACCTTTTCATGGTACCTTGCTTAGTACTTTTCATCTTATTTATACCTCCTCTGAAAGACTTTAACTTAATTTTCCCTATGGGTACAGTTAAGCCCATCTAAAACTTGACAGCCAGATGCATTTTTTGTGTTGCAAAGTGTTGCACTGGGGTTTGTAAAGATTGTAAAAGGTTTGCAAAAGGTTGACAAAGGGTTTCAAATGGTTGAAACAATTCCAAACCATTTCAAAATTTTAACCAATAAGGTTGAGAAAGTGTGTCAATGGTTGTTAAGCATTAGAGAAAGATGTAAAAGTGTTTAAACGGGTTTTAATGCAATAAGAGGAAATGGTTTGGAAAGTGTTAGAAATGGGTTTGAAAAAGGTTTGGCTTTGGTGGACGTTAACAAAGACTTCGACTCCATGGACAATGACATCACCTACCATGAACCATGATGATGCCTGGTGCGTTTTCAACAGTCAGAGGTGCCTGAGCCTTTACCCCACGAGACATACTGTACATATTGTGGATCTGAAGAAAGCATGGCTGGAAAACATAATACAACAGAAAACTTTATCCTACAAGTTACAAACTTTCAACTTGACACCTTTCTTTCAGTTGAAAGTTATGCTGCAAGTAGATATCCTCATGCAGTAAAACCTCTCCAACCGAACACCTCAGTATATCAAACACCTCTCTATACTGAACACCATTTTTTGGTCCCAAATACATACAGTAAAACCTCTCTAACCGAACACCTCCGTAAACCAAAGACCTCTCTATACTATATATATACTTCCAACATAAGCAAACTTCCCTATACCGAACACTTTTTTCCCAGTCCATAGGGTGTTCGGTACAGGGAGGTTTTATTGTACTTCCAATGTGAGCAAACCTCCCTATACCGAACACCTCACTATACTGAACATCTGGTCCCAAGAATGTTCAATATAGGGAGGTTCTACTGTAAATTTATTTTTAAACAATATTGATCAAGATAACCAGGATCATCTGGACATATTTGCATTAGGCTGCTCATTTTTAATCACATTATAACAGGCACTGGAGACAAATGCATATACCTAACCTGCCTAAATCAGAAGCATACAAGACACCAGAGTCATGCAGGGGCATGAATGTCTCACCAGCGTAATTCAAGCCACTCCGAAGTTTTTTGTTGACGGACAGACGGAAAGTGACTGCTTAGTCTCGCCAACAGCTTATGCTGGCGAGACAAAAATGGTCACATGTACTGCTACTACTTATTGTGTTTACTAATACATTATATGTTATATGAATGTACAGTTATTTGGTGATGTATTTTTGAACTTTTTTAACATCAAAAGGGGGGAGGGGAAGGGTCATGTGCCAAATTGAAAATCAGTTTTATACACATGTACATGTATATATATATATATAATATATACACACACATAAAATAAATTTACATATTAAGTATTTTAAAAAGAGGTTTTTTGTGGGGGAGGGGAGGGGTAGGTTTGTAAACCAAGTTATAAAAAAATTGGATGAAATTTAAAACCTAGCTGACTGAACAATGAATTGGGTGCATTGAGGAATTCAGTTTGTTTTCTCTCTTTCTCTTTTTTTGGGGGGTGGGGGGTGGGGTGGGAGGGGAGGATGTGTGATTTTCTTGTTCTTCTTATTTTGATGGGAAGAAGTACCAGTTTCGACATTCAGGCAACTCTTAGTTGTCTAGGACAATGCATGCATACACCATGCATACCATCTTCCAAAACAAAAATTCAGATTTATCCACAATTATGCATACTCTCTAACAGAGTGGTCATGACCAGGTTTGATACTTTCTAGGAAGGAAGGAAACACATTATTTTCATTCATAAATTGTTCCTACCATTATTTTCAAATCCAAATTGTTCATAATCTCAAAATAAAATATGTTTCCCCATTAATTCTTCAAACTTGCACCCCAAATCCCAAACTTAATTATCTAAGCATCAAGGAAACAGCATTTTTAGCACAATCTGAGCACAAAACACAGTGTGTTGAGGAAAGGTGTTAACAAAGTGCCTACCTCATTCTGGGTGGGGAAAAAAACAGATGACATAAATGACACTGCACCACTGCTGCTAAATTTTTAATGGGCAAAAGTTGCTGGACGATGCATCTACATCAGGCACCTCACGGTTAAACACAGCTCAATATAACTACAAGTCCATCATCTAGTAACAACTACAGTAATCAATGACAGACTGGATACCCCCTGCTTTGCAATGGGGATCCTCATCATCTCCAAAATGAGGTCAAGGTCTCCCAAATGTGATCAGGTCAGGCAACAGTGTCAAGGTAGAATTGAGGTACATTTGAGTTTGATGTAGCCTATAAAATTGACAGACATTTTATTTACAACGATTCTGCTATGACAGTCGGATAAGCTGGGAACTGTATGTAACCGTATACCCCAAACACTGTCTGTGGGAAGTATGAAAATATACCTTGGACTCGTCCTTGCATGGGACGCCCACTGGACGCTGTATATTCTTCCACTCTGCCCCTCTGTTAAACGTGATCATGGTGTGTATGCTTTTATCGTCAGCCATCTGGCTGGCCAAGTACACGCCACGCATGGACTTCACTTTATAAAAATCTGTCAAGTCTATGTAGTTCGGGTACAGATGCTTCTGTAGAGACTCGGAGAAAATGATCCCAGTTGAGTCTGATGTGTAGAGGGTACCTTGACCAGTGTCTGAAACAAATTACATTGAAAAGATATATTTAGTAACTGAGACCTGAGGTAAATGTCATCTCTCAAGCCAGAGGCTAGTGTTAGTCAATGATTCCACACTTCTCTTTGTTACATGTAAACTGTCGGTGACATTCACCTTGGCTACTTTCCAGGGACAGAGAAGGCATTTTTTTTCATTACTCAATTTTCCTTTCTTCATGTATGACAACTTTGGTCTTAGGGTTAAGATTTAACAGTGATTGTGTCCTGACAGACGTCAAAATATTCACTGAATATTGCTTTAATTTTGGGGGGTTTATGTTGATGCCACTTTGCTCAATTTTCAAACACCTTGAAGCTCTGGGTGTAAGAGTTCCCCCCACAGTTTGCTCCAGTAACTCTCTCAAAGCCAACTGAGACTTAAGTTAAATTCCTTAAACCAAACTGCTCTGAATTATAAGCCGTAGGGTGCTAGACTCATGCTCCTCGTAGAAAGACCTTTCACTCAAGTACCAGTATGTCTGCAGCTACAAACAATACAATAGTCCTGGTCAACAACTTTCCTTGGCATGCTTTGGGCACATTGCCAAGGAAAGCTGTTGACTCATTCCAAACTGTGGCACTGAAAGAGTTAAAATGAGATTTTTTTGCCTCTGGAGTTCACACACTTCATCAATTAATTAGAAATATGCAAACTGTAATATTGAACTTCAGAAGTCAGTAACTACATGTAACTATGCAGTGGTAAAATCATGAACTGAACATTTTTCAAATGTCTGACTGTTTTAAAACCTAAATCAAATCCCTCCGTGTGAAAATAAATCAATTTACAGTATCATGGTGTAACTATCATACAACAGTCAGTGTGCTGGGTGCTTAAACGTATGGGTAGCTAAAGATGGGAGGTAAGAAGGAAGGCAGAAAAGAAGGAAGGAGGGAGAGAAGGAAGGAAGTGATTCATTCCTCCCAAGACCAGCCAACAAAATTGATATTTTATCAAAATCATAGCCAGTTTGTTTCACAGTTTGGTTACCATGGTTACTGAACAGTTACTGCTCAGCGTCCTCTAGTATGTGTTATATATATAAACTTGAAAGCAAGCTCTACAATTCCAGTATTTGAAACAATGTGTTGCCTCATCCACAGGTATATAGCACAGACAACTTACCTCCGGGATTGTCCACATGCATGAAGATAAGACCCTCTGACATGTCCAAGATGGAATAAAACTGGAAGACATCCAAGACAAATTCTGCATTACCAAATCGTATTTACATCCAGGTAAAAACATGCAAAGCGTTCACTTTACTATAGTTTACAACAACAAAAGAACACTGTCAATCACTGGCCAAGCTTTTGCCAGGCGGAGATATGGTAATTAGTTCATGTTTTTTCCACCAGATGTCAGCATTTGTGAACCCACTTTCTGTGTGTTTGAATGCACACAACCACATGCAAGGTTTTCCTCTGGTAAATTTCCAATGGGTATGGGAAATGGAAAATGAAACTAAACTTGTAAAATCAAAGCCCTGGCCTTTTATTCAATATACTGGAGAGACAACTTTTAAGGCCCTATTTTTTGGGTGCCTTAAACCTCTACCATTCAAGGACAAACAGTCAGTGCTTTGAGGAAATCCATGGACCGGGTGTGCATGGTAAGTTGTGTCTGTTGCATCAACAAAAAATTGTTGCACAAAGGAAAAAAAACAAACCAAAAACAAAAAAAAAAACATAAAAAATACACACAACCCCCCCCCCCCCCCCATAATGATGGTACATGTCAATGATTTCATCTCTGAATATCAACATTATGCCTGGGCTGCACTTACCTTTAACAGAAACAGGTAATGTTGATAGTCTATTTCTTTGCACCCCCCATTCTAACCTGTTGACCAATGACAGGGACTGACATCATAAATCAACTCCACATTCACAGTGCAAATAAAAATCAACAACTCATGGAATGTAAAGAAAGAGAATTGTGGTATAGGACTTACGCGATCAGATGTGATAGTAGGTAGCTGGGCTTCGTACCAAGTCTTTCCTCCATCATGCGATACTTTCATCAGCCTTTTCGCACTGTCCTGCAAATTTACGAACCCAACTCATTACACTTAATGGCACAACTACATTGATGTACATATTTTAGAGATACAGGTACCATAAATGCTGATATCTCAGCCTTCATATTGACAATTTTTTAGTGGATATATTATTTGAAAACTTTTAATTCTAAAAATGCTGTCGCACTTGCAGTGATGATTTCAGACACCGAGAGGACAAGAACTCTTTTCATCCATATGCTTCAGACATGGCCCTGAGTGTGCAGCATTAAACATGTAGTGTTTTCAGTGGGGTTTACTGTTCAATTCTTGTTGTATGTCTCTTCTTCCATGCACTCTCTGTAAACTGGTGTATGTGGACTGATATTACACTCACCCGGGGACAAATTTTAAGATCATAACCACTGTACAAGTACCTGGGTATTACCACTGCAATTGAGTGCCTGGGTAATAATTTCTCAATGCATGTCTCGATAACACAGTGACTTTGCCCTACATGACAATGCTGGACATTCCTACATTGCATACTCTTGATCTCATCCAAATCCCCAGTTGCATTGAATACATCAGCCAGCTGTACTGTCAACTGCTTTGTTTTTTGCACCTATAAATTTTCACAGTTTTTGTATTTTTGACATTTCACTGTTTTGGACATAAATCCTATTCAAACAATGTTAGAATACTTTTACACTGCTTTTTCATTTTTACGGTTTTGTGCCATCGGCGAAAAAAGCAAAATAAGAGTACAGCGAAATTAAACTAATTCACAGTATCTCGACAGTAAATCAAATTATCAATAAATGTATCAACCAATAATCAGTAATATTGAGGGAGATAAACTGCATGAGGCTGCTTTTTGTTGAACTAAATTGTACGTGACACTATTTCTGGTGGACAACCAGCAGCCAATCAGTAAGGCTGGTTCATTTACCAACTAAGCAGCTCCAATTTTAAGGAGCTAGATACCAAGCCTTGGTTACCTGTGGTGCCATCTACAACATACATCCTCCATTAAGCCCTTTGATCTCTGTACAAACTGAGCTCAACTGCTCAGTCCTACAATACATTTTCCTTGGCCGAGTTCATGTCCCCAAGGTAATATTTGTTTGTGTTACCATGGTTACCGGGCCAGGGTACAAAACTGCAAGAAAGCTCAAAGTCATTTACCTTTGTTGTAATTTCCATAATTTCTAATCCATAATTTAAGTCATACATGTATGTGTGACACAGGTCACAATGACCCTTACAGTTATGCATTAATTATTTGTGACAGTAATTACTTCTCATTTGTTTTACAGTAAGTACACCAGCAATTCAAAAAGTGCTCCAGCCAAGCGTTTCCATGGAAACCATGGTCACTGTCACAACAGGTCCCTTGACTCCATGTTACTGAACACTTTGTACCTGCCTAATGCAGCAATGGATGAGTCCTCGATCTCCCAGTGCCAGAAGTCACTTCTCAACCCACTGAGGTACAAGTCAACAGCTTGGAATCTGGGTACAGTGGCCAAGGAAAGCTCAGTTAAGGTGGCATTATTCACGATGGCTACCAAGTCAATATCAGGCCCAAAACATGTGCAGACAACATTTACAACTCCCGATGCTTTCAAACACTTTTTAACCCTTTCCCCCTTAAACTGGCCAATACTGGCTGGTGGTCAAATGTCATCTGCTTCAGCGTTTTCAACTGATTTCAACAGCAATGAAAAACAATTTGACTGAGAATTGAAGATGAGACCTTTCAAGACAACATGACCCAGGTCAACAGCTTTCCTTGGCATGGGTTGGGTACTTAGTGCCCAACCCATGCCAAGGAAAGCTGTGGACTCCCCCTTAATTCAAGGAGGAAAGGGTTAATGAGGAAAAAGTTGCATACAATGCATCAGCGTTAAAACTTACTGTGGGAATTTTAATCGATGCATAGAGGAAGCGTCCCTGTACACCAAATGTATAGACACTCGAGTGAATAGTTGTCCAGGTGACTCCCAGGTCGCTTGACTTCTGTAACTCGTAGGAAAATCGTTTGTACACTGCAAAAATTGAAGGAATACACAAATTATCTCAAGAGGCCTTAATTGCCACTTGAAAGGTATGGTGTGATACCTTCTCACATCCACCATATTATCGTTTCGTAGCCCCCTTGCCCTGTCCCCTTCAAGCATGACATCCCCTCAAACACACCCTCCTCGCTTAGAAAAAGCTAAAATGGTACTATGTATTTCAAATTATGTATGGTGTGTCGCACTAGTGTTCCAAATATAACTCTAAAAATATTAGCCATATTTCAGTTACATTTTTCAAGCACCCCTCGTGCTAAATCGGGATAATTAGTTGCACCATGTGCCTTTTATGTCACATGAAGGGCACATTTTTTTAAAGAATGGGGATTTGGTCAAGTGGATATGTGCATTTCCCATTTCAGCTAGGCGACTGGTGCCAAAGGTTGCAGGTTCGAGTCCCACTCGTTCCGAACATAAATACATGAAGGTCATGGGCATTTCACCAAGTTTGGCACAGTCTCTGCTGCCCTTCTAACTCTTTCACTGGAAACTGCTACTTAAGTTGCACTATCTATAACAAAATGCTCTGAATTGTGAATATAGATTCATGTTCCAAGTGCAAAGACCCCTCTCTCATATAACAGCATCCCTGTAGTTACATGGAATATAATCATCCAGGTCAACAGCTTTCCTCACCACGCTTTCACTTGCAGAGCCAAAACACCAAGAAAGGGACACTCTCAGTGCTTTTTTGCTGAGAAATGCCAAGGAAATTTGTACAAAAATTCTTTTCTCGGCATCTCTCGGCAATTTTGCTGAGAAATGCCAACGTCTGCTTCAATGCTCTCTCCCCTTGGCTTTTCCCAGCAAAAATGCCAAGAAACGCCAAGGTACCTTTCACTCTACTCCTTAGCTTGGCATTTCTCTGCATTTTTGCCGGGAAATGCTGTGGTAATGTCTGGATTGAAAGGCATCTGGGAGTTCCTTAGCATTTTTGCTTAGAAATACCTAAGTATGGATTGCAGACTTCAACATTTTGGCATTTTCCAACACTCTAGGAAGATATTCATGAAAAGTATTGGTAGCACTTTTTCAGGTAATGCAACTTAATTTTTTAAGTGCTCCAGGAACTTATTGGGTGGAATATGGTATTTCAGTTTAGCAGTGCCTTATGATACAGCACAGCTTAATTATGAAAATAGAGCGATGGGGCGAGTCTTGATGAAAGTAAGCACATACACAAAAATGCCGGACTGGTCTTGTCCTTGACTGAACTAATCAGAGGCAAGTGGGTTCTACTCAGCCCCTGAATAAACATAAATATCTGTGGTTACTATTTGCAGGGGTAGGTCTCAGCTCCAACTCCCTGTTCTGTGATTCATCAGAGACTTGATGTTGTGTTAGATAAATTGGTCTTTTGAAGGGCAGGATAAGGTTGCCATGGCTACAGACAAGTTCATCACAAAGAACCCTGTTCACCAGAGAATTACCTTTTCGGTGTTTCACACCAAAATGAGTCCTATTGATTGCAGGTGAAAGTTCTGACATTTCTGTTCTGAAGATTAGCTTCACCTTCTGTATTCAAAAGTAACTGAATGAGTGTGATTTGTTCATTACAATCTGCATATACCTGTACAGTTTGTGAAGAACGTATTTTTTACACTGTACATGTATACGACATGCACAGAACTTCAGGCAGGAATACTGGACAGTGAAACATTTATTTGGAATCTTGTGCCACAGTGGTGCCAGTCTTGCAAGACCTCCTCTACGGCACACCAAAGCTGGTCTTTCAAGCCAGGTATTCTCTCATTTGAGTAGTCACTGAAGACAGGGACCACTGCAGTTTGGTTGGTTGAACCTTGTAGCAAACATAATGGCACAGGCAGTGCATTGCTAACACTTTTACGCTGAGGCTCTTTCAAAGGTTTGCGGCCTGCGTCTGGTGATTTTCCTCATTTTTATGTAAAATACTATAAATCAGAGCCATGCTTATTTTTCTGTATGAGACAAAAGATTGTGCGGATCTTCCACCATAATGATTGCTGATTGACTATCAATAATTGAATATTGTATACCTTTGCTTTGCACTAATATGAAATTATAGTACATTTTAACATTACAATGAGTTAACACAGAAACTGATTTTTTATGAAAATCCCCCAAAATTATGTAATAATTACAATATTTTCCAAATCAACTGCATGTGATCCAAGCCTTCTTCAGACATGTCATTAAAAGCACAATGGCCCTGTCTGGAGAGACCAATCCAATGCAAGACTACATGATGATTTTTTTTATTGTAAAATGTCTACCTTTAACTGTAAGTGCAACTCAAAATGAATAAATACAAATTAAAAAGTAAAGAATTTTACTTCAGTATGTTACAAAAAAACTTCCAATCAACAGTGCCATCATAATTATGCATGACTCACTTAAAAAAAAAGTTTGATTTGTTGAAAATTTAGTATTGTTTGGGGGGGGGAGGTAAGTTTCAGGAAAAAGACAGTAAGAGGCAGGAAATATGTCACTCACTCCTCATCCATGGGGGCAAATTAGCCTTTGTGCCGATGGTAGCATATATTGTTCCTGGACTGTCTCCATTCTCGCCCGATGTCCTGCAGAAAAAAATAAAATACATATACACATATTAAAAAAAACTTAGGAAACTCAAATCTGTAAGCCCAAGTACATTCAAACAGTATCAAGGCCAATAGTCACGGCACGATGGCCAATTCTGTGCCACTCAGTGAAAACCTGTACAGTTCTATATCATTATAACAATTTATTTGGAATCAGGAACAACTCATATTCATAAAATTGAAATTTAGAAGAAAGTTTTAGGCTATAATAAACTTTATATAAAATTAGGTTATCAGCGGGGAACAAATGTAAGACTTGTTTCTGTGCCCTAGAGAGGTCATACATACACAGACTTAAGTCTGTGGGGTATCCTATTCAATCTTATGTGATGACGTGGAATGGAGAACTTCAATTCTTTCTATCTTCAATTGCCAACTATTGGCCATCATTCCCGGTACTCTGGTGTAGCTGGGTGTTACGACCAGAAGGCCCAGCACCTCTAACTCGAGGGTGGGTAAGGGGTTTCCCATACTGGCGTACTGGGGCTTTTTATTTACCATACTGGTGTATACTGAAAGCCCTCTTATTTTACGCACTTTGTACTATCCAAAATTTTGAAAGATTTTTATTTTCCGTGCGGCGTACTCTAGAAAAATAATTTCCTGTACCAGCGTACTGAGCCCCCCCCCCTTACCCCCCTTCTAACTCCACCACTCCACACTCGCACACAGCACAAGTTCATTGTGGGCATGAGCTGGCCCAGAGTACTTGAAACATGACAAGGGGGCACTTAATGCACCCACACATAGAATGACAAGGAAAAGAATGGCCTTTCATACAGGGTTCATACAGCTTGGCAGCTTTCAAATTCAAGGACTTTCTCAGGACTTTCCACGACCTTTTTACCAAAATTCAAGGACTTTCCAACTTGATAGTTTTTCTTTTTTGTGGCTTGCTGTCCATTTTTTGGGGTTTCTTTAGTGGGAGGGGAGGAAGTGATTGAGCTAACCCAACTTTTGGAGAAGGTGCATTAATGAACATATTTAAAACTCAATGACTTTTCGAGGACTTTATTGCAAAAACATTGATTTTCAAGGTTTTCAAGTCCTTGAAAAAGCATGTACTAAATTCAAGTACTTTCAAGGACCTGTATGAACTGTGTTCATACAACGGTCATTCACCACCGGCTTGAAAAGAAAACAGCCCAAATCACAACTGTGGATTGAACTGGTCACCCCTGGACCTCCAGTAAGATGCAGTAGCATCTGAGCCAACTGTCTCTCCTTTAACTTCAATAAAAAAGAAATGAAAATTCCTCTCTTCGCTTAACAGACAATATATTTCCTATGTTTATTTCCTTGACTTACATGCCTTTCTGATAAGTTTAAAATACTGTTTTTTGTTTGTTTGCACTTTAGCATTTTTTTATAATTATCTAATTTGTTGTTATCTTTCACCATCAGACAAACTACTGATTCAAGTACAGTAGTCCCTCCTTTGAGAGACTGCCCCTAGTGCCACCCAAAAGGCGGTCACATAAAGCAGGTGGTCCCTCAAAGAAGTGCCCAGGAAAGCTGTTGACCCCAGGGAACACCTTCACTTTAATAGGAGTTATCTACAGTTCTCTACAAAAATGTATTAACATGGTGTTTGAGTAAAAACATTAAGACAGATGTGCAACCTCTCAAGAGATAAGGCACCTACAGTGTAATACAGTGAAAACTTGTTATAATGAAACCATCTGTTCCCCACAAAATGTGTCAGATAACTGTGTATGTCAGATACTTGAATCAAATAACAAAGAACCCATGAAAACATGTGTCATTATATTGAATATGTCACTCATCTGAGTGTCGTTATAATGAGGTTTCAATGTATAACTTAAGTTACATATAAGTGTACCTTGCCACACAATTACAGGGGCTGCTAACATTACACGGATACTGGAAAAAAGTCTCAACTTTTGTATTCAACCAAATTTGTAAACAGCCAGATTATTGTGACATGAATCATAAATGACATACTGTAGAGTCCCATGGTAGTTACATGCCACTCATCAACACCACCTTAACCCTAAACATGCTAGTCATGACTATAGTCATCATCAGATGAATCATACATAAAAACTAATCTTATATTGAAGTTCTACATGAAAAGAGCATTCATTCAAGTACCAGCAACCTTAGTCTTAATTTAGTTTCAGAAATCATGACCTCAGTCAACAGCTTGCCTCGGCGCACTCTGGGCGCAATGCGCCCAGAGTGCGCCGAGGCAAGCTGTTGACTCAGTCTCAAAATCAGCACTTTAAGGGTTAATCTTCTGTGGCTGATCTTGTACATTGTTGGGATTGTGTACGCAAACAAATCAGGGTTGACAGAAGCAGGTTCAGGACAATCAATGTCAAACATGTAAGGGATGGTTCAGCATTATCATCATTTTTGAATTAGTACTTAGGGTACTAAATTTCATGACCCCCCTCCCTCCCCCCAAATTAGTACTTTAAAAATGATGATTTTCCCAGAAAATCATAGCAAAATTGCACAAAACAGGCCAAAAATTGACCATCATTTTCCATATTCTGTGAAAGTGTATAGACCCATTTAACCCCCTCCCCCCTTGCGTACTGTAAGTACTAATTCAAAAATGATGAAAATGTTGAACCATCCCTAAGGTAACAAACAGCAAAAACATTTTGTATTTCCTCTTTTGAATGGGGGCAAGTTATTTTTTTTTTATTTTTGCAAAAATTGGGGGTGCTGTACAATTAGGGGGCATGCTACAGTTAGGGATTATATGGTATCTGCTTTTTGGATCAACATCTTCCACCAGCTTACCACTTAAACGTGGAAACTTGCTGCTGGATTCGAAGCCAGGCTTTGCCTCCGTCTTTGCTGAGATACAACATCTGGAAAATATATTACAAACAATGAGACCAGATATCCTATATTATTACTACATAGCAGGGCTTTCTCTAGTGGATTGGTGTTATTTTGCATGGATGGTAAAACGCTATAACAGCCAGGGAGGTGAGCACTTATAAGCTCTTTGCTCATATGCTCAACTCCTTTGCTTCACCTTGTGGCCTTGACCCCAAGCCTATCTGGCAGACAACGCATCTAGAAGCTGCCACATACATCCCATCAGAGAAAGCAGTGATAATTGTATGTCTCTGTCACTTTACACTTACCAGTATTAAAGTTTGTTCAATCAATATTTTTTGTGTTTTTTTATACCATCTGGATGCAGCATTGAGGTAGTAATACTAGAAATAACATGATTTTGTTAGGTATTAACACTTTTTGACAGGCCCTTCATCAGTCATGAGCAGCCCTCTACTTTTATTAGCGCCCTCTCTCTTATTGCTCAGGCACTAAATGAAAGTGTCATCCTGCTCATCATTCATGTCCAACCAATCAAAAAGTGTAATGCCCTCCAAAATCATGTTTTTGTTATATCATGGTGTATGTGGACAGCATGTGCTTGGCGTATCATTAACTTTTTCATTGTCGTTTTTAACACGGTTTAATGTGCTCTAAATTCACAATACAATATACCTTCTTATACAGGGGCTGACCCGAGGAATTTTTACATTTCAGCCAATTTGGCTAAAGCTGCAAAATCTCTTTTAGCCCAATTTTATCTTCTTTAGCCAAACTTTACTCCTGTTAACCTGACATGTATATGTTATTTGCCCCTTAGGAAACCCAAATGTGTACGCCCATGTACATTCAAACAGTATCAAGTCTGATAGTCATGGCAAGATGTGCTATTCTGTGCCACTCAATGAAAACCTGTAGAGTTCTATATAATTATAGCAATTTATTTGGAATCAGGAACAACTCATATTCATAAAATTGAACGGATGCCATGGCTAATGCTAGTGATTACAGCATGGATTGTGTAGAACAGTTCAAATCTTTTACCTAAAATGTCACAACAATGGTGAAACGTGCACTTATAACTTGCTGAGGGTTTGATTTTTCGTTAAATCTAAGCACATCCTGTGTTTTGCTTTCTTATCCTTCCACATGTAATCCGGGCAGTATGGTCGAGCACAAAATGTAATCAAAGCAGAGTGTGCTGCCCCAAGTGAACCGAATATACCCGAGTCCTATGAACTGGTCTATTAAAAGTCTCTGTGTCACTCCCTTATTAAAAGTCCCTGTGTCACCCTTTATTAAAAGTTCCTGTGCCACCCTGTTAGTGGTAAGTGTCCCTATGTCACCCCTGGGCCCTTCTTAAGCAGTCCCCCTGCCACTCCCTTAAGAGTCCTGCACCACCCCTCATGGACAGTTCCTGTAGCACTTCCCCCCTCCCACCCATAAGAGTTCCTGTGCTGCCCACCCTAAGAGTCCCTCATCTACACCTTTAAGTCCCTGTGTCACCACTGTATTAAGAGTCTCTGCATCACCCTCTTATGAAGCGTTCCTGTGCCACCCCACAATTCAGATTTCATGATCCGCTTTTTATTAAATGTCTGTGTCACCTCCACATTAGTAGTTCCAGTGTCACAGACTTATTAATAGTCTCTGTTTCACCCTTTTCAAAGTCCTTGTGTCAACTTTTTATGAAAAGTCCCTGTGTCACCCTTTTATGAATAGTCCCTGTGTCACCCTTTTGTGAATAGTCCCTGTGTCAACCTTTTGTGAATAGCCCTGTCAACCTTTTGTGAATAGTCCTTGTGTCACCCTTTTATGAATAGTCCCTGTGTCACCCTTTTGTGAATAGTCCCTATGTCACCCTTTTATGAATAGTACCTGTGTCAACCTTTTTATGAATAGTCCCTGTGTCACCCTTTTAAGAATAGTCCCTGTGTCACTCTTTTACTAATAGTCCCTATGTCACCCTTTTATGAATAGTCCATGTCACCCTATTATGAATAGTCCCTGTGTCACCCTTAAATGAATAGTCCCTATGTCACACCCTTATTAAAAGTCCCTGTGTCACCCTTTTATTAATAGTCCCTGTGTCACCTTTTTATTAAAACAGTGAAACCTGTTTTGAGAGACCACTGTAAGGGAAGACCACGTGCCTTTTGAAACCATGTTTACCATGTCCATTTTGCCATCATTCCCATGTTATTACACCTCTATTGAGAGACCACCTGCCTTATGCAACCACTTTTTCGTCTGCCCTAGGGGTGGTCTCTCAAAAAAGGTTTTACTATAGTGTGTGTCACAACCTTATTAAGTCCTTATGCAAACCCCATCACTGACCTGTTTGCTCTGGTCCAGGGCCAGGACCCAATTGACGTACTTGCGGTTGGGGTGAAAGACAAGAGCACCCTGGAGCAGGAATGGTAACTGATACTTCTGGAAAGAATTTCCCCCATCATCTGTGATCCACATGTCTTGACTTATTGTGGAACTTTGGCCTAATATTGAATGAGCTGGGTGGCACAACAGGTACACCTGCAACAACAAACATTGACATCTATAAACTTATTCCATGATCAGTTCTTGCCTCCAAAGCAGATCAAGGTCCTGTGTCATGTTTGCTCTGTTGAGGTCTGCCCTTGTTTAACAAGGTCACTGTTTTGGCATTGGAAAAGTGACTCAGTTTCTAATAGGTAGGGTATGGTTACCATGGTAACAGGTTGCAGAACACCGGGGACCAGCGGCTGCTATTGCTACTGGCCAAAGTGTTGATGAGCAAAGATCAACTTCCTGATTGATGTCTCCATCTAGGAACAGGGTCACCATATAGTTTTATCTCCTTTACTATAAATGAAATACTGTCAAAGAAGGGCACAACAAGTGTAGTAGCAATAACATGGAACTTGGTCTGCTGTGGAGGCAATTTCAGTTCCTGATTTTCCAAATATATTTATTTTGAGTTAAGATAAAGCTCCATATTCATGCACAAAGTTGGGTTTACATGTATTTGCACATTTAACAAGTTTTCTTTGTTCTGTCTTTGCATTTTCCCCATCATGTCAAAGGACATCATCCAATTTGCATTACTGTACCGGGCTAGCGCCAGGAATTTTTACCTTTCAGCCAATTTGGCTAAAGCTGCAAAATTTCTTTAAGCCAAATTTTATCTTCTTTAGCCAAACTTAACTCCTGTTAATGTGACATGTATTTATTTATTTTTGGCAAGTTTACATTGATAAAACTTGGACACAAGATCAGTGCCCAAGATATCTGCTAGAACTCAATATCATTTTATGTGTAATGGTGCCTTTTACTGTTTTTTAAGGTTTAACACTTTTAAGTATGAGCTTTTTGTATATTTTTTTGACCATGATAATAATATTTTATTTCCATCAATTGCCTAATACAATTAATGATTGATTTTCCAATGTCTGCTTGTATACAGTGGTTAAATTCATAGGAAAATGTAGAAACTGAATATTTGATTTCAGGTAATCTTGGTTATCTCCATTTGGTAGAAAACAAATTAATTGATACGGAATTTCAGTTTTGAAAATATGTACAAGCACACATTTAACTCAGACTGAAAGTAAATGGACCCAGACTGTGAAACAAAACAAAAAAAAAACAAAAAAAACAATGCATTGTTTACACTGGCAGAATGACAGCTTCCACAGATATACACAATTATGTGATGTGCATGTGGTATTTGAAATCTCAGCTGCATAAAATTAAGTGTTCCTTTCAATCAGCATGAACCAAATAGATTTTCATTATCAAAGTTCTAATTTAAGAAAACTTGCTTCTTAACTAAGTATGTGCAGGCCTATATCAGACTGCTTGAAGCAGACAAGCTTCTGCATGCACTTCCCTTTTTGGCCACCAGATAGCAGTACATATACATTCAACATGGCCGCTGAGCACGTTAATTTTTTTATTTGTATATTTCATTTAATTTTGCCCCTCTAGGGTAGAAATGTATCATAAAATCCCTGTCTTCAGACCTTAATGGATAAATACAGCACTGTGACAACAAACTAGCTTTCATGAGGACCAATACTGGATGTCGGAAATCACAATACGGTCTCAAAACAAGTATGTATTTTTGGTCAGGTTGATTTGCCTTTGTGACATTGGTAGGGGAGAAGCAAGAGATGTTTATGCCTGAACTTTGGAAAGAAACACAACAATTTATGTGTTTAAAATAGGTTTGCTACCACTGAAGTCCATTTGAAGTTCAATAAAGTTTTCTTTCCACTATTTTGATGAGGAAAATTCCTTTTTCTGCAGGGATATTATACAGGAAAATCGATCATGCAGAATTTTTTTCTTCGCCAAACTGGCAAACTTGTTCGAAGTTTTCTTCGCTGGATCAACCATTTTTTGCCACTGGCAAATTGGTGAATGGCTAGCGCGAGTCCAGCTGTACAGTAAATTGCTTTATTTTTGCGTGTATAAATTGTTATTGTTTTTGTACTTTTGACTTTTCACTTAGTTTTAATTTCACTGTTTTTGACATAACTCCTATTCAAACAACGTTAAAAGACTATTTCACTGTGCTTTTATTATCACTGTTTCGTGCCATCAGTGAAATGAGCGAAAACAAGGGTACAGCGAAATTAAAGCAACATAAAGTAAATTCACTCAACTTTGAAGAAAAACTAATCACATTTTTAAACTTGCTGATGGCAAAACACATTGAAAATAAACACACATTAAATATTACTGCAAAATGGCTTCAATGGAAACTACGTATTCATTCATGTATGTCCAAAATATTGAAATGAAACCTTCAGTTTAAATACCTGAAATGCAAAATCTGTCACAACCCTTACAAAACTAAATGTCGGAAAAATGTCGGGAAAATGTTGGAATAATGTTGGGTATGTTGGGATGATGTCGGGATGACATAGGGATCAAGTTGGATTTACATTGGGATCATGTTGGAGCATATCACTTTGCCAATTTTGCAATGTTGGATTCTGTTGGGTAATGTTGGGATCATGTCAGGGTATTTTGGAATCATGTTGGGGCATGATGGGATCACATTGGGGTAACAAACTTCATCAAGTTTTCAGTGTTGGGAGCATGTTGGGTTATATTGGGATCAGACTGGAGCAACCAACCTTATTAAATTTTTTAGTTGCTGTAATGTCAGGATCACGTCGGAGTATGTTGGGATGATGTCAGAACAACAACTTAACCAAAATTTTCAGGCAACACATTGTTGGGATCAAGTTGGAGCACAGAACTTTGCCAACTTTTCATGTCGACCCATGCTGGAAGAACAGACTCTGTAAATTTTCAGGATCCTGACATGTTGGGATCGTGTTGGAATGCATTGGAACCATGTTGGAGCTCAAAACTTTGTCAATTTCTCATGCTAGAAGAACAGACTCTGTAAAGTATGCAGGGTCCTGACATGTTGGGATCAAGTTGGAACACATTGGGATAATGCTGGAGCACAAACTTGGTCAATTTTTCATGGCAGGCCCTAGTTGGAACAACAGACTCACACATTTTAAAAAAATATATCCTTTCTATGTATACATACATAAATTTGCTTACAAAAACATGAGAACAACCCATTTAACTCTTTGGAAACTCAGCAAATCACTGAAATTTCAATGGAATTTTTTCCATCAATTGAATTTCAATGGAATTTTTGCCCCCCCCCCCCCCCCTGGAATTCCACTGGTATCTCACTGTTTTTTTTTTTTTACCCTGATCAGAATTCCCAGTGGAATTTTTTCCTCATTTTAAATTCCACTGGAATTCATATATATTTTCCCAGTGAAATTTGACTTATCCCAATCATTATAACATCGCACTCAAACTGACATTATGAAGTCATTGTCATGGTCAAAAAAAATTCTCACTTTACTGCAAAAGATGACGAGTGATGACATGAATATAAGTAAGTTAATCAAAGACATCTTGTGTTGACATTGTCACTTTGTTGGCAAGCAATGAACAACGGCATTTTGAATCATTAAACTCTTAGTAGGCATGTAAAAATATTGTCACTTCATGGGTATGGGATATTCTAAAAACATATACTTGAAATTTTAGCAGTTTACCAGACAATTTTTTTTAAATTTTTTTTCTTTTGAAGAATATGACAGCAAATACACAAACAGCATAAATCACATCCATACCAAGGAGTTTTTGTGATCATGTGGATTATGTTTGATCATGCTCACATCATTGTGCCTCAATATATATCTTCACCCTGAGAGCACAGGGATCAAGTTTCAACTGTTTATACTGTACCAGTCATCCCGACTCATCTAAATACCCAGTGGTTGATTGGCTGAGGCGGGCCTGAAAGCGAGGCTGCCAGGCTGGGCATCGTCAAATTTAAAAGAGCTATGGCGGGTTCATGATTAAGTATTACAAAACATCATCTTGTGATGTTTTTTTAAAGATAATGATGGCTTCAAGGACATTATAGCATACTGGCAGGCATGTGGATAGCTTAAGCTCAAACCTCAGCTCCAAGTGGTATACATGGCCATGGTGCAGTGTGAAATTTGTCCATCTAACAAAGGCAACTGAATGCAAGACTATCATACAAAAGGACAGACCCACATGGGCTGTGGTGATATCCAAGGATTATGTTGACATCATTATTGGCACAAGAGACCAAAGTAAGTATAAATTTAAGCATACTTTCTGCAATGCTCATGAATTTCAGGGTGTGGATCACAAAGAATTCAGCTTTCACAGCATATATGACTCTCCATTGTGTTGTCAGGCTGGGATCTATATATACTGCCTTTAAAAACCCTCTGTATGGTCAGCCACATCAAGATGCCTTGGCCATATATAGCACAGCCTGCCGACTTAGTTTACCCAAACCACAGGGGACTTGACCTGGCTGTAACTAATTAGAGCCCAGCAGATGTACAAAGCTGTGTTGATAAACATTAACGCAATGGCTGTACTGAGATGGAAGATTATATTTAAACACAAATTAACATGCATCAACATCTTGCACTTCCATGATCAAAGAAATCGAATACTGCAGTGAGTATGAATAGAGTAGGCAAATTTTTACTGGAATATTGGTCTTATAGAAAGGGTCATTTGCCACTAAAATAAATAATGTAATATATGCTCAAAGTACATTTCCACTGGCATTCCAATGAAATGTCAAGTTGATTCAAGTGAAATACCACTGCTATTTCAGTGGAATACCAATGTACATTTTTTATGGGGAATTATACAACGAATGAAGGGAAGCCCCCCCCCCCCCCCCCCCCCAAAAAAAAAGTCCACAAAACAAGTGGTCTGAATGATCTATCTGGATTGGATATTATATCTGGTCAGTAAAGCTATATTTGAATGAAGGTTATGAACTGTAACAGACACATATCAGCTGATTGTAGATTCAGCCTCACAGTCCAGCTTTTCCAGAAGAGATGTCATTCTCACCCTTGAAGTTTTCCTGGCTTAAACCCATTTCGTCCAATGTGGTCTTTATGGTGAAAATAGGACATCAGAATATTGTCCAAATTTACATCTAGCCAGGTGAAGTTGCCAAAGGCCAGGGTCAACATGTCATTCTGGACCTTGTGGAATTTACAAATAATATAAATGTTTCATTGTGATCTTTTATTTAGAACTATAAATTGATTTATTGTTTCTCACTTTAATTGTATGATTGCTTACAGAAAGATATTTATGACATATAGTAATCTGCACCTGTAATTTTCCTTGTAGAAGCATATAAAAAAATATCTTGCAAATGAAAAGTTTTCAATATGAAAATGTAAGCTTGTTGGAGTAATTTTGTTTAAAAATATAATGAATTTCAGAGTACAGGACCTGGGTCATTGCATACTGTGTCCGTAAAGTTACTGTAAGACTTTTAAACATGGAAACTGCTGAGGCATGCAAACCCATAAAAGTCCATTTATTTTATGTAAGTACTGGAGCGGTGAAATTCATTTTAAATTGTCAATCAAAACCCATATACAATGTACATGTACTTTGAAAAATCATTAAACATTTCATGCATAGTGGGATAAAGGCAGGAACCCTTAGCAAAGTATTTCAACCAAACTTTTTGACAATTTGTAAATGTTACACTTTTAACATTTTATTTTGCTGTGTCCTTGCACATTTGTTTTCCATTTTTCAGAACTGCTACAAGAAGCATACCCTTGCACCACAAATGGGGACATCAAGCGCAAGCTGCAAGAAGTTGTGAGACCATCTGCTCAACAGTGAGCAACTGCAACCAATGATAATGAATATGGATCTGAAACTCTGGACTGTACAACATTTATGCCGCCAGTTGAAGGAAGGCATATAGTGAACACTTTGTCTTTAATACTGGTGAATCTGTGTATTATACATGTACTATAATACACATGAATTATTATACAACAGCTCTGTCTTCTTGTTTTTTATTCATTATAGTTTTTAGAAGAAAAGTAATGGTGAAAAGGAGGCTCTCTACAACAAAAGATTTGATCTGAAGCCATCTCCCAACATGTTGGGATGTAGGCCCAACGTTTTCCAACATGGGAGATGTTGGGATGCAGGCCCAAGGTTTCCCAGCATGTTGGGGGGACGTCGGGATGTTGGTCCAACTTCTCCCAACATGCTAATAGATGTTGGGATGTAGGCCCAATGTTTCCCAACATGTTGGGATTTGTTGGGTCATTGCTCTGGACAACATTTCCCAACATGTTGGGGGGATGTTGGGATATTGGTCCAACTTCTCCCAACATGCTAGCTAAGAGACTGATACTGTGGAGACCTGACTACATTATGCAACGACAGGAGTCCGACATCATCCCAACATGTTGGGAAATGCTGGACTATAGGGCTTCCTCCTATTAGTCTCCAACATCTCCCAATGTTACTCCAACATCTCCCAACATTACTCTAACTTTTCCCAACATTACTCCTACATCATCCCAACATATTCCAACATGTCCCAACAAAATTTTACCCCTGCATTCAGGCACCTCCTTCTTGTTAATTTGCTAAGTAAATGTTGGGATTTTACCAAATCCCAATGTCATCCCAACGTCTGTATCCCAACATTACCCATTGTCTCCCAACATAGTAAGTCCAACATGATCCCAACATTATCCCAATATAATCCCGACATTAAGTTTTGTAAGGGAATCAACACAATCAAAAGTAGGTGCATTTCATTCACTGCTTCCTGGTGGACTCACTTTGTATTTTCTCACAACCAGGTTATAGAACCATTAAAAAAATTAAGTCAAGTTTATAGAAAACACCCGAATTACTGGTCAATGGTTTTTGTATTGTATGGGAAGCTGTTCATAAACCAATTTCTATAGAATTTTAGGGATCACTCATGGTTTACGAACTAGAGGGCTCTGTGAACTAACAGCCCACGCTCATCTAACCTAAGCTTGTTCACAAAATCAAAGCTGCAACTGAATAGATCTGTGTTGAGCTTTAGCTTAGTGCATATGGCATTCAAGAGTATTTCAAAGATCTGCGAAAAGAAATAAAGTCACCAAAAACATAAATTTTACTGGAGCATGAGAAATTGAAGAATATTTAAAGAGAACTTTAAAAAGAATATTGCTACTTCGTGGAGAAAATACTTGATATTGAGCATTAGAATGCCTATTGCCTTATACAGTAATCAATAGGAAAGATGCATTTACCCATAAGTATCATAATTGAAAAAAATCATTTAAAATCATGAATCCACCGCAGTACCACTTAGTGAACAAGTCGGTTTCACACTTGCACAAGGAACATATTCACAAAGTTTCAGCTTAATCTGAGAACCAGTTCTTCTGGAGAAGTAAAAAATTGTGAAAACACACAAAAATCATAAAAAAAAGTTGTAGCACCACCTGGGGAACAAATTAAGAACTAGGAGTCCCTAGGAGTGTTCCTGTGTGATATCACAGCAATTGGGTGAGCAGTTTTGGAGATTTTTTTAAAGATTTGCTCAATAAAAGAACAAAACAATTCATAAAAAAATATAAAAATCACTGGAGCATGACCATTTAATCAACTTGGTCGAGACCCACCCAAGGTACATTGCCCCCAAGTTTGAAGTGAATCTGGCTAATAATTATTAGTGAAAAATTTGAAATGTGAATTGTGAATTGACGACAGACGAAGCTCGATGGCATAAGCTCTGTTGGCTGACAAGCCAGCTGAGCTGAAAAAAAGGGGTGGGTGATGCAAATGCCAGTCTACTTGGCTTCCTGCACCTTCAACTTCCAACCAAATGGTTTCACAGCGTATTGCTGATTCTTCCATTTCCTACCTTCTAAACTGACCCTCTGTCCTCCTACTTACTATGTACATGTAACTTTAAAATGAAAACCTAGTCAGCACTCATTCCACGTACCATTTAACCAAAGATATTTTGCATTGCCTACTAAATTCTGCCACTTTCACATGACTTGCCATGTAACACATAAAAACAAGGATCAAGGCCCTTGTCAGCAAAGACAGTGGTCCCCATCTTATAAGGCCATCCCAGTGTGCCAGAAATGTGGCTTTGATGACAAATCCCACTGTACATGTACATAAACAACTTGGTCATTTCTCGCACCTTTGCATGCTTTATTTTATTAGGGATGACAACTGATGGGATGTATCCCAGACCTTTCTATTTGCCTTCTTAACTCACCTTCTGTGGCACATACGGATGCTTCTGCAGGCCATTGGTTTTGCGAATAAATGCGTTTTTCACTTTGTGGTTTATGTTGCTGAAGGTCTTGCCATAGTCTGTGCTGTAAACAAAGAGCGAAGATTTTAACCCACTGGCTGAATACATCTGCCAGCCTTGTCGCACCGCAGATCTATAACCTTCCTTCCATTTCAATTCATATAGCTTTAAGAAACAATTGGGGAACAGGTGCTTTCTTGTTTGCCTCACAAAAACCACACGGCCTGCAACATTTCTGTATGACAATTAATATGGGAAATCTGTCAATACAGGAAATCGGACATCAGCCATTATCTTTGCTTGTCATTTCTCACCAGTGATTCTGTCAGGCCATACTTAATTTACATTTCTTCCCACAACCAGGTGTGCATAACTTTCCTCACTGTTGTAAGTCATTTTCCACAGGTCAGTTAATTTAATCTATAGCAAAAATGGTAAAACTCATGAGTTGCAACTCAGGGACAGATCTAGACCTCCAAAACTTGTGGTCAAATCATGACACAAAACAGAAATCACTGCAAAATCCTACCTGACTGTTATATAATTGATACTGCATATTTCTTTAGCCAAATAAATGAAATTCTAGCACCTGGCTAATTGGCTAATGGCACCCGCAGTCCCTGTAACTGATCAAGTGCTATATATAGCTGTGTTATACCATATTAAGAGTTTAAATTATAATGACATCATCATACCGTGAACAGCAGGTAATTCTCATCATGTGAATGATTAGTATATGTATATACATGTATGAAATTTTCAATGTTATAATAAATAAAATGCAATGATAATCTAAAATAATCAAATTTTGATTTTTTTTTTTTTTTACTAAAACACATTCAACAGGTACTTTTCCACCAAGGCTTTGTATCTGCCTGAAAAGATAATAACTAGTCTTCACCAGACAACTATCAGAACATCTTTTTAGCATGGAACACCTTGACATCATGTATCTGTGAGAGAAGCTCCTGATTTCAGCTTAATATTCAACCAAAACAACGTACTTACAAAAATTAGGTACACTACAATGTGAAGTGGTAATCAAATAACATCCATTATACAATAAATCATTTAAAATCATTGAAAAATAATACAAAAGTAAAGTAGATTTGCAATTTATCAACCATGCTGTATCATCATGACCTGTGGTCAGCAGAGCTAAAAACTGGTGCCACAAAAATCTAAAACATTGCTTGTAAACCAATTTTAAACTATTTTGGCTTATTACATGTGCAATTACTAAATTACATGTACAAAATATTTGTTAAAACTTTAAGCCTTACCTTCTATATAAAGTTGACGGTTTTGCAAAAATGAGCATTTCCTCTGTGGTGACAACCAGGATTGTCTGAAAAGAGATAGAAAAATAGATTAATTTTCCATTTTATTCCAGGTTTTTCCTATTCAGTGCATATAGGTTGAATTTGCTACCAAATTGCATGCAATAAACAGAAATCACTATATGCCATACTCACTCTCTGTTACAGTTAACCCATTCCTCCTTTACTCATTTCATACCAGTCCCTGATATTTCCGTATATTTACCTAGATTTAAGACGACAATTGCATATTTAAATTCTTCATGAAAAGAGCTTTCACTCAAGTACCAACATGCTATGTAGTCTTAAGTCAGTGGTTCTGGCACTGCCTGGCAAGTCATGCTGTAGCTGCCGCAAGGGCAGCTGCAGCATGACTTGCCAGGCAGTGCCAGAACCACTGACCAAGGCCTGTGACCATAGTATGGAATGAGTCAAATAAAGACTGAATCAATGGCTTTCCTTGGCATGGATTGGCCACTTACTGCCCACCCCATACCATGGAAAGCTGTTGACCTTGACCATGTGATCTTCATTTGTCTCATCTACAATTCCCCATCAAATTGTTTTTTATTACGGTTGAAATTTGTTAAAACTTTGAAGCAGACACCTGACCAACAGCCCACTTGGGCTGCTTTAACCCTTCCCCTTTAATTAAAACAGAGTCAACAGCTTTCCTTGGTATGGGCTGGGTGCTTTGCAAGGAGAGTTGTTGGCATGGGAGATGTGATCTTAATAGGTCTCGTTAAAAATTTCTTAGTCAAATTGTTTTTCATTACTATTGAAAATGTTGAGCGGACCACATTTGACCACCAGCCGGTTTTGGCCAGTTCGGGGGGGGGGGGGGGGGGGGGTTAGATCTGCTGCATAATGCTGTGCAATGATTAATAGTAAGTCACTGTTGGTACTATATATATGTATATATATATTTTTATATATATATATATATATATATATATATATATATATATATATATATATATATATATATATAAATCAGGGATGAGAATGCTTTTTGGCAGAAAACTCTGAAAATGAGCCAGAAAACACTCAAATGTAAGTGTCTAACCAAGGAAAGTACTTGTATAAATATTTACACAAAAAACTCTGAAAATCAGCTGATCAGCTGAAAATACCCATCCCTAATTATATATATATATATATATATATATATATATATATATATATATATATATATATATATATATATATATATATATATATATATATATATATATATATATATATATATATATATACATATATATACACATCTATATCCCAGTGTGGACAGCCATTCTTGTCATATTAGAAACATGCCAGTGCTTTCTTTCTGTAGCAAATGGCTGTCAACTTGAAATGCAAAATCCTTGCCATCTAAATGCCAATAAAATTCTCATTCCTGTTGTCCACTGTCTTGTAACAGCTTTCGCCATGGCCTGGGTGCCCTGGTCTATTGTGGTGTTGTACAAGCTGCCAGCCTGATGTATGAACCTGCCACAGTCTATTGTGGCAAACAGAATTAATATCAAGTGCAAATGAAATATTTCGTCTGGTAGCCATACTCAAGAGGATATACCACAGTGAGCGTCTAAATGATATCAAAAACATGTCACAGGAAGCCCAATGGCCCGTGTCTTACGGTAGTTGAAAGGATTGAGCCCTGCACAATGGTTATGTGACTTTGACCTCA
Source organism: Hermodice carunculata (assembly GCA_964020975.1). Taxonomy (NCBI): domain Eukaryota; kingdom Metazoa; phylum Annelida; class Polychaeta; order Eunicida; family Amphinomidae; genus Hermodice; species Hermodice carunculata. Next base: position 54,351,751 of record OZ026628.1, on the reverse strand, counting down.
CATAGATGAACTACACGTATGTTTCAAATGTCACCAACAAAACCATACATTTTACTTATCATACTGATACCTGGATTTTTTAGAAACAAGTTTTGTATTGATACAATAACTTTCAAGGATTTTATAGGCCAGTTTACAAGAGGCTATTGACAGCACATTTTGTCAGCATTTCTTAAAAAAAATAACAAATGAAAAAGTGTGTTACATATATATATATTTCAGTGAAGAAGAGTGCTCAACAGACAGGAGTTGCTTCCTCATCTTGGATCAAAGGGCAACATGTCTTTATTAACAGCGTGGATGGGGCTTTGGCCATTCAGTCTCTTGCGCCAAAAGAACAAAGAAAAAAAAAGTACATAGTGGGGGTGGGGGCCCTGAAGATTTAAAAAGAAAATTAACAATTGCCATGATAGGCAAGGAATAATATTACAGTTAGTGTTCCAATTTTTTTTTTTTTAAATAAAAAAAAAAACAAAAACAAACAAAAAAATACGAGAGAATATTCTATGTCTTATTGCATGGGACAAGTGAAATTTCATGCAGGATAAATGAAAATTCAGTAAAATAATGTGTAAATGCTAGGACTAGGAGCACTTGTTGCTAAGCATATGTTCCATCATGATTTGATCATCTACAGCAGCTGTCCTAAAATAAACACATGCATCATTTCAAAGTCACATAGACATTGTTTGAAAACATACCAAATACCATGAAACTGGTCTTGAAAGACCAACAATAAGAACCAGCAAACAGGGCCCGAATTTCGCAAAATTTTGCAAGAATCTTTTTGGATTTTTGTCAATTAGTCTCCTTTTTAAACCAGGGACGTGTTATAGATGGACTACCAACGGCGGGGCCCCCTTTGTACCATCTATGTTGCCGCTGCTCAAGTGATCGGGTTTTTGAGCGAGCACCTTCAGTGCTGAACAAACACAACACAACGGTCCGCGCTGGCCTCTGGCAATCTCGTGGGCCAGGTCACGCGATGAAAGGCGAGAATAATCGCGTCACCGACTGAAATGTGCAAAATTTTTCACCGTGTTCCACATTTTAAAGTCAAAATTTAGCATTACGCCGGACTCAGCTACAAGAAATGAAACCACCTTCATGATCCTATCGGCATACAGTATCCATCTAAAACTGCATTTGTTATTGCTGATTACGGCGTAAGGAGTTATTACGCACGCAAGTTGTCTAACTTCGCATCATTTTGGACAGAAAAAATGCAAAAACTAGCCCTTTTATCGGCCGATTTCAACGAAAAACACATCGATGGACTCGCACGGTTCTGATTCAAACGATGAGACTGGTTGCGCACGAATAAAACTCTCCGTTTTTGAATTTGGTACAATAGCACACCCGATGTAAGCCTGGTGTATGTAAACCGAACGCGGAAACATAGATGGAACAACAAACGGACTGAGCAGGGGGGATTAACTTGAGCGGCGCTAGTGAACACGCTTTGTGGTCGTCGCGCCCAGTTGACCACTAAAGGGATTAGTGCTCCCGTTGGTAGTCCATCTATAACACGTCCCTGTTTAAACTAAGACAAGTTCAGGAGAATATTTACGAGAGTGGATTCTCGGATTCTCGCCAAAATTTTGGCCCTTAGCAAACCACGACCTTTAAAAACAGGTGGTCTTTCATTGAAGCTATAAATGGCATGAAAAGCACAATGCAAAGCATCTGAAAAACCAATCTTTTAAGCCAGGTGCCACTGTCTCTCATTTAGCTGGTCTTTCAAGAGAAGGTGATAATTGGTATCGTGTATCCATGACTTAACATTCTGAACTTTGCAGTTTTGGGGTTTCGTTATTGCTAAAAGCTATGATGCAGTGAAATAATTACATACATGTAATTTATGTGCACATGCAGGATGGGAATAAGTATAAGGTGTGCAAAGAAAACAAGAAATTTATCCAGCAGTTAGTTTGAGCTACTTCACATATTCCTTGTTTCATTTTTTTTAATGAAATTTTGTCATCAGTGACATTACCACTGGATCATTCTGAGCAATCAAACCAAAAAAAGAGAGAGAGAGAAAAAAAACCTCTTTTCTTTACAAAGCTGACACAATGTATATATATATATATATATATATATATAAACACAGGTGTTTACTCACTGTCCATGACAAAGAGAGCAATTGTTATCTAAGTGTGCTACTGCGCAAATGTTTCACTAGTTTTAATAGTTCATCTGGTTTGGAAATCTATACTTCCAGATGTTGGGATTCAGCAGTAGAGTTGAGGGGCCATGTTTTTTTGTTTTGGTTCAGAAATACATGAAAGATGTGGCACTATAGCTCCACTTTGCATTACATACAGGGCTCGACAATTTTTTGAAAAACCACTTGTCTGCAGGGCAAGTAGATTTCAAAATCCACTTGCCCATATGCAAAATCCACTTGTTCTGATATAACTTCTATAAACATTTTATTTCCATCAATGCTAAGGCCTATATAAAGGCCTAGCTAAACCATTTACCCAAAAATGTATTTGCCACTTATTGTCGCTTGCAAACTCGCAAAAAATATTTCAAATTTTACCACGATTCTAGCTACAACTGTTATAATAGTGAAACTAGCAAAATATTAAAAATACAAATTGAAAAGTAAGCTATTTGCATGGGGTGACTAATGATGAAAAATACAGTGTAATTTCTGGGACTATATGAGTCCGTATCCCTGGTAAACTTAAATCAAGATTAAATAGTTGCATTGGTTTCAGAGTCCTCTTTTTTGCTGCCTCGGATGCCGTGATTGAATGCATATCGTTTGCGTACCTACCATGAATGCTATCAGAACACCATAGTAAATTTGCGTAAGCAGCATTGGCAAGACCCTCGCAATAAATGGCATTCTTAATTTAAATTCAAAAGAAAATTTTAATATTTCAAGTCAGAAATGGAGTGTGTGCACCATCACCATCTTTCCTGCAACTGTATACAAACAGCTGCTTTGGCCATGTGGTCTGACGCACAACACATCACCCGATTGGGCAATTGAGTCACATGCAAAAATGAGCTAATCACGCCTCCTGTTACAGTGATTTCATCATGGCTCCCAACCAGTGAACATGTGTGAATGTGTCGTAATTTGCAGAGGGAACACACAAACAGGAAGCTTTGTTTATATTGTAGCATGTGAAAATAAAGATTCCAGTGTTCATTCCAACAATTATTTGGAGTCACAGGCAAATATGCAAAGGTAGGGGATAGAGGGAACTGCCGAATGTGTCCCAAATCAGTCTGTGAGACTGGGTCAGTTCAACGCAGATCCACTCCATGCTGTCACTTGCATGTGACTGGCAGTTGTGTGCCCGGTAAGTCATTTCACGGCACCTATACATGATCTTTTTTTTCCCCAGCACTGTTAGAACCCACCGATAAATGGCATTTGATGTTAATTTGCAGATGAATTTGCCACGCAAATTTTAATATTTTTTGACGCTGCTTTGACATTGCTGGGGCATATCACACTGACAGTGAGTAGTGTGACCCCGCTCAGCAAGCCAATAACTGCTGGTACCTTTGATATATTAATTGTATGTATGCTACATGGACAGTGAAAATATCTGCTTGTGTTGACAGAAATAAAGTTTTGATGAACACAGCTCCTGACCACATAATTGTTCAAACCTGGAATGCAGCCTTGCAAACAACTGCGACTTGTAATTGTGTCACAAAAACTTGAGGAATAGATTTCTCAGCAAAAAAAAGTTGGTTGCCCGACCGGGCAAGTACCTACTAATTTTAACTTTCCCGAGATTAAATCTGACTTGTCCTGGGCAATCAGACACATGAATTGTCGTGCCCGATACAGTTTCTTCAGAACAGGGAACATGGGCCTGGAATTGTCTGTGGAATCCTCATAATATAGGAGCCTGATACAGCTAAGCCTGCATCATGTACATTTATGTAAATATACACAAAGTTGGACCCTCCTGATAAATATTTACAGTCAACATGGGCATGGTAAAAGTCTGACAAACCTGATACCCCTAACAAAACATTGTTTTTCCACAATTATATGTTCAGTGTTCATGACTATCTCTTTTGCCGTCAACTGCGAGTAAAGTCCAAGTACTTAAGATGAACCTTTTTGAATTATAAAATTTGTACTAAATAATTATTCTTTGTAAAAAAAAAAAAAAAAAAAAAAAAAACCTTTCATTCAAGTCCCAGCCTTTGGTCCCATAGAATCTAATGGTCCAGGTAAACAGCTTCTTTTGGAATGCTTCGGCGGCAAATGGGAAAGCAAACTGTTGACTGAGTCGGAAACTTGGCAGTGAAAGCGTTAAGTTGCACATCAGTGTGCCCCTTGCATTCATGACGGGAAGGCACCTGATGTAGACTTATTGATTTTTGGGTGCAAGCAGCTCACAAAATGGTAGAATAACTAGGCCAGTCTTTAAAGTAGATACTTCAGCGTCAACAATAATCACATACACAATGAACATCTCTTTTATTTGGCTTGCAAAATAGAGAAAATACTTGTGCAATCCATAAAACAGAAGGGATGTGTGAGCCATCCTCAGCTGTCATTGACATTCAACTCATAATATGGCCCACTCTACTCTAGGGGATGAGGATTTTGGAGAGAAGTGAAAAATGTACATTCCATTTCAATGACCATTGATTTGCACTGTAATCAACCAGAATGCATGCATTAACTGAAAGGTACCCAAAATAAAAATTTTGTTACAAATCGGGGATACATAATATTTGCAACCTGTTGAACACTTCTGTTTAATCCATAAGCTATATTTTCGGCAAGTTTCAAAACAATCAGAGTAATGGTTTTGTAAAAGAAGTCAAAAATGGGAAACACACAAAAAGTCACAGAAAATATAAAACAAGCGGACAGCAACAGTCCTGTGCTCAGCTGACGTACATATACCCTTGCAACTTTATTAGATTTGCCCTCAAAAAAGAACTAACAAATTCTTTAAAAATCCAAAAAATCAATGGAATCTGTCCATTTGAACAAAACTGCTATACACCCACTGAATGTATCTTGTCACCAAGTTTAAAGTCAATCTGACTGATGGTTCCCGAGAAGTCAAAACTGTGAATTAGCATTAGACTGCCCATTGACTTACATATAATAGTAATAAATAGGAAAGGTGCATTTACCGGTAACCACCTGAATTAAAAAAAATCGTGAAAAATCAGGAATTCACAGGATTGGCTCGTAGTAAAGTATTTGGGTTAACCCTTCCATAAAGAACATATCCACAAAATTTCAGCTTAATCTGAGTGATGGTTCTGGGGAAGTCCAAATGGCAATAACACATAAAAAATCTTTAAAAAATTAGAAAAAAAAATTGCAGTGTCACCTGTTGAATACATTAAGAACTAGCTGGGTCCCTTGGAGTGTTCCTGTGTCATATCAAAGCAATTGGGAGAGCGGTTTCAGAGAAGAAATTTTAAGATTTGCCGCAGAAAAGAACAAAAAGTTAATTAAAAATACCAAAAATCACTAGAATGCGACCATTTGAACAAAATTGGTAGAGACCCACCCTTGATAATTGGTGTATTTTTACCTACCGAAGTGAAGATCAGTTCTAGCAGTTCAGCATAGTTTGAAATAATTTAGACACTAGTTGTATGGTAATCTTGACAGTGTGCTTCCTTGAAAGGAAATGCACATGATTCAGGTTAAAATCCAATTGTTTTTCTTTTGAGCTCATCAGTTATTATCTGTGCTTGGTTTCCAGCCACATGTCCTGTAGTAAAATAGTGTGCCACTAGATGGCACTATATGTATAGTAGTAATATTTTCCATGAATATTTTGTTTATTTTCATTGGTAAGTGTTTTAAAATATGGGACTTTTGACACTGGTTGGAAATGATACCTTTTATGAATAAATATGGAATAACGTAATCAATATTGAAAAGTGAAAGAAGTATTCAAAGGCTTTCATCTTTTTCTGGGGACAACCCTGATATCATGTTTGCAAAACAAAAACACTCAGATACATATCAGACCTAAAACACAAGAAAGCCAGAATGACTAATTCCAAGTTAACTAAGTTATTTTGCATACAAAATTTAATTGGATCATGGCAGCTGGGCTAGTGCTAGGAATTTTTGCCCCTTAGCCAATTTGGCTAAAACTACAAATCTCTTTTAGCCAAATGGAATCTTCTTTAGCCAAATTTTAGTCCAATAAATCTGACACATATAAAGTCAAAACGCAGCCCCCCCCCAGCCCGCCCTCCTAAAAGACCTTAAAAATATTTTGTCAAACACACAACCATACATACTTACATTGTTATTAAAATAAGTAAATTTTCTTTTCTTTTTTATTTTTTTTTTCTAAAATAAATTGTTAAGTTATGAAACTTGGACATATGATAAGGTTAGTGACCAAGACATGTCAGAATTTAATTATATTATGATTTTAATTTATAATCCTAGTTTTGAAAAAATTGTACTTTTTGAGCCAATTTTATGAAAATTTGTTCAGATAATGGTTATGATACTTTGATTATCATCGTGATTAAATCAACAGAAATATATTTAAATCACTGCTGGTATATTTATCATAGCTGAATTTAGAGATAAAATATTAAAAGGAAACATCAATTTTCAAGATAACTTTTAATAATTTTCTTTTGGAAGAAGCATAGCTCATTCCAGAATAGTTTTTTCTTTTCTTTTTCTTTCCCTTTTTCTTTCTTTTTTTTAAATAACTGGAGTTGACAGTGGTAAATGATGCTTGTAGTAAAGAGTTATTAAAGTATGAACAAAGTTAAAACATTAGATATAAAAAAGTAAGAAAATATGTGTATATTGCATTATGTTCACCTTGACAACAGACAAAATACTGTGTAGGTGTACTAAACCATTAAACAGGCCTGTCAATGGGTAGGCCTAATATCTATTGAGAATCTGCCGATATTATACAGTTTTATCTTGGCTGCTTGAATCAATATTATTACTTCCTTTAAGTCAATGTTAACAGAAATAAACTTAAAGTATCAAACTTGATTAAAAAAAAAAAAAAAAAAAAAAAAAAAACAAACAAACAAATGCTTGTTAATTAAAAATCTGTAAAATATAGAAATACATGTACCAAATTTGCTGCCCATATCTGAAGGAACACAAGCGTTTTTCATTTTCGTCAATAGATGGCAAGACTACTACACATGTCCCAATGTCAAGGTCAATCAAAAAGAGCATGGCACCCGCGAATTTTTCACTTGTTTATTTCAATGAATTTCTTCACTACAAGGCATTTATGAATCATGGCAACTCTGTCTGTGGTCATTAGTGGATAGATACAATGTTTTGACAAGGAATCCTATAATATGAAGACCTAAACTGGGAGCTGGAAGTCATGATATGACCTTGATCAAGTATGTATTTTGGACAGCTTGTTTACGCGTGCCGAGTCAAAAAGCCATTTTGAGATTCACAGAGAAGTACATCGATTCATTTATGCCTGAGCAAAGCAAGGACGTAATATTATATGTCTTTGAATGTATTTTCTTATTCTCTGAAGTCCACTTTGAAGTTGAATAAAGTTTTCTTTCCGTTATTTCGATAATGCACCTCTGTTTTTTGACCAGAATATCCGAGAACAAAACCTGTCCTGGAAAATTTTATCTTCGCCAAATTGGTGAACTTATTCGAACTTTCTTTCACCAGTGGCGAATTGGCGAATGGCTAGCGCGAGCCCAGTGGCAGGTGCTTGTTTTAAACCCTGCGTATTGATCCCCATGGTGGATGTCCTCAGACCACATTCATAAAATACAGATTCCACAGTATCACAAAGTTTAGTAATTAAGTATTTATGTCTGGGCTTGCATGTTGACATTCCCATGTTAAAATACTGTACATGTACAGGTCACTGTGTTTCTTTACCTTATATATACATTTACTGATATTGATTATCATTCAATTCTGATAATGTCTGTAAACATCCAAAATTCATGTAGCAACTGCACATAATAGAGGTAGTCAGTGGCACTAGTCTTCTGAGACCAGATTTTCAGCACCTTTACAATGTTCACTTGGCAGTTTTGACATTATTTATATCTCCTAAGTCTGAGAGAAAGCATATCTTAAGAACCCTAAGTTGGTCATCCTAGAATTGGTCTTTCAGTCCAGGTTTCACAATACATAAATGTACATGCATACATACATATAAATACCAACACATGTGGTCATATAATCAATCTAGGTTTATGGTTATGGTACAGTCGCTCCCTTTATGTGCTGTGGGCAAAAAACTCTGCAGACACAACTTTCCAGATTCAAATTTCTCGTGCAAAGGTCTTCCATTCAAATGCCAACATGTAGGCCAGATGTCATTGAAGTAGCTTCAGCTAAAATGATTGGTCCACAACAACAATGTGAAACTAGAACAGGCTGATTTTCCAACAGAAAATCAAATGTCTCCCCCTGCACCCTTGCTATTGTCACCCTTATTTTCAATAATAGGCATACCGATTCCAATGATCTACAGATTAAAGGTGAAGGTACACATTTAATTGACATTTCAAAAGGCTGATTTTTGACGAAATGCCCATGTGACCTTGAAAAATAGGTCAAGGTCATACATCTGCAGTTACAAGCAAGGTCTTATAAAAGTCTACATAATAGGAACCTCTGTAATTCTCATAGGCCCATGTGTTGTTCAACCCTCTCAGACACAAAAAAAAGTCTACATAGAAACATAATCACACAAAATGTCAACCTCTTTCAGTCAAATCTTTCGCGAGTGCATCTGCAATGATTTTTAAAAAGTGGCCACGTGACCTTGAAAATAGGTCAAGGTCACCCATCTACAATCCCAACCTAGTTCATATTATGGTACATAATCATGTCAAATTTCAACCTCTTAAGTCAAATCCTTGCAGAGCTATTGTGTCCGCGTCAATTTTACATGACATGCCCACGTGACCTTCAAAAATACGTCAAGGTCATACATCTACAATTACAAGCAAAGTCTTACAAAAATCTTACATAGAAACATAATCACACAAAATATCAACCTCTTTAAGTCAAATCTTTCTACAGTGCACCTGCAATGATTTTTAAAAGTAGCCATGTGACCTTGAAAATAGGTCAAGGTCACCCATCTACAATCCCAACCTAGTTCATAATTTGGTACATAATCATGCAAAATTTCAACCTCTTAAGTCAAATCCTTGCTGAGTTATTGCGTCCGCGTCAATTTTACACAACATGCCCATGTGACCTTGAAATATAGATCAAGGTCACCCATCTGCAATCCCAAGCAAGGTTTTATATAGGAACATCTACACAAAAAATTTCTACTTCCCAAGTCAAATCTTTCTCGAGTTATCGTGTCTGCAACGCACACAACAATGTGTTGCAGAAGAACAAGAAGAAGAAGAGGATGAACCGGAAGAAATGGGCGCAAAAACAATATGTTCCCCCGTTGCACAGGGAGACATAATGATCACTACGGTTTCTGCCAGAGGGTAAAAAAGTGTAAAATAGCATACCCTAAAAAATCTCAAGGGTACTTTTGCTTACCTTAAGATTTTAGCAGAAGGGAACAATTTTAGCATATTTTACCCTATAACACCCCATAAAGGATTCATTATTAGAATATTTACTTGAGAATATGAAAATCTGAGTACCCTAAAATTTCACTCTGGCAGAAACCCTGATCTCATGCATGAATTTTTGTCCCACTGGGAAAGAGTCAAGGTGTCACCAATATATTTGTGTCCCATTGGGAAACAGTTAGTACAGTGTTGCAGATATTTTTGTGTCCCATCAGAAGAAGAGTTACATGTATCGTGTAATGGATCTACAGAATCAGTGAGTTGCTATTTTTCTGTCTGGAAAGATTGTTGTTGGTGGGGAAAATCGTAAGTGACCACAGGTCTGAGCAATTTTCCCCACCAATAACGATCCCAGGTGAGAGAAAAATTGTAATTAACTCTACAGCCAAGTAAGATTTTGTTTACTGTATGTCTAATTGGATATTCATTGTGAAAAATATATATCCTAGGGCTAATTTTAATGTTGATCTGGTCTGATATTTTGAGAAGTCAAATATGTTAATTGTTGATTGATGGATATCAATGCAAGACAAAGAACCTCAGTTGATTGACAAGTTGGCTGAGGTGAAAAAATACTCCCCCCCCCTTCCAAAAAAAAAACTAAACCCCTCAAAAAGGAAGAACAAAAATAAAAATGTAAACATGAATTTCCTCTTCTTCCTCTTACTCCTTTATACATTCATGAAAACAGATTGGATGCACCTGCACCCATGGTGGCCTGTATCATTGTCTGCATGTATCAATATTATAGATATGTCTACAGACTGAACTGACTTCATGCAATACGCCGTGTGCATAGTAATTTCCCGCCACAAAGCACGGGTTTGACGTATGGCCATCACCGGGGACGTGCAGGTCACATCACTGTCAACAACAGGTCCATATGTTCATTTCTCACAAAATTAGCGTTTTTTGAGAAATATACGTTCACAAATGCCAAAACTGGTATTCATCTAGTATTTCCCAAGCCATATATACAGAAAATGTTCCATCCGCCTTTGATAAGTATTCTTTTTTTTCCCAAAATATTAGTGATATCTCACTTGTCCGCACAGGTACCTACCCGCACCTCGCCATATCCTGCCAAGCAACACCAGGAAATCAGGTATGCAGTTGTAGCGGGAAATTAATATGCATATCTCCTATTACTCCTGCTTGTTCAAACTTTTTCCCTTCAAGTCCCAACTATTTGTAGCACCCATACAATGATCGAAACCTGGCTTGAAAGGCCAACACTGCGAATGACCAAATTGTGGTCTTAAGGTGATCTCTGGCACCAGGTAAAACATGAAAAGTACTAAGCACAGTATATTCAAAAGGAAGTCTTCCATGGGAAGTGGTCTCTCATTGGAGTGGCCTCTCACAGCAGGGACCATTGTTCAGTGTTTGCTACACAGTGAAACCTGTCTTGAAAGACCACCCCTAGGCATGACCAAATTGTTATCTCTCAAAACAGTGGTCATTAACAGCAGGAATCGTCTCGAAACCATTGAGCTGGATGCAGCACGAGTCATTACTGGGGCTTTTGCCCACAGAAGTCTTGAAAAAATTTATATCGAAACAGGGTGGGAAAAAGTTAGGGGAGCGCAGAAGTAAATACAAGTTAGTACTCATGTTCAAAATTGTCCATGGGATAGCTCCAGCATATCTCTGTAAACTATTACCAGGAACAGTTTCAGCTGGACCAAACAGATACGAACAGTTGATGCAAAGAAGAGCACACTTTACAACTCTTTCTTTCAATCGACTATTCCTGAGTGGAATTCTCTGTCTCGATCAGTCAGGAGTCTTGATAATTTAGATGAGTTTAAACGGGAGCTAAATCGATCCAAACCTAAACGTAATGAATTATATTATTTTGGAGATAGGAAAGTTGCCATCATTCACACGAGAATGCGCATGGGCTGTAGCCAGCTGAATGATGATCTATACAAAATTGGAGTTGTGGAGTCGCTATCTTGTTCATGTGGAGCACACACCGAAAGTGTTAATCACTTCTTTTTTGAATGTAAATATTATCTTCCTTTGAGGAATGAGCTGCAAACCAAAATAGTACCCTTTGGTAACTGGAACTTGAAATCTGTGCTCTTTGGCATTGAAAAGAAAGGAATTACTAAAAATCAAAACGAAGAAATTTTTGGAGCAATTCATAATTACATAAAGCTTAGCGGAAGATTTAAAATCTAACTTTGTATTTGGTAGCTTGTAAACATACAAAAATGATAATTGTATACACTGTTATGCTCACACATTGTACCATCTTTCTTCCGTATCCCCTACATTGTTGTCCTGTAAGTCCTTCTCTGGTGAAATGGTGTTCAAAATCTCTATGTTGTCTCGTTTTATATGTACAAGAGGCCTTCATATAAGCTAGTGAGCCTGTTGGCCAATTGCTTTTTTTTTTTTTTTTTTTGCAATAAAATATGTTTAAACCAACAGCAGGAATGAATAACATGAAAAATACTAACTTAGGCAAGTCATCTCGAAAAAGGAGGTCTTTCAAAACTGCAGGTCTCTCATCTTGGAGTGGTCTCTCAAAAGAGAAGACCACTGTGTGCTTGAGATTGGTCTATGGCAAAATGTGAAAGCTAGCACCTTATTCAGTTGGTCTGAGGGTTGAAAGATGTAACCTCTACATGTATCTGCACAAAGAGAATATTATAACATGATGACCTGCAAGATTTATTTTCGTATCAGTGCAACCTTTTGAGAAAATGTCCAAGCTCCAAGCCATTATAATTCACGCAGGCCTGAATAAAATAAAGGCCCCAAAATGTCATGCTTTACCTAATATGAAACATGCATTTTAACTTGAACCAATAAAACATAGATGCATAATGTCACTAGACAATGGAGACATTAAAGCACCAATTTTGATGCACAGTAATATATATGAACAAGGCATACTGGCATGAAAGGGAAGGGGGAGGGAGGAAAAAGAATCTTCTCATTCTAGAAAAAAACATGTCAATTCACTTTTGTTCACAAAAGTTAGCCAGTGCCAGACGGTGACCTACATCTCAAGAAGTACGGAGTTGTGAGGTCATCATGTATGGAGCTGCTACAATCCTCTTGGTGTACAGCTAGGAGAAGCAGGTTTTATTTCAGCCCGAAGTCCCATAATAGAAAGTATATAACTGAAAAAAAATACCGTTCAAAGAACGCAGTAACCTTCGGCCGCCTTCAATCTCTTTTGCTGTAAGTGAATAGGAATAGTGTCCCATAGTATCAGTTGGTGACCTGTTTGTGACCTTGAAAATTAGGTCCAGGTCAATTATGCTTACATACAAAGCATGCCTTATAGTGGTGTGCTATCATATGCAATTTGAAAGTCCTGTCTCAAAAGCTTCTGAAGTTATAGTGGGAAACAAAATTTCAATGAATAGGTCACTGTGACCCAGATACTTGACCTAGTGACCTACTTTTGATTCATGACACATTTTTTGGTTATGATACATGTGTGTATAAAATTTTATGTCACAGACTTAAATACTTCCTTACTTATATTAATACCACCATTGTGCACTTTGACCTCAAAAAGTATGTCAAATATAGTATAACTACACCATTGTGCACTTAACTTATGACCTCAAAAAGTAGGTCAAATACAAAGCTATGACCTCGATTTTCAATAGGCTTCTAGATCACTCTATGAAGCTTCTTGTGTGTAAGATTTAGATTGCTAGATGCAGGCTTTCAATAGTTAGAGCGGTAACGTTGCTTAGCACTTGACCACTGTGTTACCTTGAGAATTAGGTCATGGTCAACTATGCTTGCACACAAAGTACGCCATATAGGAGTGTAATATCATGTGCAATTTGAAAAGTCCGGTCTCAAAAATTTCTGAAGTTATGGTGGTAAAACCATGGGATGGACAGATGTCTCTACTATGATACACTTATGTAGAAAAACATGACCCATATTCATAAATATCAAACCCAACAATGACTGCAAAGAGATTCCAGAGTTACCAAAGCATCAACATTCATCTTCCAATACCAATGTGACTTGAGACAGGCAGTCAACCACAAAAGGCAACGGACGGACGGACGGCGCAGGGTACGGCAATACCTGTCGGCCTCATAAGGCCGAAGGGTAACAATCACAAACGCTAAAGTAATGTATAAATGGAGCAACCTGTATCATGTCTTTTGCGCCAGAAGAAATTCCTAACTTGTCCAAGATGGACCACTGGGTCCGTCTCGGGCAATATGGGACTTCGCAGAATGTAAGTGCCATCATATAACATCACAGTCTAATTTTCCTCAATATAACTTGCCACCCGTAACATGGCTGTTTGACTCATAAGATTTCACTTTTTTTGTACAGATGTCTCATAAATTTAATGTTTGGCTTTTTTATCAAGTGAAGAATTTAAGAGTCAAAACAAGGTGGCCGCCAGTGCTAGCAGTCTTTAAGGTTGCAAAGTGAATAACAGCGGTACTGGCTTTATGCAACCACTGCTGTGAGCAACTGCATTGCTTATACTGTAGCCACTACAGGCCAGGACATAGGTGTCCGTTTCTTTGTCAAATTACCTGCAGTGACAGGTCACCTGCTGTATGTGGCCACTTTTTCTTGGCAGAATGGGTGGCCACATGCAGCAGGTACCATTGTCATTACAGTAGTCCCTCCTTTGAGATACCGCCCCTAGTGCCACCCAAAAGGCGGTCACATAAAGCAGGTGGTCCCTCAAACAAGGTATAAAGAACATGAAAAGTACTACAGAAAGACCTTACAACTGTGGTCTCGCAAAGGAGGTGGTCTCCCAAAGGAGTGGCCTTTCAAAGGAGGGACTACTGTATATATATTCAGAAGACGTGTCCTTCATTTGTGGTGAGGATTGATGGGGGCAAATCGTCCAGATCTTGTCCACATCAAACTTTTTCCCCCCATTTATTTTCACCCAAGATTGTTCCTAGATACATATTTGTATGACAAATTTCCCACACAACTGCGTACGTGACCATGATACAGCTTTGTTAAGTTGCAGGCCTTTGCACTTCCCAGACATGTGCCCTTTCAGTTTCACATTGGAATGCCATCCGTTTTCTCTTTAAAGACCCCAATTACTAGCAACATATCTGGGCGTTTTTGATACAGTGACCTGGCAGACCATGCCTGAAGATTCCAGGATGTCGAGACTGATTGTTGTGAACAATTTGAAACTGATGTGTTATGGTCTCTTCTTGAGAAGATTTTAAATGTTTTGAACTGGGAAAAAAAAAAAAAAAGAAGAAATATGCAGGGTTTCCGCCAGAGGGTAAAGAGGGTAAAATAGCATACCCTAAAAAATCTCAAGGGTACTTTTGCTTACCCTAAGATTTTAGCAGAAAAGAATAATTTTAGCATATATTATCCAGAAATACCCCATAAAGGCTCATTATTAGAATTTTTACTTGAAAAAGTGGAAATTTGAGTACACTAAAATTTCACTCTAGCAGAAACCCTGATATGGCATATCTGGTGATGTCATTTTCACTACAGTGGTCCCCCTCTTATACGGCCATACCAAATGTAGCCAAAAAGTGACCTTATAAGAAGGGTGGCCTCTCTTGAGGGGGAGAATATAATGGAAACAGCATACTTTCTGCACAAGAATGCTGGCCTTTCAAAAGGGGTGGTCTCTTGTGAGAGGAGCCTTATAAGAGGGGGAACACTGTATAACAAATGGTTAATGTAGTTGAAAGCTGTGCTAACTGACAAAAACAGCCTTGTCTGCATCAAGAGCTGATTCCAATAGGTTACAGACCACAGTTGTGATTGGCTGGTTGCGCATCCCAACGGAGATAGTCCGTAATTGTGAAAATACTGTGCTTTCAGCATGCTGTATCTTCTGTTTAAATAAAGTTAGCTAAGTCAGGTTTGCTGCATCGCAGAGTGGCTTCATTGGTGGTCATATAGGTGCACTGTCTTCCAGGCCAGGTGGGAACTTTATGGTGGGGAAGGACAATGATGTGACCCTGGCAAGAGCACAGTTCATACACCTGTATAAAGCTGACATCTGGGTGTTGTTTCGTATTTCAATTATCACAAATTAACGAGCTGGGAATTGTTTGACAAAAATCTGTCCATATTTTTCTGACATTTTTATCTGTTAAATGCCGTTCATGGAATTTCAAAATACCAAAATGCTGAATTTTTAGACTGAAAAATGCTAATATGAAAAATAGAAGGATTTATAACTGTGGTCTGTGGCCTGTTAGGGCTAACTCTGAATGTATTGGGACCCACATGGTCATGTTGTTATTCTATTATCGTCCATCAAGCAAGTAAAAAATGGGAAGTCAGCACTTTTTGACAGCTGCCTGGACAATTTTGAGTGATCCTAACAGCTATTACATGGATAGAGCATGCAAGATATGGTCCTGGGACTGTAGATCACAAGGCAAATGGTTCGGGCTATGGTATCGTGTACCTCAGGCCAGCTTATGACAGGAGAAAAGAAGTTTTACACCCACAGATCGGCTGTGAATATAAAGTTTAACAGTCTCAATTTTCCAAAAATTCATGAAGTATCACATTTATGTCACAAATCATTGTGCATCTATAGACATGTTGCACTTATCAGTGGAACCACACTGCATAAATAATAACAGGATTCACTGCAAGACATTTAACAAGTGCACAGGCTATGCCTCCTTTACTGACTGCTTGGTAGATAGCTAGCTTCCATAGCCCTTTGCATTTAGCGATACCTGTCCCTGCACAAACTGCTTCCTCTGGGTACAAACACACCAATAAATCACACAACTATGGCCTAATATAAATGTTCCCTATACATGTGCATTAGTGTTTGCAAGTTACATCTGACAACTAAATGGAAGAGAAAGACATATTGGGATTTTCTTTCCGACAACCTGCTTCCATGAAAGAATCTGTCAGCCAAAGGTTTGCATGTATGAATTTGAGGCCTCATATAAAACACAAGGCAGGCCAGGTGGCAGAACTAGAAAACACCATGCCATAGCCTCACAGCATAGGTTATCCATGCTACACTTCAATATCATCATGACTGTGGTATTATTCAATGCTTTTCATATTTATGAACAATCATGAATAAACTGAATGTTAGTTTCTGCGCACAATATACATAAGCCTCTAATTTGTTTACACTGCCAGTATTTGTTCACTGAAACTGCCACACAAGACAAATACAGTGAAAACTTGTTATAACGACACCATCTGTTCCCTGAGAAATGTTTCAGACAACTGAATATGTCAGATAATTTATGAATCAAACGACCAAGAAAAAGAACTTTTGCCATTCAAAACTTGTGTCATTATGTGGGATATGTAAGTGTCATTATAATGAGGTTTCACTGTATCAAAGACAGGGTCAGTCTTTCTGCATGTTCAAGCTTGTGTTCAATAAACATTGTGCTATTTGTAGGATGTGATACTAATTGGTTTTGACCGGTTAATACCACACAATATTGCTCTATGATAACTGATACATGTATGACAGATGACAGCGGAACCCCAGGAGCACATCTGGACTTTGAAAATCATGAGCCAAATTAGGAAATAAAAGTAAAATTCACGGAAAGTTCTACATGTACCTGGGTCCTTTATTAATTCAATCTTTTTAAAATGATGGAGCCTCTTGCAAATTTCTTCAGCCGAACTGAACAAACAGTAGAATTTGACTACTTGGCTAATGGCACACACAGTCCGTGGACCGTGCATGATACATCTTTAAGTCAACACCCAGGATGCCTTCAATCATATACTTGGGAGAAAGAGTCTGACGTGTATGTTCACTGATATTTTTCATCAGTTTGTAGACTGCACATGTATGAGAACATTATTTTCATAATTAATGTACAGTGGTCCCTGTCTCGAGAGTCCACTCCAATGGGAGGTCACCTAGCTTGAAAGACCACTTTTGGCAGGTCCCTGCTGCTATTTTTTCCAAGTTATTGCACCTCTCTTGAGAGGCCACTTTTGGGCCTGCCCTTGGGGTAGTCTCTCAAGACAGGAGCTACTCTATGTTTGTTGTCAATCTTATGAGCTGGCAATCTGTTTCTCCTTGTCCTCTTTTATTGGTATCAAAGGTCTGATATGAAATCATAAAATATCGTATTACTAGCATCAACTTTTATGAAATTTAAGACCACATTGGATTGGACATTCAGGGATGAGGCAGTCTTCAATCTGCCTATCACAGATGTTGATGCAAACTTTCATAACTTGTGGCTGCACCTGATTGGACGGTCAGGGACCAAACTGTCTTTGGGCTGGAAATAAAAAAAGTTGCATTCTTCGGCTTTTCCGTTACGACTTTTTTCAGGGGGTCACATGACGGGAAATTCAGGGGAGAAGAGTAGGTTTTCACAAATTTTACATGTGAACAAACAAGACTTCTGACCCTATAGAATTTTCTCAGATGGTATTTCAGGTGGTGAAAGGGTAACAATACTCCATTTGAGAGCTAACAAAAAAAAAAAAAAAAAAAAAAAAAAAAAAAAAAAAAAACAAGGCTAAAAGCCTAGAGGTGGGGCTTTTTGTTGTTTTTCCTTTGCTTTCATTAGGGCATGAACATATGTTTACATGTATAATATACATATACATGTATATGAAATTTGAGTACATTTGCGAGTAAATATTCAAGGCTATTATAGTAATATCTGTCATACCTTAATTTACCGGGCTTAATATGAATATTTTGTTAACATTTCAATGTATGTAGGTTTGTGTATGATCAAACAAAAATTTATTTCTAGGGTGGGAGCAAGCGTATTTTGGAGATTGTTTATGCGCACGCGTAATGTGTTATGACATATGTAAATCAGCCACAGTGACGTATGAAAAGACCTGTTGCTGAAGCCACTGCGAAGAGGTGGAACTAGAAGAAGACGTGAGGATTGCTCAGTAGTTTCACAAGTAAGTGTGTGTTTTTCATATTTCTTTGTTTAACATTGTGTATATTACACGAGCGAAGATGTGTTTGTATAAAATTTGACAGGTTCTCTGCCACTTGCGGTGTCATCGCATCAATGTGGTATCTACGCAGTCATTGCCATGTTGACCATCACATGAACATTATGGCGATGTCACTCACCGTGAGCACATGCTTTTGAATATCGGCGCACTGCTCACAAATTAAACTTGATGTGTGTTTTGAAGTCTTATACTGAGTTGTTATTGTATGTCACTAAGTCTGCTTCATTGATTGCTACATTTTTAAAGTTTATAAGGGTCAAGAAATAGCAGGCACAATGAAAACTTGTAAGAATGACACTATTTTTTTCCAAGACAATGTGTCAGATATCTGAATATTTCAGATTCATGAGTCAAAAAACAAAGGAACAACAACTTCAGTCCATTCAAATTTGTGTCATTGTAATGAATATGTCAGATAACTGAGTGTCGTTTTCAGTTTTCACTGTATTATTTCATTTGAGCTCCAGTACACTTTAATCAGGTGGTGCAAAATAAAAACTTTGTTAGCCCCCTCATCACTGGAAGTGCTTCTCCTCTGGTTTAGTTTCTACCCTTGATCTGTAAAAAGGCCACCCTGTACATTTGATACATACAGGTTGTCATTTTCCATTCCAAGGGCATGCATGAAGATGGACCTTACAAATCACACCAAAACCCCAGCAGAAGATGGGGTTTTGATCACACTTAAAATATGCATATATATATTATATATATATATATATATATATATATATATATATATATATATATATATATATATATATATATATATATATATATATATATATATATATATATATATATATATATTTTAACTTCTATTCAGATCGTTAAAAAAGGCAAGTTACGAATGATTACGATGTGACAAATCTAAAGCTCAACATCCAAATGAATCAAACCAACTTTTAAACTATATAAGTTTTGCTTTGCTTTGCTCTAATAATAGTTTTCAGACGCCATTTTCCCTCCCATAAAAACACAACTTTCCCCATCTCTCCGTGACTGTTCTGGCGCACAGTTTCCCTATATAGTATATCAATCGAAGAAAAAAAAAGTTGTAGCATCAAACAAAGTGGCCTTAATGAGCGCAAGGTTGAGTACAGCACTGAGTGATAGGTCATTCAAAACATGAACTGAAAATGTCGACAGTATCAGCATGGCAATGTTTACAAACATCCACTTCTCGTTCAGATCCATGACCTAGATCTTGATTCATCTCAGAATCCCACAATCAGTTGAACGCAATCAATAAAGCAGACTTACTGACATACAATAACAACTCAGTATAAGACTTCAAAACTTCATTAAGTTTAATTTGTGAGCAATGCGCCGATATTCAAAAGCATGTGCTCATGATGAACGACATCGTCATAATGTTCATGTGATGGTCAACATGGCAATGACCGCGTGGATGCCACATTGATGCGATGACACAGCAAATGGCAGGGAACCTGTCAAATTTTATACAAACACATCTTCGCTCATGTAATATACACAATATAAAACAATGAGATATGAAAAACACACACTTACTTGTGAAACTACTGAGTAATCCTCACGTCTTCTTCTAGTTCCACCTCTTTGCAGTGGCTTCGGCAACAGGTCTTTTCATACGTCACTGTGGCTGCTTTACATATGTCATAACACATTACGCGTGCGCATAAACGATCTCTAAAATACGCTCGCTCCCACGCTAGTTTGATTATGTCGAAAGTAGACGACAACAGATCCAAAAAATCTATCTATTTTCTAATCTGTCCTTTCTTTAAACAATATACATCAAAGTGAAAGATTCAAGTTTTCACAAACAGAAAAATCAGTGCACTGCGCTTCTTTCCTACAACTCGAACGGTAATAAGATCTAATAATATTGCGCTTGCGCAGCATTATTTATTTACCCACATTATGCTAATGACATTCAAGCCGATGAACAAAACGATGGTCTTTTTGGACAAATGTAGGCCTTAAAAGCTACGCAAAAGACACAGAATGCCACTTATGCCGTCGGACTATTGATTATTGGTACTAACTATCTTTGAAACGTCTTGATATATTTCCATCGCCGTTCAAAAACAACTGCTGGAACCCGGCAAAATATAAAATACGCATTGCACAGTAGGACCCGGCAAATGTACCAATCACTTACATACATTGTAAAATCTGCACTCGAAACGGCAATATTTCGTTCCATCTCCGAACCCAATTGAATTCTTTCTATTTACCCACTTTAAACCACTTTACATATTGCGCCAAAACAGCGTACTTGCACAAGACTCGTAAGGGGAAGTGATAACTTGATTACATTTTCTCGTGGACTTTTTAGATCACTGTAACGAATGCTCAATGGATTTTATCCGTCGGATGCATCTTTGGACGTGTTCAGACTGGTAACTGTCTGGATATGCAAAAACTCACGGAGAGCCTCATTGAGCTGACAAAAGTTCAAAGTTCAAAGATTTGACGTCACATTCACACACGAATACAAGCAAGACACGGAACTTCTTTAAACAGAAAGGTCCTGATAATGTGCATAGATCAATAAAGAATATCTACATTTTACATCAGCAATGAGTAGTAATACCAGTGTTACCATTAAGAGCACAAATAAAAGAAAATAACCTACACCTTTTTAAAATCTGTTTCTTGTTTGCACCAGAATACATAACGTTCGCCGTATGTGCGTCGTTCGCACATTCTCACAGTTAGGCATTTTCAGCTAATAGTTAGGCATTTTCACCAATTGTGACCAGTGGTGACAGAGTATTTTCTCTTATTAAACCCTTCAGGTATCAGTCTTGTTTATTTTGCCGATATGAAATGTTAAGAATAAAGTCTTGTCACAAATCAGGACTATTAACACGACAGGAATAGTTTCTGGTTTTCAAATATTGAACTTTTTAGGTCTACTATGTACTATGTACATGAGAGGGGGTCTCCTTACGGAGCCCCACCTAAAAAAGATTCTCAGCAGGGACATGTCTTGGCTTCAAAAAATTGTAAACAAAATTGGAATTACATGCACAATTAACAGCAATAGTGTATGTGCATGGTATGCATGTGTGAACATGAAGAACAATAGAAAGTCCTGCAAACTTTGATAATTTTGAATAAAATGTTTATGTCACCATTGACTGAGCATTTCAGAATTTAATTATGCAAAGCACTAAGTGTGACTGTGAAACGTTCCTTTCAACATTTTTCATAGTGTATCCCTGGTTTCTCTGGGCAGTTTTTCGCGAAACTTTACGACTTCCTAGTGTATTTCTTTGTAAAATATCCACACCCTTGCAGGACATCAGGCAAGACCACTGGGGCATGACTTGTGTATTCAATTATTAACAGGCCAATTAAGCAATTTTTCGTGTATAATCGTACATGGATTATTTGGTCATGGCCCTCTTGTAACTCTTTTAAAAGTATTTTGGCCATTTTCATATTCCATTAAACAATTCAAGAAACATTTACATTTGGCTAATAGGAAAGGTCAGAATAAGCCCCAAAGGTGTGTATTCGCCCCAATACACAACTGAATATACAAACATTTGGAGGGCTAGAGCTGTGTTTTCCCGTTAGTTTGTATGTTAAAGCAACCTTAAATAAACTGGTGACTTTTGTAGCTGTGGTTATGATTTTTGTGAGGTAATAAGTTATGCATCTAGATTTACTGTCTGAAATTTGGTGTTTCTATGTGCAGTAGTCTTCAAGTCATGAAGTTGCAAAGTACAATGTAAAGCAATGGGAATACACAACGCTAGCCCTCCACTGACTGCAGTGCCCTCTTTTGGCAGTTCTTGAACCATCTGTTCCTGTCCTTGCCTACTGGGTAATGATCAGAGTACTTCCTGCTTAGTTGAAAGAATTAGTTGGCATTAAACACATTTTGGATCAGCTAAAGAGAGCCTATACACTAAAACTAATTTGATTTACAAATTATATAGACCAATCTGTAATTATATCTAGGCCTATACTGTCAAAGTAAATCAGCCACTAAATGCAAACTTATGACAAATTTAGATACGTGGTATATGTACATTTACTTCCTGGTTGGAAATTTTTTGTTGCAAATCATTTTTGTGATATCCTGCATCCTGCCAACTGTTGTCTGGCATTGCAAGCACCTGCCTTCATGTGTTTTCTGGTCACAGGGTGACTGACATCACCCTGAACACAACAAAGGGAGAGCCACTCATGTATCGGGGTCTGCATATACTGATATAATTATGTTTTAACACATCAGCCATGGTACACCGGATGCCTAAAAAGGGAAGGTGTCTCTTTCCAATTTCCATTATTGTTATAATCTGCCATTTGTGTTAAAAATAGAGTGACCTATCAATGAATAAAATCATCACTCCAAATAAAGAACTAGCACATGAAACCTACCAACTGGTGCAGGTCTGGCTTAATACATGGACCATAAATAAATGCATAAAAGTTGACTATATTATGAAATAGCCTTCGCCAATTGGGTTACACTGGTACCTGCTGTATGCAACCACAGCTATGAGCAGTCACGTTGCTTTTTGAAGTTACTAGGCTGAACCAGAGGAGTCTATTTCTTGGTGAAATTGACCTGAGGTGACAGGTTACCAGTTGTATGGGGCCTCTTTTATTGGGCAGAAGGGGTGGCCACATACACCACGTACATGTACCACTCTACTTCAAAGCTTACATTTTGCAAGCCAAATAAAATTTTGGGCCATTGGCTATTTGGCCAATGGACCGCTCAAGCCTCAAGATACATGACAGCCATACATGTACCTCAGTCAGGTTTGTCTCACTGCCTGATTTGTCATATGCTTTCCATGTGCAGCCAATGAACCAAGGGATTTTCAAATGTGTCAAAATTACGGCCCACAACATGAAGAAACTTGTATTTGTGTCTTTTTGCCCAGAACTACTTCCTAGTAGTCTTTACCCTATTGCGAACACTGCCATGTATGAGTGCACTTGAACTGCTATACAGGGTTAGCAATAACCCACAAGTGTGCCTTAATTACCCAAATAATTGTGCTCTGTTGCACTGATTGACACAGCCCTGCGTTTTTCTGACGCAGGGGCAAATTACGATTCTTTAGACCTGAACAGTATTGACGCTAAAATAATCCTCCCAACAAGCTGAGCCAATCGGTTGGTTATTACAGTGTTAGGAAAAAATAAAGT
This sequence comes from Hermodice carunculata, assembly GCA_964020975.1. Classification (NCBI taxonomy): domain Eukaryota; kingdom Metazoa; phylum Annelida; class Polychaeta; order Eunicida; family Amphinomidae; genus Hermodice; species Hermodice carunculata. The sequence continues at coordinate 54,328,093 of OZ026628.1, read as the reverse complement.
TCATGTATAAGTGCCGTGAGATGACTTCCCAGGAAAAAACAGCACACAACTGCCAGTCCAAGGCAAGGGACAGCATGGAGTAATCTGCGGAACGTTGAAATGAGCATCATCGTAGACGTAGGATGTACTCTCACAGACTGATTTGGGACACATTCGGCAGTTAGGTCTATCCCCTACCTTTGCGTATTTGCCTATGACTCCAAATAGATGATCATATAAACACTGGAATCTTTATTTTTGCATGGTGCAATATAAACAAAACGTCCTGTTTGCGTGTTCCCTCTGTAAATTATACAAGATTCTCACATGTTCACTGGGCGGAAGCCATGATGAACACACTGTAGCATGAACCGTGATTGGCTCATTTTTGCATGTGACTCAAAATTGACCAGTCAGGTGATGTATTGTGGGTGGGACCACATGGCCAAGCAGCTGTTTGTGTACAGTAGTAGGAAAGATGGTGACGGTGCGCACAATCAATTTCTGATTTGAAGTATTAAATACTTGTTTGAATTTGCATTAAGAACACCATTTATTGCGAGGAACTTGCCAATACAGCATACAAAAATTTATTATGATGTACTGGTAGCATTCGTGGTAGGTACACAAATGATGTGCATCCCATCAGAGGCAACGAGAAATGGGATCCTGACACCAATGCAACTATTTTGAATTTTTATTATTATTAAAGTTTACCTGGGACAGTGACTCCTATAGTCCCAGAAATTACACTGTATTTTTCATCACAAGTCACCCCATGCAGGCTTACTTTTCAATTTGTATTTTTAATATTTTGCCAGTTTCACTGTGAACAGTCATAGCTAGAATTGTGGTAAAATCTGAGATATTTTTGCAAATTTTGCAAGTGACGATAAGCTGTGTATTAGGGTAAATGGTTTGTCTTGACTTTTGTCAATGGATTGATGAAAAAAAAAAGTTTGTTTGTAGTATCAAGTTATATTTGCACAAGTGGATTTTGCATATGGGCTGGTGAATTTTGAAATGTACTTGCCCTGCAGACAAACTTGTGAGTTTCTAGAAAATTATCAACCCACGAGTCTATGCTAGTGGTACTGTCAGTAATCAACTTGCAAGTAAATTCCGCATCAAAAAAAATTTCAAAATTGATCTTTTCTGGACTTATCATGGCCACTGTGGCTGTGAGCCCTTGACAGCTTGCTGTGACCCCCATGAAAATAAAACAAGTGCAACATCAAAGTTCAAGTAGTTCTCAAGTTATAATGAAGAGTATAAATTCATGTGTGTTGCACTGTGACCCCACAGCTCTATGAACTGACAAGTCAGCTGAGCTAAAATCAGGAATCCGCAGCATTCCCACATAGTGAACAACTTTGTTTGGCCCTTCCATAAGGAACATATCCACCACCTGTAACCTTAATCTGAGTGACGGTTCTGGAGAAGAAGTCGAAAATAGCTATAACACACAAAAATTCATAAAAAATGAGAAAAAACTGCAGCGCCACCTGGTGAACAAATTAACAACAAGGAGTCCCTAGGTGTCTTCCTGTGTGATATCAAAGCAATTGGGTAAGCAGTTTCGGAGAAGATTTTTTAAGATTTGTCCAAAAAAAGGAACAAAAAAATTCATTAAAAATCCAAAAATCACTGGAGCATGACCACCTGAACAAAATTGGTAGAAACCCACCCAAGGTACATTGCCACTAAGTTTGAAGTTAATCTGGATGACGGTTTTGGAAAAGAACTTGAAAATGTGAATTAGCATTAGAATGCTCATTCACTTCCACAGTAATCAATAGGAAAGCTGCATTGACCGACAAGTACCAGAATTGAAAAAATCGTTAAAAATCAGGATTCCGCAGCATTCCCACATAGTGAACAACTTTGTTTGACCCTTCTACAAGGCACATATCCACCATGTTTCAGCTTAATCTGAGTGACGGTTCTGGAGAAGAAGTCGAAAATAGCTATAACACACAAAAATTCATAAAAAATTAGGAAAAAATTGCAGCGCCACCTGGTGAACAAATTAAGAACTAGGAGTCCCAGGGAGTATTCCTGTGTGATATCAAAGTAATTGGGTGAGCTGTTTCGGAGAAGAAGATTTTTTAAGATTTACCTAAAAAAGAACAAAAAAATTCATTAAAAATCCAAAAATCACTGGACCGTGACCATTTGAACAAACTTGGTAGAGACCCACCCAAGGCACATCTCCACTAAGTTTGAAGTAAATCTGGCTGAGGGTTTTTGAGAAGAAGTCGAAAATGTGAATTGTGGACGACGGACGGACGGACGGACGACGGACGACGGACCCTCAAAAAACCTCAGCTGACTGACAAGTCAGCTGAGGTAAAAACCAAAGGGTTTGAGTGACCCCCTGAAAAAATCCTATTGCTAACCCTGATATAATGGCTAAAAGTATTCCAGGGCTCAAAATTTGCATACATAGCAGATGTCCCAAAACACACTGGCTCTGTGTCGGGCACTTTGAGATATTAATGTTCAGGATTCCCAGATGTGCATGTCAAAATTGTCCCACCCATCATGTAAAAACTACAGACCCTGATTTGGATGATAACCGGAAACTTGATGACAGCAATATTAGAATATAAATGGACTTTTCCACACTACTAGGTAGAAATAGCTCTCCATTTATTGCTGGATAATCACGAAAAAAAAAATGAAAATAGGTTTCCCAGGCAGTACTAGTTCAGCTGGAACGTATCGAGATACTAAAGAGAAACTTGGCTACATAAAGAAGTCTTTTTTATATTTTTTTTTCTGACCATAAGATCAAATTTATGTCCATCTTTGTGAACACCACAAAATAGGACATCATCTCTGCTACTCTCAATGTCATACAGAAAGTGAATACCAGTAAATATATTTTTTTTTGTATTTAATGTGTAAAAGCACCTGTGAACAAGGTGGTTTTCTTGTAAATTTAGGTTGTTGGAAGAAGGTTAATTTTCTAGAAGACATGGATCCTGGGTCTTGCATTTGTATCTGTCTGTCCATCATATTACTTAAGAAATGAGGGTTGATTTTGTGTGTGTTATGGCATAATGACGCGCGTGATTGAAGCTGATATCTTGGGCATGGCGCACGCCAGTGGGCCTCGCCCGATGCCAGCTTCAGTCACCCTCGTCATTATGCCATAACACACACAAAAGCGACCCTCACTGCTTATATTTACATTTCCCTCCTAATTTTTCTGCTCAATTACACGAAATTTAGAAACTTAATACATAGAATTAAGAGAAACGATCAAAGACTGATTTGCCGAGCATGTTCAAGTGTTAAGTTCCGGAAACCCAGGTGGGCGTGGCTTATTGGAATGTGGGCGGGACACCTGTGTTATGGTTCCATAACACACAAGGCTATTGTGTTATGGTATCATAACACACCAGGCTCTCTCCTATACTTGCAATGTTAAAAGTTAGATTGAATGTAAATATTTATATATATTTTCATTCAATCTTACTTTTAACATTGCAAGTATAGGCCTGCCTGGTGTTATGCTGACATTGCCACTGAAGTCCAAACTACACTCTGACATTACAAAATCACCTCTTTCAACTTTACAGGCATGGTGACCTCAAAAAAATAAATCAAGGTCACTGAGTGATATCATATACAATTATAGTGTTGGACATTGTCTATACATCCGATAAATTTGGCAAGTGTAATTCAATTACTTTTCCAAATATGGAATTCTACATCTTAAAACACATTTTGGCTCATCCTTTTCGTCAAATTATAGGTGGCACCAGTAGTATCATTAGCAATTTAGACTTTGCCCTGGGCCACAATTCCACCAAATTTGGTGAATATGTGCCTAAAATTAAAGATGCTGGAGTGTTCACAAGATTTTCACATTTTGACTCCTACATTACATAATACTGTACATGGTGCCACTAATATCGAAAGGAACCTAATACACCCTTTAAGTCCTGAAAATTATATTGGGCTAACATCTAAACATTAAGTTATCTCGCTCACAAGCAAAAAGTTTGTGGATGGATGGACAGAATGACAGACTGACATGAGTGATGCTGTAAGCTCTGCGATCATTGGTCAGCAGAGCTGAAAATACTGTTAAGTGCTTTATTTTCATATAAATTTATCAAATTTCACGTTTTTTTGTTTTTTTTGTATAAATTGACATTTCACTGTTTTGGACATAATTCCTATTCAAACAATGTTCAAATACTATTTCACTGTGTTTTTATTTTCACTGTTTTATACCATCTTCAAAATAGGGGAAAATAAGAACACAGCGAAATTAAAGCAATTTACAGTACATCCATAACAATTTAACAAGCACTATATGTATCATCACATTGATGGAGTATGTGTGTACACTGTGCCAGTCTTCGTACTCATAAACTTTATTTCAAGAGGGTAGATCAGTTAGAATTTCTGCTTATCTCCCCTGAAGCCCTCATCAAGCACTACAATACATCAGACAAGTCAAATATATAAATATACATTGGGGAAATAAAAACAGTAAGGAAGAGTTCATGTAGATGAGATGGGTATTTTGTGACTAGGTTGTCCTGAATGAAAATAAATATTGTGTACATTTTCTCTTGAACGCAGACAGTGAAGTAGATGCTTTGGCTTCACTTGGCAGCTGTTCCAAATAACAGCTCCACTATAACTCAACTGACTGCAAGAGGAATTTGTGTAGGCTATGCCTGTTTTCCAATTGCCTTAATAAAATATGTTTAAACCAACTGACAGCTTTTTGCTTAAGACTAGTTTTAGCTCTTTTTAAATACAAACATTCATTAGGGACTGATCTTAAGTTGTTTCATCTTTTCTCATCTTTTTTATGTATGGGAGGATAATACCTTACAACAGATAATATCTTCAATTTCCAAGCATAAAATAAGGATACACCTGTATATTACATCACCCAAGAGTGTTTTAAGTGTTGTTTTTCCTTGTATCCCATTCATGAATCCATGCAAGGCAACCCTGACATTTCCTGGTGAAAACCTCCAATACGGTCTATGCATAAGTTCACCAAGCGGGGAAACCCCACAGGAGATTACGATGTCAGAGCCAGGCGCGCACAGGTTTCTGGGTAATTAGCGGGCCACTCAGTCTTACCGCACAGGCTACAGCGCTACTGTATACCGCAAGTAACGAGGAGTGAAACACGGACCATGGTTTCTTCAAAAAACAGAATCTAGGGTGACTGAAAAAGTATTTGACAAACAAATTTGAACGGAGGGCTAGAAAATTGTCAAAATTGCCTTCAGCTACAGATCTATCCCTTATCCAACAACAATCATAATGATTAAGGCATCACTTCAGTGTAGTCCATAAAACTAATAGTTACTCACCCCATCATTCTCCCCAGCCCATGCCAGGGCCATGCTGAACTTGGTCTCATTATCAAACATATACTGAAAGTAGAGAAGAGAAATATATGCAGCTAATAAAAGACAAAATCAAATATTAAGTGTATATATATATATATATATATATATATATATATATATATATATATATATATATATATATATATATATATATATATATATATACATATGTCATAAACCATCACAAAATGTACATGTATATACCCAATTCATGCAAGTCCTTGAAATAAGCTCTTCAGCTAAAGTTAAGAAACTCACAAACACAGCTGGGTTTTTAAAATTTTTTTTTTTCATTTTTAAATCAAGAATCTTTAGTCTGGTAACCAGTGAGGAGTAAAAACCATTAACCACCAACAAAAAAAAAAGAAAGAAGCATTTGGCTAGAGGGCAGTGCTGATTTTGAGCCCTGCATGCTATACTGGATGTTGCCCAAAAATTATATGGTACTGAAAGTAGAGAAGAGAAACATGTAAATTAACTAGAGTGAAGTGTCATCTAGCGATGACCACAATAATATACTCCCGCGCCTGAGATCACTTATATATGAGCATCCCTAAAGATTGTATCCCCCAAGGCATTTGGCATGGTTTGAAAATGGGGAGCAAATATAAACCAATAATGGAAATAGAATGATTTAAGTATATTGACTTGGGGGTTAGAAATGACTGTTTCTGCTAATAAAATACTTATTAACTTCCTTAGCATGTATATGAACGTCTAATATCATGGTTAGCAGTCTAATTAAAATATGTGTATATTTAACCGTGTAGCATATATAACAAAAATGTTTGTGGATCCCCATTTAGGAATCATGTCAGTATTATAACAGATAATATATAATATGCAATGGCCCACATCATGCCCTCTGATCTTACAAAATTTGAATAGAATCAAAAGAAAATCCTGAGCTCAGCTCTGCACATAATCCTAATTTGTAAATTTATTTAAAATTTTTTAAAAATGTATTAAAAATCAGAAAATGATAGCAGCACCATGGCAATGTAATATACAATAACACACATCATGTTAGTTAAGTCTACCAAATTTCAAAGACTTCTACTGGAAAAGCTGATACTAGTTGAGGATACAGGATACAAATTCAGCCCCTACCATAAATATTAACATGTATTGTATTTGTGTCTTTTTGCCCAGAACCACTTCCTAGTAGTCAATATCCTATTCCGCAGTTCGAACTCTTTACTCTCCATAAGCTAACCTGTCCCTGTCTAACCTGTATATATATGGAATTACTATTGTCTATATTGCACACGTTCCTCTGTAAAATTTTGACATAGGCTGTATCAGCCCAAATACAGTATGTTTACCTACCATATAAAAATGGAAGAAAAAAAACGAAAAAATAAGAAAATGACAGCAGTATCATGTCAATGTACTAATTAGCACTAGTCTAGACCATGCCAATGACGTGTGCCAAATTTGAAAGGGATCCAATGAAAAATGAGGGACTAATTGCGAATGCAAGTTCAGCCCCATCCATAAATATGGACATGTATATTTACCTAGGATCTGTAAAATTTAAATGAATCATTAAAAATCAGAAAATGAAAGCAGTGACACGGCAATGTGATCTGCACTGGCCCACATCATGCAAAGCTTGAAAGGGATCCAATGAAAATTCTGGACCTAGTTGCGAATACAAGTTCAGTGCTACAGACGGACATCTCCAGCACGTCACACTTACAAATGTAGAAAAACATGCAGACCCATATTCATAAATTTCAAACCCAACAATGACAGCAAAGAGATTCCAGAGTTACCAAAGCATCAACATTCATCTTACAATACCGATGTGAAGAAACAAATTTCACTACTGACTTGAGGCGGGCAGTCACCCATAAAAGGCAACTGGTGGTTTTAAACCGGTCCTCTCAACCTCTGAAATATTCTTCATTAAATACAGACTATAGTGTTTCCAAAATGTATAGGCCTAACCACTCAAAATCCAAATTTTATCACTTCTGCCAAAAATAAAAAGAGAATTGGTAGGCCTATCACATTTTGGCTCTCCTCACTAGTTTGTCAGCTGAGTTTAAAGCAAAAGATGAAAGTAGGCCTATATCGTTTTTGTGATATTTATGAATCTTGAACATTATGTAATTAACAAGTTACGAGATTGAATCACTGTTATAGAATATCAGATGGATGGATGGATGGATGGATGGATGGATGGACGTCTCTAGTATGATACATTTATGTAGAAAAACATGACCCATATTCATAAATATCAAACCCAACAATGACAGCAAAGAGATTCCAGAGTTACCAAAGCATCACCATTCATCTTCCAATACCAATGTGAAGAAACAAATTTCACTCCTGACTTGGGACAGGCAGTCACCTACAAAAGGCAACTGGTGGTTTTAAACCTGTCCTCTAAACCCTTGAAATATTCTTCATTAAACACACACTATAGTGTTTACAAAATGTATAGGCCCAACCACTCAAAATCCAATTTTTTTTTACTTCTGCCAAAAATAAAAAGAGAATTGGTAGGCCTATCATAATTTTGGTTCTTCTGACTAGTTCGTCAGCTGAGTTTATAGCAAAAGTAGATATATCGTTTTTGTGAATCTATGAATCTGGAACATTATGTAATTTATATGTTGTGACTGAATCATTGTTATAGAGTATCATATGCAAGGAGCAGACTTCAGGGATAGGTTCTCTCCAAGTGCGCCTCTTCTGCCATTAAGCACGGAAAGTACCGCATATTTTCCCATTATAAATTTCATTTAAACATATTTATATAATATAACATTTGCGTAAAATTGCGCTAAGGTCTAATTGTTTGTGGCTTTACTTATGCGCATTATGTTCCATTAGGTTTTATTCTTGAATGTACCTCACTTATGTCAAGATTGGGGTATATGGTCAAATGAAAACCAGTGGAACATGGCGCGTTTGTTCGCAGATGATTGCCTTTTGCTGTCAAGCGCACGTAAGCGCGCTGTTCTGAAGTGAGCGAAAGTATTACATGTACCATGCACGTGCTACCAATTGGCGGCATAAACACAATGCCAAGGGTCCCACCGTGCTGAAACCTCTTTCTAATGGCTAATGATGACGTAGCTCAGATTATCATGTGACCGTTTTGAATATAAATATCTGACGTTTGATCACATAAGCCAATAGGAAAAGCGGATTTCTGACCCCCACTTTGACTTCCACCCAGGTCAATCTGGGCTTGCAAGGAAGTACGGCAGCTTGACAACACTACACTAGTCCGTAAAACTGGTCATTTCTGTGCGATTACAACGCAAAATTGTGATATTTTTATCGGATTAAGATGCAAAAAGATCTTATGAAACGATCTCTAATGATGATGAGATGTATGGGAGGAATATTTGCCATAAGTCTTGTGTCAATGATAGCAAAACGATGTGCTGTTTCCACTCTAGACAAGTTGAAATAAAATGTTGTGTTTGAGTTGACTTTGCTGCAAAACTGATGGACACCCGTGCCGGTATAAACCGACATGTTGGGAACACAAATTTACACTCATATTTTTTTGTTTTGTTTTTTTGCATGTTACACATAAATGCACAATCACGTGCACCCAAGCACAATAGTGCTTTTGAGAATCAATGGCATCGGGCTAAATAAGGGATAGTTGCGCTTGGTTCCTCTCCGCGCTGTTAAGCAAAATGTGAATAAATTACACGTCAGCGGGCTTGGTTCCGGAGTGCACTGAAGCGCAAATGAAATAGCAGCTCAACACGGCGCAAGTAAATAAATGTGACAAAACACAATTATGCCATGACATTGTCGTGTTTGCAGTGCGGAAAAGGCACGGGAAAATGTTCTATTTCACAGGGTACCTGTCTGTGAACACAACTGTACAAGTACCTCACTATACAATTGAAGTTCTACAGACGGATGTCTCTAGTATAATACACTTATGTTGAAAAACATGACCCATATTCCTAGATATCAAACCCAACAATGACAGCAAAGAGATTTCAGAGTTACCAAAGCATCAAAATCCATCTTCCAATACCAATGTGAAGAAACAAATTTCACTTCTGACTTGAGATGGATGGACATGAGGATTCCAATATACTCCCTGCGGGAGTATAATAAAAGCCATTATGAAAATGATAAAGCATGCATATTGGGCTGTTAAAAAATAGAGCCCTAACCATGGAAGGGCTTTGTAAACTTTCGTTGAAAGTAATCATAAGAAGGATGAGGAAATTATATGTAACAGGTCAGTTGATGAGATAAAAGTTTACCTATGCAATTTCAATACCTGAACACTTTCACGACTAGACTTTTCCAATAGGCTTGCAGCCTGTGTAAGGTGATTTTTATTGCTTTTACGTAAAACACTAAATGTAGAAGCCACATCTATTTTTCTTTGTGATACAAAAACGGTAACCATCATATATACCAAAGCGACCATTGAATATCAAAAAATTAATATTGATACCGTGTTTTGTGCTGATATGAAATAGTCAATTTTAATATGACTACGGGTTAACATACATGTCAAAACTGTTTTTTTTATGAAAATTCCCTAACATTAAGTAATAATAATTTTCCAACTAAAGTAAAGCAATAAACTACAGGTATACAAAATATGTCTGCTGTGACATTCTTGGAACATACATTGCCTGTTTGTTACTTATCATTGTCTCAAATGACCTTCCCCACCTGCAAACCCTTATAAAAATGAAGTTTGCCTATTGCCATGGCAACAAGGAAGAGGTGCACATATATACACGGACCCCCACGTCTACGGATAATTTTGGGGTCCGCCTATCGCGTGGACCTTGATGGGAAAGTGTTAACCCTCTGCACACACCTTTCCTCAGATCAGCACACTCTTGGGCTGAAGGAACCCATGAAATACAGTTGTGTCCCTGAAGTTGGGCCCTTCTAGCCAAAAACCCTCCTCCCCCTCTAATTAGGCCACTGTCTGCCCTCAGATGATGTTCTATTTCCTGCGAGTTCAATACCACCTGAAGTAAACCTGTTCTCCTCTTTTGTCTATGCTTCACACTGCAATGTGGGTGCACTCATCACATACAACCACTGCGTTATCAATACAAGCAAAATGGCAGGACAAACAGGTGTTGTCACAATGGTTTCATGCATGACTTAATGACATTGGTCCTATGTGTATGCATGTGATGTTCTAGCACACAAATACATGTTGATAAGACACACTACAAAACTGGGTATGACTTACATTTAATAGGCTGTGCATTATTAATCCATGTTTCTTGTCAAGCAGCTTGTCAATTTTAATGAGGGAAAAGGAAACACAATGCACCGTAAAATCCCAACACTGCATGAGAGTGGTGAATCAGTTTTATTTCTATACAGACTAAGATTCATGGTTTCTCCCTCCCACTTGATCTGCCATTCGGGTACATCATCAATGTTTCAGAGCTGAAAAACGGACTAAATTTTATTTGGTCATCATGGTAACAGAGTACATTGTACAGTGTACAGGGCTAGAAATATCCTGATCCTCTTGTCAGTATGAAGTGAAACTTGTGACGGACCAGTAAAGTTGCCTATATCCCTTGTCCAAAGTTTGCATATTATTCCATTAGAATATGGCTCCACTTGGCTGGTGGACAAGTGAAATTTTTTCCTTATTTCTAGCACTGCTGTAACATGACATATACACAAAGCTTTTGGCCCAGGTGATAATGAAACACTTTCTGACTGCTTGTCACTATGAATAAGAGAGATAGCGGTGCACTTTAAGAAGAGGATACATCCCAAGTTCAAAGGATTCCAGATAAATCACGAGAGCAAGGGATGTATCCTTTTTATACCATACCTTCTTTGTTTTCATGAATAGAAATGCTTTTTAAAATGTATTGACCAAAGCAAATCAGTCCTGTGTTGAAATTTAGCCACGGAAATTAAAGCAGGGATATATGTGTAAGCAGGTGACATATATATCCCTTGAGAAAACAAAGGAGGCATGGTATAATTACCAAATGTTAAATCTCACACATCAAAGGGGCAATTAGAAAAACAAGAGGACTGTGACAGTCCTGTGCTCAGCTGACTAAGTTGCCCTATGGCCTTAAAAATGATGTCAAGATCACTGACCTATTCTGAATCTAACTTTCATAGAGTGCCATCCCCAAGTGCAAGATCAAAGTCACAATACAAATAGTTCAAGGTTATCACGCGACTAGTAAAATTCATGTTAGTGGCCCTGTGACCTTGAGACTGAGGTCAAGCTCAGTAATGAACGGTCTCAATCTTTCCTAAATAGAGGACCACCAACAAGTTCAACATCAAAGTCCTACCTTCCACAGTTCTCACATTAAAATGTGAAAAGTAAAATTCACGCAAGTGTCTGGGTCCCAGTGACCTTGGGAATGAGCTTAAGGTCACCCATGTACTGTCAAAGTCTGGATTTGCTCCAAACATTATGTTCAACATCAAGGTCCTAGTTCAAATAGCTCTCAACTTGTCAGGTGAACAGTAAAAATTTTAAAAAGTGGCCCTATAACCTTGGGAATGAGGTCAAGGTCACTCATCTATTGTCTAAGATGACAACTAGCATGTGCAATATGAATGTCCTAGCCTTAATACTGGTCATATAAACAGTGGATTTCATGCACCTCGCTCTGTGACCTTGAAAATGAGGTCAAAGTCACTCAGCTATTGTACACGTATCACACTCATACCCAAAAGTGTCCCTATGCAATTTCAAACCAATTGGCGGAGTATACAAGGATCAAGACTTTTGAAAATTTGACCAAAATACAAACCAAAAAAACACCCCCCCCCCAAAAGAAAAAAATCATTGGACTATGTACACTTGAACCAACTTTGTAAATACCCATCCAAGGAACACCCCCACCAAGTCTGAAGTGAATTTAACTGATGGTTTTTGCAGAAGTAAAAAATTGTCTATTAGCATTGCAAACCCTAATGACTTTGCAATCCCCATTGACTTGCATGGTAATCAATAGGCATGTAAAATAGACAAGAAAAAATCCTTAAAAACCCCCAAATCACTGGACCCTGCCCATTTGAATAAACTTGGTAGAGACCTACTCAAGACACATCCCCACTAACTTTCAAGTTAATGTGGCTAACAAGTTTTAGATGAGGTTGAAAATGTAAACTACCATCGCAATTCCCATGGATTTGCATGGTATTGGTAAACAGTAGGAATGTATGCATTCACCAACAAGTACCCGAACTGAAAAAAATTGTTAACAAGAGGGCTGTGTGAACAGCCCGTGCCTCAGCTGATCTTGACATTCATCACACTTGCAGCTCTATGAACTTGGGAAACGATCAAGGACACCATGTTCTGAGTAAGTCTGAACTTTATAGAAGAACACTTACATGTGCAACATCAAAGTTCAAGTAGTTCTCAAGTTATAATGAAGAGTAAAATTCATGTATGTTGCACTGTGACCCCACAAACGAGGTCAAGGTCATTCATGTACTGTCTCAGCATGACCTTCATACAGAATAATTAACATGTGTAGCTAACTCAAAACAGATCTCAAGTTATCAAGTAAACAGTAAATTTTGTGTCAGTTGTCCTTTGAATTAGCATTAAAATGCCCATTGACTTACATAGTAATCAATAGGAAAGCTGCATTGAACAATAAGTACCCGAATTGAAAATCCTTAAAAATCAGAAATCCAAAGCAGTGCCACCTAGTAAACAACTGTTTGACCCTTCCACAACAACATATCCATTACATTTCAGCTTAATCTGAAGCACGGTTCTGAGAACAAGGGAAAAATAGCAAAACCATACAAAAAATTCCTAAAAAAATTGCAGCACCACCTGGTGAACAAATTGGGAACTAGGTGTCCCCGGGAGAGTCTATGTACGATATCAAAGCAATTGGGTGAGCGGTGTCAGAGGAGAAAAATTTTTACGGTTTCCCCCCAAAAAGAACAAAAAAAATTCATAAACAAGAGCGATGTGTGAACAGCCCGTGCCTCAGCTGATCTTGACATTCATCACACTTGCAGCTCTATGAACTTGGGAAAGGATCAAGGACACCATGTTCTGAGTAAATCTGACCTTTATAGAAGAACACTTACATGTGCAACATCGTTCTGGAGAAGAAGTCGAAAATAGCTATAACACACAAAAATTCATAAAAAAATAGAAAAAAAAAACTGCAGCGCCACCTGGTGAACAAATTAACAACAAGGAGTCCCTAGATGTCTTCCTGTGTGATATCAAAGCAATTGGGTAAGCAGTTTCGGAGAAGAAGATTTTTTTATTTGTCAAAAAAAAAGAACAAAAAAATTCATTAAAAATCCAAAAATCACTGGAGCATGACATTTGAACAAAATTGGTAGAAACCCGACCAAGGTACATCCCCACCAAGTTTGAAGTTAATCTGCATGACGGTTTTGGAGAAGAAGTCGCAAATGTGAATTAGCATTAGAATACTCATTGACTTCCATAGTAATCAATAGGAAAGCTGCATTAACCGATAAGTACCCAAATGGAAAAAATCGTTAAAAATCAGGAATCTGCAGCATTCCCACATAGTGAACAAATTTGTTTGACACTTCTACGAGGAACATATCCACCACGTTTCAGCTTAGTCTGAGTAACAGTTCTGGAGAAGAAGTCGAAAATAGCTAGAACACACAAAAATTCATAAAAAATTAGTAAAAAATTGCAGCGCCACCTGGTCAACAAATTAAGAACACAGAGTCCCTAGGTGTCTTCTCGTGTGATATCAGAGTGATTGAGTAAGCGGTTTTGGAGAAAAAGATTTTTTAAGATTTGTCAAAATAAAAAAACAAAAAAAATTCATTAAAAATCCAAAAATCACTGGAGCATGATCATTTGAACAAGCCTGGTAGGAACCCACCCAAGGTATATCCCCACCAAGTTTGAAGTTAATCTGGATGACGGTTTTGGAGAAAAAGTTGAAAATGTGAATTAGCATTAGAATGCTCATTGACTTCCATAGTAATCAACAGGAAAGCTGCATTGACCGATAAGTACCTGAATGGAAAAAATCGTTAAAAACCAGGAATCTGCAGCATTCTCACATAGTGAACAACTTTGTTTGACCCTTCTACAAGGAACATATCCACCACGTTTCAGCTTAGTCTGAGTAACAGTTCTGGAGAAGAAGTCGAAAATAGCTAGAACACACAAAAATTCATAAAAAATTAGTAAAAAATTGCAGCGCCACCTGGTCTACAAATTAAGAACACAGAGTCCCTAGGTGTCTTCTCGTGTGATATCAGAGTGATTGAGTAAGCGGTTTTGGAGAAAAAGATTTTTTAAGATTTGTCAAAATAAAAAAACAAAAAAATTCATTAAAAATCCAAAAATCACTGGAGCATGATCATTTGAACAAGCCTGGTAGGAACCCACCCAAGGTATATCCCCACCAAGTTTGAAGTTAATCTGGATGACGGTTTTGGAGAAAAAGTTGAAAATGTGAATTAGCAATAGAATGCTCATTGACTTCCATAGTAATCAATAGGAAAGCTGCATTGACCGATAAGTACCTGAATGGAAAAAATCGTTAAAAACCAGGAATCTGCAGCATTCTCACATAGTGAACAACTTTGTTTGACCCTTCTACAAGGAACATATCCACCACGTTTCAGCTTAATCTGAGTGACGGTTCTGGAGAAGAAGTTGAAAATAGCTATAACACACAAAAATTCATAAAAAAATAGAAAAAAATTGCAGCGCCACCTGGTGAACAAATTAAGAACTAGGTGTCCAAGGGAGTGTTTCTGTGTGATATCAAAGTAATTGGGTGAGCGGTTTCAGAGAAGAAGATTTTTTAAGATTTGCCCAAAAAAGAACAAAAAAATTCATTAAAAATCCAAAAATCAATGGACTGTGACCATTTGAACAAACTTGGTAGAGACCCACCCAAGGCACATCCCCACCAAGTTTGAAGTGGATCTGGCTGACGGTTTCGGAGAAGAAGTCAAAAATGTAAATTGTTGACGGACGACGGACGGAGGACCATAAGATAAGCTCAGCTGACTGACAAGTCAGCTGAGCTAAAAAATCCAAATTCTTTGGAACATGACGATTGCAACAAACCTGGTAGACACCCATCCAAGACCTGTACATTGCCACAAAGTTTAAAGTAAATCTGGATGATGGTTTTGGAGAAGAAGTTGAAAATGTGAATTAGCATTAGAATGCCCATTGACTTCCATAGTAATCAATAGGAAAGCTGCATTGACCCACAAGTATCAGAAATGAAAAAATCTTTAAAAATCAGGAATCTGCAGCATTCCCACATAGTGAACAACTTTGTTTGACCCTTCTACAAGGAACATATCCACCATGTTTCAGCTTAATCTGAGTGACGGTTCTGGAGAAGTCGAAAATAGCTATAACACACAAAAATTCATAAAAAAATAGAAAAAAATTGCAGCGCCACCTGGTGAACAAATTAAGAACTAGGCGTCCCAGGGAGTGTTCCTGTGTGATATCAAAGTAACTGGGTGAGCGGTTTCGGAGAAGAAGATTTTTTAAGATTTACCCAAAAAAGAACAAAAAATTTCATTAAAAATCAAAAAATCACTGGACCGTGACCATTTGAACAAACTTGGTAGAGACCCACCCAAAGCACATCTCCACCAAGTTTGAAGTAAATCTGGCTGACGGTTTTTGAGAATAAGTCGAAAATGTGAATTGTGGACGACGGACGGACGACGGACTACGGACGGACCCTCAAAAAACCTCAGCTGACTGACAAGTCAGCTGAGGTAAAAATCAGGGATCCACAGCAGTGCCACCTGGTGAACAACCTTGTGTAAACCTTCCACAAAGAACATATATATCATGTTTCAGCACAATCTGCGAGATGGTTTTGGAGAAGTTAGAAATAGCAAAAGCGCACAAAAATTCACAAAAAAAAAAAATTATAAAAAAAAAATAAACAAATCGCAGCACCACTTGTTGAACAACTTAAAGGTCTGGAGATCCCCAGAAGTGTCCCAATACAATTTCAAAGTAATTGGCCAAGCGGTTTCGGAGAGGAAGATTTTTTAAGATTGCCCTCCAAAATGAACAAAAAAATTCATCAAAAATAAAAAAATCACTGTACCGTGACCATTTGAACACACTTGGTAGAGATCCACCCAAGGCACATCCCTACCACGTTTGAAGTGGATCTGACCAGCAGTTTTGGCGAAGTAGTCGAAAATGTGAATTGTGGACGGACGAAGGACAAAAGATGGACGACGGATGCCTCACCCTCCTAAAAGCTCAGCTTAGGGCCAGTACTTTTCCGCGATCTCGGAAAACGGACGGAATTTACGGAATCTATGATCTCAAACAGAATTTATGATTTGGAACGGAAATCGGCAAATGCCACGGAAATTAAGCGGAATTTGTGAATTTTGCCTCTCAAATAATTCAAAATCACCACATATGTCATCGCATAAAGCAAAACACACGGACTTGGATCCAAATTTGACGA
Organism: Hermodice carunculata; assembly: GCA_964020975.1. Classification (NCBI taxonomy): domain Eukaryota; kingdom Metazoa; phylum Annelida; class Polychaeta; order Eunicida; family Amphinomidae; genus Hermodice; species Hermodice carunculata. Next base: position 54,311,271 of record OZ026628.1, on the reverse strand, counting down.
GTCGGCGGCGTTATCGATACCACGTGGAGCAAATCTAACGACAGGCCGGACACCTGCACGCTATAGACCCCATTACTACCATATCCATTCATTTGCATGGCATATAGATATAACGCGCAACAGAGGTACAATGATAATAGCGCTGTCTGTAGGTGGAGGCTGTCAACGTACATAGTAAACAATATGGAGTCACTTTGCCGTTCGTCGATGGATCAACATTTTCCAGAGGCGATAAGATCAACTGTTTTTCCTTTTTTATTGACCAGACCTAAAATCGAGCCCTAGAATTAGTGAAACGGAAATGAAACGGAATTTGTAGTTTCCCAAAACGGAAAAACACTCATTTTGAAACAGAAAAATACAGGCCCTATCAGCTGAATTATCAGCTGAGCTAAAAATACTTACAGTGATCTCATTCTCTATGGTTTACTAGCACTAGGACAAGTGAAAATTCAGGCAAAAACATGTAAATGATGGGGGCTCTTGTTCTCAGACAAGTGCACCTACAATGGAATTTCTTTGCTCTGTACATAGGCATGCTAATCAATGCTCAAATGAAGAGTCCCTTCAGGAAGAATTTTTACCGGGAAATAGGTACAGACATCAAATCTTTTACTGTGATCAGCACTGAAAAAATTAAAAGCCAATCCATGAGTGCTGGATCCATGCCTCCCTCACCTAATTTATAACCTTGCTAATCACAGGTCTCATCTTGGAATGACTGTACCCAATAACAAGAGGGCTGTGTGAACAGCCCGTGCCTCAGCTGATCTCGACATTCATCACACTTGCAGCTCTATGAACTTGGGAAGGATCAAGGACACCATGTTCTGATTAAGTCTGAACTTTATAGAAGAACACTTACATGTGCAACATCAAAGTTCAAGTAGTTCTCAAGTTATAATGAAGAGTAAAATTCATATATGTTGCACTGTGACCCCACAAACGAGGTCAAGGTCATTCATGTACTGTCTCGGCATGACCTTCATACAGAATAATTAACATGTGTAGCTAACTCAAAACAGATCTCAAGTTATCAAGTAAACAGTAAATTTCGTGTCAGTTGTCCTGTGAATTAGCATTAGAATGCCCATTGACTTACATAGTAATCAACAGGAAAGCTGCATTGAACAATAAGTACCCGAATTGAAAATCCTTAAAAATCAGAAATCCAAAGCAGTGCCACATAGTAAACAACTGTTTGACCCTTCCACAAAAACATATCCATCACATTTCAGCTTAATCTGAGGGAAGGTTCTGAGAACAAGTGAAAAATAGCAAAACCATACAAAAAATTCATAAAAAAATTGCAGCGCCACCTGGTGAACAAATTGGGAACTAGGTGTCCCCGGGAATGTCTATGAACAATATCAAAGCATTTGGGTGAGCGGTTTCAGAGGAGAAGAATTTTAAAGGTTCCCCCCCCCCAAAAAACAAAAAAATTCATAAAAAATCCGAAAATCGATAGAGCGTGACCATTTGAACAAACTTGGTACAGATCCACCCAAGGCACATCCCCACCAAGTTTGAAGTAAATCTGGTCAATATTATTTAAGTTATGAACATTACAAGAAATTCCTATGTTAAACTTTCCTATTAAAACCTTTGTTGAGATTTTTCAAAAAAAAATCATAAAAAAATCATAAATTCATTGGAACATGACCATTGGAACAAACCTGGTAGACACGCACCCAAGGTACATTGCCACCAAGTTTGAAGTAAATCTGGATGACCGTTTTGGACAAGAAGTCGAAAATGTAAATTAGCATTAGAATGCCCATTGACTTACATGGTAATCGATAGGAAAGGTGCATTTACCCCAAAGGAGCCGAATTGAAAAATCATTAAAAATCAGGAATCCGCAGCATTCCCACATAGTGAACAACTTTGTTTGGCCCTTCCATAAGGAACATATCCACCATGTTTCAGCTTAATCTGAGTGACGATTCTGGAGAAGAAGTGGAAAATAGCTCTAACACACAAAAATTCATAAGAAATTTGAAAAAAATTGCAGCCCCACCTGGTGAACAAATTAAGAACTAGGAGTCCCAGGGAGTGTTCCTATGTGATATCAAAGCAATTGGGTGAGCGGTTTTGGAGAAGAAGATTTTTTAAGATTTCCCCAAAAAAGAACAAAAAAATTCATTAAAAATCCAAAAATCACTGGACCATGAGCATTTGAACAAACTTGGTAAAGACCCACCCAAGGCACATCTCCACCAAGTTTGAAGTGGATCTGGCTGACGGTTTTTGAGAAGAAGTAGAAAATGTGAATTGTGGACGACGGACGGACGGACGGATGACAGACCCTCACAAAACCTCAGCTGCCTTTCAAGTCAGCTGAGGTAAAAATAGGCTATCACTATGACCCAGATACTTGACCTAGTTACCTAATTAATGCATGACACACTTGTGTCCATATACACAAGTGTGTGTAAATTTTCATGATTTTAAGTCAAAGGGCAATAGAACTACAGCCCGGGCATGAAGCGTAATGTACTTTTACATAAATGTTTCATAAGGACCCACATACTTGACCTAGTGACCTACCTTTGTTTAATGGCACACTTTTATGTCAAAATATATATGTGTGTGAAGTTTCATGAAACTTAGTTAAACAGGAAAGGAATTATAGCCTGGACACGATTTTATAAGAACATGTCACTGTAAAGCAGATACTTGACCTAGTGACCTACTTTTGGTACATGACACACCCTTTTGTCTAGATGCACCTGTGCCTAAAGTTCCGTTAATGTAAGTTGAAAGATGAAGGAATTTTAACCTGGATACAAAAAGCGAATGGACACATGGAAAAGGGGATTACTCTATGCCCCTCTTCACCAATATCAAAAGGGACCTAGATTTTCATGCAGCCTATATCGATGAGCGAATTATAGCCCACACACAAAAAGGGAACGGACACATGGAAAAGGGGATAAGTAAAGCCATGGTTCATACACCTGTCTGGACACAAATTTCATGACCTTTTCAAGACTTTTCCCAGACTGATTTGTCCAAAATTCCAAACTAACTTGAGTACATCAGGGCCAACACATAAGAAAAACAACAGGTATCATTTGTCTAAACTTCAACATTTCTGTCCCAAATGAATTAAAATACCCAAGTCTGAGTACAAAATTTGATTTTCCAAACTTTCAAGACACAAGTGTGAAATTCAAGACTTTTCAAGGCCTTGAAGGGCATGACCTGAAATTCCAAACTTCTCCAAACTTTTTAAGGCTTGTATGAACCATGAATAACTATATGCCCCGCTACACCAATATCAAAAGGGATTTAGATTTTCATGAACCCAATAAGTCCTGAAAGTTATATACTGGGTTCTTTTGAAAACTGTGGACAGTATCTCGCTAATGAGCAAAGGTTCATGGATGGACAGACATGAGCAGTCGCATTATAAGCTCTGTGACCTTAAGTCAGCACAGCTAAAGAATGAACTTTTGACTGTTTGCAGATTACATGTACATCATGTCACACCTGCCTATTAATTGAAACTGGAAAACTGTCCAAAGGAGACCAATGCTCCAACCTGTCATTGCACCCATCAGCATTGGAAAGAGTAGCATACATGTAATTAGTGCGAGACTTTGAATAAACATATATTGTGAAATATTTGCATGGATAATAGTTACACCGATAAAACTTTTCTCATTCTAATGGCACTCAGATATCTGATATATTCAATATAATGACATAAAATTTCCTGGGAAAAATTTCTTTGTTATTTGCTTCATTTATCTGACATATTCAGTTATCTGACACATTTCTTAGGGAACAGATGGTGTCACTATAAAAAGTTTTCACTGTATTGATTGATATTCATACCAAATTTATACCCGAAATACTTCATGAGCTACACATGGCACAAGTTTGACAAGAACCAAAATTCATCTTCATGGTATTGTTATTTTCACAAAGTTAATTTACGATTGTCAAGAGAGGATAATTAACCCATGTGACAAACAAAACACCAGGGATACATCTTCACATATTCAGGGACAAGCATTTACCACAACTGCAGAAAAGCAGTCATTTAAAATTACATAAATGGACTCTACATGCGGATTTTAATAATAGAGCACAAAATCAGCAAAAAAGGTAAAAAACAAGATGCCCATGGGCCTAATGTTCTGCTGGCACTGTGGCTATAATGCACCTGCATCTTCATTTCAAAGTTGTGAGTCCTCAAGTGGCTTCTGAACATATAAAGCTTACGTAAATTAACACTCCACCAGATGGCACTTAGCTCCATGTGCCAAGATAACAATGAGCAAGTCCTTAATCTTATGTCCTCAGAGACCTTGGGACAGAAGATGAAGGTCACCCAGATCATGTAATACCAAAGGTCCATGGGCCTGGTGTTGTGCTGACATTGCAATTGATGTCCAAGCTACACCCTGCCATTACAAACTACTTCCTAGGAATACAAATTGACAGGCAGCTAAATTGGAACAGCCACATTGACAAAATCTCACTGAAAATATCAAAATTAATTGGCATCTTGTGCAGACTTGGAGAATATCTTCCTAGCAACATCCTAAAAATAATATATAATTCATTAGTACTACCACAATTAACCTATGGCATGTTGCTTTGGGGACATGAGATCTCATTGAGAACTCCAGAACTGCTCTACTTTCAACAAGTGCATAAGGACAATAAACCATAGCAAGTTTAACGCTCACACAGAACCAATCTTTAAAGAACTGAACCTACTTAAAATGAATGATATTTTTCTCCATCAGCAACTGAAGTTCTACTTCAAGTATATTAACAACCAATGACCAGAGTACTTTAAATCATTTAATATAAGACTAGTATCTAATGTCCATAATCATAATATGGGAAACAGAATTGCTATTTTACAGAAAGATCTAATCTTGTTAGCACTGAAAAATGCCTGAGACATATGATTATCAAAACTTTAAATGATACTCCTGTCAACATAATCAACAAGGCTGATACTCACAGTAAACACTGCTTTGCCTTATGCAAAGAAATACTTTGTGACCAACTATGTTGCTACCTGTTCTATTCCTAACTGTTATATCTGTAATGTTCATAATTTGTAAGGCCTTTAACAATCCTTTATTTCTGAATCAACATCCATGTATGCACAAACTATGGTCTAAAATTACAATAAATATTTTTTTTTTTACTACTTACAGAGTAATACAAACTTTCTTTTCATCTCAATAAAAATTGTGTTGTAAATCAATTTGGGTATTAAGGTGGCTTCCATGATAGCGGTTGTTTAAAATTACAATAAATGTTTTTTTTTTTTTACTACTTACAGAGTAATACAAACTTTCTTTTCATCTCTATAAAAATTGTGTTGTAAATCAATTTGGGTATTAAGGTGGCTTCCACGATAGCGGTTGTTTAAAATTACAATAAATGTATTTTTTTACTACTTACAGAGTAATACAAACTTTCTTTCCATCTCAATAAAAATTGTGTTGTAAATCAATTTAGGTATTAAGGTGGCTCCCATGATAGCGGTTGTTTCATGGGTTTAATGGGTGTCTCCTGACCATGATATGTTACAAATGTGTATTATGTACAGAACAATGGTCAAATAAAGGTTTTCCCAAGTCTGAGTCTGACAAAATCACCTCTTTCCACTTTACAGGTATGATGACCTCACAAAAATTGGTCAAGGTCACTGATATTACATAAAATTCTCCCTTTGGACATTGTCTATATATCCTATAGATTTGGTAAGTCTAATCTAATTACTTTTCCAAATATGGAGTTTTACATCTCAAAACATATTTTGGCTCATAATTTCCATCAAATTATAGGTGGCATCACTAGCAACTTAGACTTTGACCTTAACCATGACCCCATCATATTTAGTGAAATTCTGCCAAAATTGAAGGTGTAATAGGGTGCCCAAGATTTTCAAATTTTTACCCCTTTATTACATAATAATGTATGTCGCGCCACCAATATCAAAACTGTGGACAGAATCTGAGTGTTTTGTGAAGATACACTAGGCCTGTGTGTTATAGCACTGAGCACTGTGTAAAACTGCACCAGGCTCAGCCTGGAAATTGTAGTTAAACCTGAAAATGTCAGACTAGGTCGCTATTATTAAACACAACAGTGAAACTGAAGGTGAGCAGACGGATGCAGTTAAATCTGCAGTTAGGTCATTTCTTTCAGACAAAACACTCGTTTTCAACAATTAAACCTTCAACCTCAGCAAGTAATATTGACTATGATACATATGTAAAATAGTGTCCGGAATTGTGTATTTTTATGTTTTCATGTCGCACAAGTACCAAAATTCAGTATCATATCAACTGTAGACATTTGGGAAACATTCAGAATGTCACTGATAAACCACTATGTGAAATCAGGGAGGTGTATGAGAGGGAGAGGGCACTTGCGGCCGTCCTTTCAAGCTATGTGTGTCTCGGTGTTGTTACTGCACTTTCTGAGCACCCTGTGTTTATTTTGCCATCGAGGGCGAAAAGGGCCACACTGCACATGCTCATTCTCCAAGCGGAACATGCACGACCACAGTAAAAGGTAAACATTGGTGACCTAGATTCACCAGAGGCACATGCAAAATCACACATAGGGAAATAAACAAAAGTGCTTGACAAATAAACAAATTTAGCGGCCAGAATCGGAAAAAATTAACACTCTGGTTACTTTTTCTTTGGCCAGTGCCACACATTAACTACTACTGTACCCGACCATCATTACCAGATACATGTGCATCGGCTCAATAAGGAGCCTTTGTTTCTTAATTAGAGTGATGTCTGCATGTTTATTTCATTTATACCTAGTAAATCCTAAAATTGGTGGAGTTTGCACGTTAAATAGACAATTTCGTGTACTTCATCAAGACAAATCAAAAGTGCCAATCCAATGTCCAAACTTCGTACTTTACAACTATACAACTAGTTTCCATGCCTAAATCGCCCTCAGCTAGTTTTTAGAACGATAAAAGAAACAATTGTGACCATTGATATCTGGGGCAATGTGTTTGTACTTTTAGTTTTGTCCACATGTGTAACTTTCTTGCATCTGAAATACACATTCCACGTATATGACCAGCTTGTGAAATGCAACGGGTACTGTAGACAATGTGCCTAATTTACACCCTAATGTTTTTGAGAAAGAGTTAAAACAAAACTATTAGTACCACAAACATGCACATTTGTGAAATGATAGCGTTGTGAGTGTTTCACCAATCAGCACTACCTGCAGATCACGCAGCGCATTCTGTAGATCTACAGTTCGCGCCCACATTGATGGATAGCGCAACAATCCACAGATGGCGCCACTTGTTTTTCATGGTCTCTTTCATGAATCTGTTGTTATTTCCAATGGAAGAAAAAAACTTCAGATTTAGATTGCCGTTATTCAACCAGTGTTTCAAATAACAAAATACTTGTCACAAACAAATTGAGAGAATGCGCAGCACTATCTATCACGAGTGCAGATTCTGGAGTTCGCTGTGACATCACACCCCATTGAGAATTCACCGACTACACCAATCACTTAGATGCTAACTTTGGCTATTTCGTGATCAAATTTCACAGACCTGTCTTTCTATTGACGAGTTTCGCTTATGGTACTGAAGAATTTGTAATATTGTAAAACCAGCTGCAAAATTTCGTCAAAATATCTTGTCAAAAAGCTGAACATTGAGCGGGTTTTTATTGGTCTTTTTAGCAAGGAGTATGCAGCTTGTCATGCTGAATGGCCACCTAGCTCTTTATGGCTGTATTGCTGTTGTTCACACCTTTTAGTTACATGTGGTTGGCCAGTGCCGAAAGTTCCTAGATGTGCGAACTTGAGAATACGCAGATGCATTAATTAGCATATACCGTATTCAAAAACACCTGTAAGGACTCTTTTTTTCAACTGTGCTCACACATAAATCGACCAATCGACACTCAAAACAAGCTGCACAAAGTCCCAAGGCTACCAATCATTCAATACCAAATATGAGAAATATGTGCACACATTCAATGATTCATCCCAACTACCACCTCTTGGCAGTCTTGCAATAAAATTCGATTTAGTACAAGATTCATATTTCGCAGCAGAATTAAGAGATTGTGTGAAGAGCTTTAACATGTTAACATGGTTAAAACCACTCTTCATTCATGAGACTGTAAATGATTTACAGTCTCATGAATGAAGAGTGGTTTTAACCATGTTAACATGTTAAAGCTCTTCACACAATCTCTTAATTCTGCTGCGAAATATGAATCTTGTCACTTGTAAAATCTTCTGCAGATTGCTTGGTCAACGCCAGCACACCTCGCATCTGCTGTCAAACTAGAACTGTCAAGTGTCACGTCAATTTTAGCATGTGACAACGCATCACTTCAACAGTAGCCACACAAGCACTTTTGTTATGCTGCGACCGGCAAATTTTGGACTGTCCAGCAGCTCATTCAACATCTAAAGTAAAATATTCCCAAACTATATGAACCATCGTATCACTAGATCATCAAATGATGTCCATGTATACTTTACCTTGTGTGCAAAGGTGTCCCTGTGTTGTTTTAAAGATGTATTAAAAGTTTGCTCTTGACTCATACACTTTGGATCACTTGACCCTGCGTCTCGCCTGTGACGTAGGGATCTTTTCGAGATTCTGTGCGATGCAAATCGGTGAATTTCTTGGCGCATTTCAAATGAGTGTAACTGTTCATCTTCCCTGAGCAGAGAATCTGTTATTGTTGATAAAATGAGTCCGAAATGACCAACAAATAAAACACAGAACACGATCCAAAACTTCCTCATCGCCATGTTTGTGATGGTATACCACGTGACACCCAACTTCCTGTTTGACACTTTTCCCGAGTTTGCCGCTTGGTGACGCTCAGTTTCATGCAAGTGATCAAGTCCCGCCTTGCATATATATGCAACCACAGGTCATAATATTTTCTGTACATATTCTAAAAGCAGCATAAAGGCCTATAACTTTTGGTGCATCTCTTTTCAAAATGAAATATGCGATTGGCTTTATACAGACACCTTTCACTGAAAACATGCAAGATAAAAAAGCGAGTCTATGGACATGACAGATAAATTAATTAAAAAGTTATGCCACTGGCATTGACAGTGTTCACCTGTCATAGACAGGTACCGGTAACACGTATTTCAAGCAAGGCTTACGCTAACCAGCTTTACATCAGTGCGTGTACGTGAATCACACATTCATATATACGCCGTATACATCAATATGTGATTCGCCCTCTGTTTGCAAAATTCAATTATAATTCAAATTATTGCTATCTAAAATGTATTTGTTTATTTTATTTATTTATTTATTTATTTTATTTTATTTATTTGTTTGTTTGTTTGTTTATTTGATATATAAAATTTAATAATAAATATCTATGGTAGGTAGATCCCAAAAAAAATGAATACGTGCTTTCATACATGTACTGTATATCACTGGAAAGAGCATTAATCAAGGAATACAATATTTTTTGAATGGATATATTCTGATTAATACTTTTGAAAATATCTCAATTTTAATTTCTTGTATTTCCACTAAAATGTCCTGGCTCTCTCACTATAGAAAGTGTGGCCAGAGCTTCCACGGTCTCCTGGTGAGAGGGCTGGTTCCAGTTGACTGGGCACAGGCCAGACTGCTTTTCACATCTCCCTAATTAGAGATCTGGACAAGAATCCCATACTATCCATGGAATTTATCCCATACATAGGTACAAGAAAGTGGAAAATTCTCAGAATTTGAGACTTTATATATTAAATATGTACTAATTTGGACAAATCCATGTAAATTTTGTTCCAGTTGAATGAACACAGGAAGGTAAATCTGAATCCTGGACATATTGACAAATGTTAGCTGTAGAGCAATTTTGAAAAACTGTCTGATAATAATAATAATAATAATAATAATAATAATAATAATAATAATAATAATTTTAATTATTATTATTATTATTATCATTATCTTAGAGAACAATTATTCCATAAATCATTCTATCACATAATCTTTTAAAGACTGACTCCTACATGGGCTTAAAAGTTATTTTTACATTATTGAACAAATAATATTCTAAATTTTTTCTTTTTCTTTACATTTATCATCTTTATGGAATAAATTGTGCTCCTGAAAGAAAAAAACAAGACACTTCACAATTTTATGAAACGATATATATTGTGTTAATTACATAATTGGTACAGTCAGCACATCAACTAATCAATGAATAACTATGTTTTATTGCACATTATATGAGAGCTGTTATTTTCAGAAGAATCAGTTCAAATTGTTTTACAATTTGGAAATATATCATAAAAACTTTCAATCAATAAGACTGAAAATAAACCAATTAAAATGCGTAAAAAAGTTGTTCAAATTTGGAAACACATCATAGAACTTTCAATCTATAAGTTTGAAAAGTTTAAAAAAATAAGCCAATTGAAATATGTTTAAAAAAGTAGTTAATATTTGGAAATATATTATACAATTTTCAATCGACAAGATTCTCATGCTTTTTTTTTTCATCTTTTGCCATTAACATTGTCACTACCTGAATCTTCCAGGTACTCTTGCAAGGCCAAGGCCAGGGCAAGGGCCATTAAAAACCCCAGTGAATAGATCACGAGTGGTATTTTTATTTGCACATGAAATAAACTCTTCCAAATAACCTGTATTTAATCAATTTGACAATGCTGATTCCAATGATATACAACAAGATAGGTTTCTTCAAACTTGACTGGGTGAAAAATGACGGTTCACTGACAGCACACTTTCTCTTGCGGCCGGGACACTTGCCCCTTGGCATGCTCCATGTCGGATGAAAATCCCAGTTATCAAGTTTTCGCGACCTGTAATTTTTTTGTGTATGGAACAATGTCTTTCAAATAACTTGTATTAAATGAATTTGATTATGTAGATTCCAATGATATACAATAAGATAGGTTTCTTCAGTTTTGGGTAGGTGAAAAATGGATACGCGGACCAGGGACCTGCAGTGACAGCACTCCTTCTTTCGCGGCCAGTAACACCTGTTCACTGCCGGGTGAAAAGACCCGTGCTGAACATCATTGTCCGCGATCTGTATTTTATTTGCACATAAAGGATTTTCTCCCAAATAAACTATGTTTGGTAAATTTGATCATGTATATTCTAATGATATACAACAAGATAGATTTTTTCTAATGTGGTCAGGCGAAAAACGAGGATTACAAAGTCGGCACACCAGCACTCGCGGCCCGGACACATGTGCCGTGTTGAACATAATTTTCCGCGAACAGAATCTTTTGATTACATTGAAAAATTCAACTCAAATATATAAAATCTGATCAATTCGATTACGTAGATTTAAATGATATACAGTATGATACTTTAATGACGCTGAAATTGAAAAAAAAAAAGACTCTCACAAGAACGAGTCACTCAGTCCCACGGTCATAGTGCGTAGGTAAACACCTATGCCATAGGATATGGGTGCCGGCAGAATCAGGTCGAAATATCCCGTGTCGAACCACATTTTTCGCAAGCTGTATTTTCTGTTCGCATTGACCAATTTACTTCAAATAACTTGTATACTATTAATTCGATCACGTAAATTATAATGATGTACATGAAAATAGTAATGATTGTAATCTTACGTCCTTTATTGAGCATCAAAGTCAACCAAATTTTCGATTGTCGATCAGGAGCAGATTTTTCCATGTGAACAATTCAAAATGGCGCCCGCCGCAAATATCATAACGTGATTGGCTGATTCAGTCACATGACATATCCATTTCTGCTATTGCGAAATAACAAGCCAAATCAACAAAAGAGGCACGTCAGGCATGGGGTCATAACCTTTGTCACACTTTCCCCACCCCTTCACAATGGATGGCTTTTAACGCAGCGCCTCTAGCGGACGTGGGGCTACCTATCTATGGGGCCCTGTTTTCTTATTCATTGGACCGATATTGCTTCAAATCAACAATTTATTGATTGATATAAACAAATGAATTCTGGATACCAATAACTTTTTTTTTTTTTGAAATGTAAAGAACTCGACTTTGAAGTCCATAATGCTCCTGCCGGGGGTGGGGGGGGGTATTTCTTGATAGATAGGCCTATAATTCACATTAATCTATTATTGATATCAAGAATTATTCGGGAATAATGCTATGCATAGTTCTTTGGAGTTTTTAATTTTGCTCTCATTGCTGTGTTGAAATTTAGGAATGTGGGAATATTTTTCATGAACTATCTGGTCGATGTTGAATATGAAACTTTTATGGAATAAATGCATACTAGCAGAATCCTCCAGCCTACATTTTAATAACTGAAGGCGAAACCCCATAAATATACTGGAATTACACCCATATATATGCAGGTAAATGTGCAGAAGTGTGCGATAGAGTGTAATAAATGTGGGAATAAATAATGCTGAAGTGTAACTTTTCGAGGGCACCTCGCTTTAAACCATTTGGGTGCAAATGCAGGTATATGCGGAGAAGAGGACGATAAAGGACAGCAATAGATAATTTCTTGAGAGTAACAGGCGTTTTAATAAGTTAATTGGAGTGGTTAGCGCAACAGATTATGAGCATCTGTGAGTTGGTCTGAATTCTCAGCGCCTGCTGCATACATACATACATACATACATACATACATACATGTATCATTGTACACCCGACTCATTTTTGACAAAGGGTCATACCTTTTCAAAATGATATAATTAGAAGTGTTGTGTTTAAGTCTTGAACATCTCTACAATTAGTATTATTCTAACTTTGAATGTGATTGATAACTTAAATTACAATGATTTCTGCGCATTTGTCGAAGGTGTTACCGAATTATGGCTTGTAGCTGACCGTTCACCCATGACCCATATAATGACTGCAGAGAGGCTTTGAGTAACATACACCTAAAAGATAACAAATTTATGTAACTGTACAATAAATAAAATGTGTGCTTTTGTTGGCCAATGAGAAACATAACAAAACAATGGTATGTGGCTAATTTATCGGTTCTGCTTTAATTCAGTCTTTTTAATGAACACTGGGGATAGGAACAAGACGAGAGTGATTGGGCATGTGTAGTTAGATGAGGAGATACATCTTGTGCATATTTGAAGGTGTATAATTACCTTTAAACCTATGCAATCTGCATGGGTTTGCTGGGTCGACGTGCAGCGCTACCGTAGCGACGCCCACCTTGAGCTGTTTTAATTGTAAATATGCATTGCCATGCTGGATGTCGAGTGTGCCCAGTCTTTACCAGAGTAAAAGTGACTCATTTCATTCAATTCCTGATACTTTTAAGACCTCGTCGTCAGAATCAAATGATCTGTCAATATGATTTCCTGGAGTTGTTGAATATTCACAGACGATGAAAGACGATAGGCCTAAACCTGGCTGTGAAAACGTAGGCCTAGACAACAAACGCACGAGGAGCAAACACAACATGGAGTCAGATGAGTCTCAAGCTAACGATAACGTTGATATACCGCACTATCTGCACGGATTGAAGAAGCAGTACAACAGGCTGTTTGTAGTCCTAGCATTATATGATCATATTTGCTTAAAAGGATGCCACTTAGCCTGCGTTAGAGACAAGTATAAAGGAACATCTAAATGATAAATTTGAGCCTGTAAAGCTTTGGCTACATAATGTGCAAACCAAGGATGACAAGCACGAACATAATAGCTTCTAAATTCAATTAAAAAAGAAGGGGCAAACGCCGTGATCCATCGGGAGATGCTCACCACCAGGAGGCATAATAATCTTTTAAACTTTTAGTAAATGTGTTGGAAGGAAAAGAACGCGAAGATACTGACCACGTTGTGCGTGACCTAACGGCCAAATTAGATGTCAGTTTTCCAAAGTAGGCCCACCTTCACGGCTAACAGGATTAGAAGAAGCAAACAAACCGATACAGACTTATCCTTATCAATTTTGCTTCTCACTGGGACAACGTTGATTTTCAACGAATAAAACTGTCAAAAAAGATTACTTAATGTCTTTATAAATGAGGATCTGGCAAATCAACAACTCGAAACTTTTTTGCTCACAAGGAAAAGCAAGCAAAGCGGCCTCATCAAAACGACATGGACAATGAACGCAGCCATATTTATCAAGAAACTAAACGGAGTCGATATTTCAATTGTGTAGACAGATCATCTCCTAAAGAATGTTTCAGGTTTTGATCCAACGAAACACAAAAATACGAGTAATTGAAAGTAACTTCATCTAAAGTTGTATTGTTTTTTTCTGCCCCCACGTTGTCTGAATTGCTGCTACGTGGATCCATAGACCATACCGTTGCCCCCAACCGCCGACTTACAGCTTTTATAAACAGTTTGCTCATACGACAACAATTCCTCTGTTCAATTGTATGTCCACAACCTGCTTCAATGACGCCGACATGTAGGCCTACCTTGTTTTTTTTTTGTTTGTTTTTTTTTCTTTGTATTTTTTACCGGCGCCAGTAGATCTGTTCATCATATATTGTTAATCAATAGAGACAAGACAGACTAAGGTTTGACTAGTTCTTTCTCTGCAATTGTGGTCTTTCTGTGTAGGCCTAGTTCATGTCAACAAGGTCTACGGACAACAGGCATGTCGTGTTTCGCTGACAGTTGTTTCCTCGTCTACTTTTTACATTTTGCTATATTTCCTTTTTACTCTATACTTTTTCATTTTAATCATGAGCGCTTGCTTTTATTTAGCTCAAGTTCTATTGTAGCTGCAAGTATTGGTCCAACAAGCCTAATAATAAATACAAATAGGTTTAGGCCTATGCCAGCCCTAAATATTCTGAAACGGTCCAACGTATAGCCAATTCATCGATGACCTGTTACACGATCCTGTGATCAGAAACTGACAATCTACATTAAGAGATTTACACAAATAATTGTGATATTCGTAACCAATGTGGATGAATGGAAGCAAATTCATTAGCTCATAAGCTTAAATCAACAGACGAGAGCGACGAGTCTTTGGATTCAGAGCCAAGTTTAATACAACTTTCTTCATACCGGTATTTCAGCATAGATGATCTTACTATAGCTTTAAAAGCAAAAAAAGAGTCAATTTACTATTCTTAGCCTTAACCGTGCATCCTTAAATGCAAAATTTGATCAGATCAAAACACCACCTATGTCTGGTGTCAACATATATCAGACATACTGTTAGTGTATAGGGGTTCTTTAATCTTTATTTTTTAATATCTTTCGGACACATTTTGTGACGAATTTTTCTGAGCCATGAGACAAGGTACAATACTGAAATTTTACACACTATGAGACCCATACCTGAAATTGTGCACCTGGTGTCAATTTATTGATATGTTATAAATTATTACAGTTATGGATAAAAAAATTTAAAAAATCCACACATACGTCACAAATTTTCCAATAAAATCAGCCTCCCTAATTCATAGCTATTAGGCAAGCAAGAAAAACATCTTTAAAACAAGAACTAGAGTAGTTAACACAAGAAATTGCATAAGACATAACATAGTAGAAACATTGAATAACACACCAGATATTGGTAAAATTAAAGCGCATTCTCATACAGAATCTAGTTTCTCTTTTTATGCAAAAATGTGTTTTCTTTATAAGTAGACTGATATATGCACGGAGCCAAACTGTTATGTTTGCAATTTAGAATAATAATAAATCTCTCATTCCAATGTGTTTTCCATTCCTCAATGTATTCACTCACAGTGACTTAATAACCAGCAACAATATAGTACTGCACCTGTATGTATTTATTGTCAATCTGCACATCCTAGAATAAACTATCTCTTTAGGGTGGCTCCCATGAGCGGTATTCAGTGCCTTATTGGAAGTATCCCCACCAGTGATCAGTTTTTATATCTTATACTTTAAATGTTTACACTTTATACTTTAGGTTTTGTTCTGTTTGACTGGTTGTGGAGGTGAAATAAAAGTATTTTTGAGTCTGAGTCTGAATTACGCTGTGCAGTGGGACTCGATTTGTGACAGGTAAGCATTTGATTGATCTTATTGAGCACAGATAATCTGCCAGAGATTGAAACACTGACAAGAGACTAGCCTCATTGCTTTATACAGTTATCGCTTTGTAAAACATATGCTGATCAACACATTAAAATCAAGCAATAAGACGAATCGTACAAATAAGGCGATTATATGAACATCGAATAAGAACCTTTTTTTGCTTTTTTGTTTTTGTTTTGTTTTGTTTTTATATTAAGAATCATCTGTGTATGATTTGACCCGCTGTATACATCTAACATTTTAACACTGCTGGTATTTACTATTGTTTAATAGCGATGCGCTTTCGATAGAGGTACAATTTTGTCACCTAAACAGATTTATGAGCGTATTGCTTCTACCAGACTTTGGGACGACTATCTTGCACGGACTATAAAACAATTTAAACGGTGCAGTATTTTGGTGGAAGAGGTGGTTAGGATTATCATATCTCATGAAAACTGTCGGTCAATTAATATGTCTCAATTGTAAGTAAATTATGTGCGTAACAGAGTTTTCCGACGCATAAAAGGGTACCGGTATATGTTTCAGTGATTTAACCTAACGTGCCGAGAAATGCCCATTCTAGTTTCGGGGCAGTGCATTCGGGACGATCTGCATTGTAACTGATCTGGATCATGAAACTCAAAGAACTTTACTGGTAGTGAGCTTCCTTGCCTGTGAAAAAAACTTTAAGATACAACTCTTTCCTTGCTACGTATTGTGTTTTTTTCTAATCATTTATGTCGCAAAAATCTCGCGTAAACGTTTCACAAATTGTAAAATATAACATTCCCATTGTAAAACACCACAAAAACAGCAACAGTTGGAACGCTTGATTCCGGAAAAAAATGCTGACGACTTTTCTCAGGCACAAGCCTATTCAAATACTTATTTAGGTTAATTGCGCATCAGATCCTGTGTTTTCTTTCTTTTTTTTTTCTATTTCAGAGTGCATAACAACTTGTTTTGCATTTTTACATGTACAAGCCAGTCTTATTAAGTGTTTCTAGAGTGCTTAAAATAGTCGTTAAAATATGTTATTGACATATCAAAAGGACGAAAGGTGCATGGACGTGACTTTTTTTTTTCTTTCTTTTTTTTTTTTGTGAAACCGGGCTTAATAGCCAGTTTTGTTGCTTCTCTTTGGGTTCATAGACGCAAAATCCGGTAATGTATGGGGTGTATAGGTTTTCAAATTAAATTATATATACACTGCATTTATAATTACACTTATAACCTCGTTTGCAAATATCGTGCAAAATTATAGTCTGATTGTTGAAAACATTATTTACAAGTACAATTAAGTAGCTTCGTCTTCGGTGTCTACTTTGTGGCGAGGCACGGCAAAAAATGGGGGTCGGTGAATCTCACCGGGTACAACATTTGAAACGTAATTCCTAACACAAGTATAGTATTTTCTACTCAGATCACAACTACTCCGAGAAGAGGTTGTGCTGCTAATTTATCGCACAAATTTGCAGGTCAACACAGCAATGCGTTATGTGGAAAATGAATAAATAAATAAAGAGAGAGAGAGAGAGAGAGAGAGAGAGAGAGAGAGAGAGAGAGAGAGAGAGAGAGAGAGAGAGAAGAAAGGAGGAGGAAGAAAGAGAGAGACAGAAAGAAAGAAAGAAAATAAGAAATACGAAAAGAAGGAAAGTTTGCGATGGCATCCCCAACGGCATTGTGGTTAATATACGGACCTTAAGGATAAAAGTTTAATCCATCTGAGTCAGCCTATTTATTTGCAGGAACAAAGTCGACACAGATCTTAAATAAACAGACTTGACTCGCACGAACTAATGTTGGCACACCATGCCTTATCCATCATTTCTCTACTTGTGCCAATTACTATGAGGGTGTTAATACTGAACGGATGCCAATGTTGTATGTTTTTCCAGGTGGGTGCTCGAAGACCAGGAATGCAATCTTTGTTTTTTTGCTTGAATGCAAGGCAACTCTGTCAATTATTTGAAGCTGGGGGGGGGGGGGGGGGGGGGGAGGGGGGGCAACAACACAAGAAACTTTGCATGTTTGATTTGGTACCTCGTTTCCTCCTGTAAATTGTGTAAAGTGGAGATGTATCAACACAATTCTGGAGTGTAAAGTGACCTGGGCCGATAAACTTCAGCGGTTTGAGATTAAATTGGCGATGTGTCATAGTAAATAAGTGTATAATTTACTTTTGATGACGTCTTGAAAGAAATGCAGTCTTCGCTAACATAACTGGACCCATTTGAATCCAGGCACCTGCGGCAAATGTAAGCAAAACCTGCAATTGCTGGATTTCAATAAAGCTGGTGTAATTAAAATGTATATTACAAGTACTTAAATCTGGTAACTGGTCGCTGGACTGTTGATTACCCGAAATGATTGATTATAAAACGTAGCGTAAAGTAAATCCAAATAAAAAAATATATACTGCCTATTTAGTGTAATGACTTCCCGCTACCAAAATGAAAGTCACAGTTTGTTATTTGCTTAACTAGAATAATTGAATCCGCCACTTCAAAGGAAGTGTGGAGCAATTAAAACCTGCTTAAAAGCATTGTAAAAGTGCGTCAGCCCTATCATTTTCTCTTCCTTTTAACTGTGACACATTTTCACTTCGCTGTTCTTTTGTTTTCCTATTTGGGAGGCTTGAATGCTCAATGTAATGAATATTGATAATTCTGAATTATCTGAACAACATGCGAGCAGAGTGCTAAAGATACGAAAACAAGAAAATCAAGAAGGAAGTGTGTTCCACTCAATTATATATTTTGATACAGAAACTGTGGATATGTGGTAGTTGCTGCATTTACTAGATTATCATTTTTTCTTTATTTATATATTTCCCCAATCCACTCACAAACTCTGGACAGAGTATTTTGATAGTTCTGTAATAGTATTATCCTCGGATGGATATTATTTGGGCATTCACACGAGAGTATTATATATGTTGGGCAGCTGGACATCCTTTCATCTGTTTATTATAGGTCTGTCGTTTAGGATTCTTATTTACGTTTATTAATTTGTGTCCGCCGTTGTTGTAATAATATCTCAGTTTGGTTTGTTTGGGTTGTACATTTACAAACCCGGCTGCCAATTTTCTGTTTCTGCTATTAATTAATGAAAAAAAAGTTGTTTATGTCACACTGGGATGGTGTTTGTGGATTTTTAATGAAATTTTAAAATAACATACTGGCAAAGGATTGTACGTAAGCAAGCGCAAAAATGCTAAGTTAAACTTACACGTGTATTAATATGTGTTTTGTTACAATTGGCTAATCGTCAAACCATATCACAAAGTTGGAGAGTGGGTGATTGTCTTTCACGATATGACCATTTGTGATTTTTTTTTCAAAGGGGGGGGGGGGGGGGGTCTGGATCTGCTTTGTCAACTGCAAGAGTATCATAGGAAGGAATGTTGGCTATTAGACCGTAGAGCTGCTTTGTTCGATAGCTGCTGCTCCCATAAAAATACTTGGTTTTAACAAATTAGACAGTGTCATTACCATATCCAAACCGTAGTCCTAACGAAACAAATCCAAGTCAATTCCGACCAAAGGCAATGTTCCTTGGTATGTATAGCTGAAACATATAAATTTATAGTTCGTATTTACTCAAAAGAGACCAAAATGTAAGTGCAAAGGTCCACAGGGGGGGAAAAAAACTTGATCTAGAATTTTCACATGACAGAATGCAAAAAGTTTTGTTTGAAATTATAGGCCTATTTCAAAAAATTGGCTTGAACAGTTGCATCATTCATGCATATACAGGACCATACAGTTTATGAAAAGGGACCAAAATTTGCAGCACATCAGAGAATTTGTAAGTGGAGGTTCTTAACTTGTTGAAAATGTCAATAAAATTCAGTATTTAAAAAGGTACTACTTGCAACCACCATCTCAACAATGATCATCATCCATATAAGTCCACAAAGCGACACCAACACCAACATCAATCCATCAGAAAAGCCCTTTAGGCCTAAAATGAGCATCATTAAGAATCTAAATAACATGATTATATAATTTGATGTGTTTTAGGCATGTAGTTAAAGACATGATGTTGTTTTAAAGGAGATAAACTAAGAGCATTTCAAAAAGAAAAGTGTTTGAATTTCCAAATATAGTAAGTACATTGGTTCAAATGTTAAACATCCGCCAGAGGCAAGTGACATTAGGCCTCAAATCATTAAAACGTAGTCAAAATGCATTACAATAGTCAAAATTTGTAAGGATAGCATTTCACATTTCAAGTTGGTTTCCAGAAGTATTTTTGAAAGGACATTTAAATGTTCAAGAAAGCATATAATCCCACAAATCATCCAATAAGTCAATTATTAGGGTAATAATTTAGAATTCCAAAAATGTAGTATGCCATTGTAAGTCATCTGTAAGTCAGCCAAGCATAATGTACATCTAACTCGTGGTTCTATAAAGTTCAAAAGGTCAAATTATAAAACAGTCCTAATTATTGTAAAATTCTACTACCTTTATCAGAGAAAGAATTCGGTTTTATGGAGAGAGAGAGAGAGAGAGAGAGAGAGAGAGAGAGAGAGAGAGAGAGAGATAGAGAGAGAGAGAGAGAGAGAGAGATCATTTGAAATTCCTAAAGGTAACCGTAAGCGCAACTGTTTTCCTGTAACAGTTTTAAATTTTTTCATTTATAATCAGACGTAGTTCAACTTGTCAGTCAGTTGACCTAGATACCAATTATTTACACAAGAGAGGGAGACAGAGAAAGAGTGCATTAAACACTTTGAGCCAACCTGACATGACTTTCACAATAACAAACTATATTCATCAGACAATTATAAAGAACAACATCAGTTTCACTACACTTGGAACACTTACTGCACTGTAATATGTGCAGAAAATGCCTGAATGTTCAAATTATTACCAAATATATAAGGGTTCCATGAAAAGAGAAGTGGATAACAGTTTTCAATGATAGTGATGAGACCAAACCGAATACCAGTTTAACCTTGTCAGATCCAGGATCAAGTACGATATGTATAATGTGCTCACTATGTTTTTTGATGTTTTAAAACTCGATAATAATGTTTGTGAAGATCATGTTCTGGTTTATGGAGTTAATTCACGTGGTCGCGCCATTATGGCGTCCTATTTTTTCAACTTTTGTAAATTACATGAGAATCGACACTAATTATTATTGATACTATTAATACTTCCAGGACCAACGCCTTAACAGTTGTGTATATAGCGTTTTTCCCCTTGCTTTTTTTTGGGCGGGGGGGGGGGGGGTTCTTTTTGATCACATGCTTTGCTTTCGGTGGCCATGAGGCTTGGTGCGATTTCAGCGAATCTGAGGAATATGTCAAACACTTCTTTTTATCTTCTTTGCTTTTGTTACTTTAAAATTGGAAATTGCTTTGTTAAGTGCTTAATTACATCTTAAGGAACAAATCTGGCAAACAAAGTTGTTTATTAGGTACCCCTGACTTTACTTAGCATTTCACCGACATTTCAAACCTATGTAACAATGAATAGTGAGCATATATGTAGCACTGTCAGTAAAGTTACTTGTGAAGATTCAGATATATATATATATATATATATATATATACACACACACACACACACACACACACACACACACACATATATATATATATATATATATATATATATATATATATATATATATATATATATATATATATATATATATATATATATATGTATGTATCTCAAAATCAGTTTATGTTTCCAATTAAAATGTCGGCCAGATGTGCCCTGATTACTGTACATCAAATTGAACTGCAGTATTGTATCTTTGAACATATTTCAACATTTCAATATTTCAGACAAAGTCAGACTTAAAGACATGGAGGTTGTTCAATATCCCGGTGACTACGGGAAACAGGGTCCACACTTCGTGACTGATGGTATAAAGAAAACATCTTTTGATGCTTGTACCCACACAGCGAAAGGAGAAAACGCTTGGTGGTAAGTAACACTGGCCGGATTATATGTAGTTGACAGCGTCTGGCTGCTGAATCGATACAGTTGTGGGTTACTTGTCTTGGTACCAGCTCTTGTTTCTTTAAAAAAAATTGTTTATTTATGTATTTATTCATTTGTTTGCTTATTAATTGATCTATATATTTATACATTCATCTATTTGTTGTTGATGTTGGATAAAAGTCGTGAATTTGGTGTATCCTTTTGCTTGATTAACAGAAAAGGAATGGGTTTAGAAACATTAGAAAAGTTGACTTTACTAACTTAAACTATTCTAATACATCTTTCTTCAATAAATCGGTACACATTTCGTGTAGAAAACGTGTCATGGACATAGGATATCGATAATATTTAGACCTTGTAGTGATCTAAATATTTCTGAAGTAATTGATGAATCAGTAATGCTTTATCACAAAGGAAGATATTTCTTAAATATTACTCTTAGAGAAATACCAATTAGAGATATATTTAAATCTAATAAACTTATTAGCTCAAGTCAACAAATCGACTCTTACAATTAAAAGAATTAATATTTGCCTACACTTCAATGCTGAGAAAAGCTCTGAATACAAAGACAAGAAACGCTGACAGATTGTCCTGTGGTTTGCCGTTCACACATAAAATACTAGAACAGATTAACAAACAATCAATTTTCAAATATTATTTTGCAAGAAAAAAAAATCCCTACTAATAGTAAATTTGTAAATACGATATATTTCTTATTATAGTCTCTACATATGGAAATAATATTCGGAAATAAAAAACTATGTAGGTACACTTTTAAATACAGATATTGATGTTTTTGCAAATGATATGTTTGACCACAAACATGTTTTTATGGGAGATTTTAATATATTGATCAGATCAAACAAAGGCATTTGATGAGAAAGGGCACTACTTTCATTTAAATTCACTACTTCAACTTTTAAAAAAGTTGTTTTTAAGACGTATATGGATCTGTAGACATTTTTGAAGTCTAACGGGCAAGAATTGAAAAGAAAAAATGTTTCCGAACTAAGAAGTTGGTCCATGAATATAAAATATATATACTAAAGATAAATTATTCGCACATACAACTTAAAGTAATATATTTACAAGGATTTTAAAAGAGGGAGAGGTCTCAACTTGTTTGAAAGATGATCATGAAAGTTTGTCATTTTTCCTATAGACAAAACTGGTTACAATTTTGGGATTAGTTTAAAATGTAATTATTACATTGGTGTTTGAAAGAAAGAACTAGGTATACACAAGAATTTAGGTATAAAAGGTAATGAAGTTTATTTATCAGTACAGCAACACAAAGATAGCATTGACATTTAACAAATACTACTTGTTACAAATTTACAGTCTCCAAATATATGATGATGATCATTCAATTCCCTTACTATTTTGGATCCCTAAACTTCATAAAAGTCCTTATAGATCAAGATTGATAGCAGGCATCTGTAATTCTAGCACTGAGCAATTATCAGTGGGAGTAACTCTTTGTTAAATTACATATACACCGGAGTATTAGCAATGAGACATAACCTATTAAAAAAAAACAAAAAAACAAAACGAAAAACCAAAACCCAAAACAAAAACAAAAAACAAAAACAAACACAAAAAAAAAAAAAAAACGAAAAAACAAAACAAAACAAAAAACAAACAAAAAACACCCCCCCCCCGAAATTAAAGCTGAGGATATTTACAATTTCGATTTCTCAACACTTAATACTCATTTACCTTTTGAAAATGTTAAATAACTATTGAAAAAAATATCAAAATGTTCAAACATTCGGCTCACCAATATATAAATGTTAAAACTTAAAAAAAGCATTTATTTTTGTCAGAAAAATGAAGAAAGGAAATAATTACGAATCTTACACCATATGACAACTTACGGATGTTCTCAATTTTCTGTTATATGAATATATTTGTTCACTTTGATATTACATATTCCAGCAAATCCTTAAGGGTAATATTACTTTCTTACTTGGCAAACTGTATTTACAATGGCTTCAATTTAAAGCTTTGCAAAACCTAATAAAAACAGGTTTTTACTTTGCTCAAACATTGTATTTATTTCAAGATATGTATTTGAATGGTGTTGATGCAAAAATGTCAAAGTTCTTAGAAATTGCTAAGAATATTTATCCTTAAAGCATTCCTTAAAAGGCAATAATGTTGATCCTCATTATATGTTCCTAGATTTATGTGTAAGAATGATTGAAAATTCGTTTGTTACAGAAATATATCACAAAATAGATGATTCCAATTTTGAAGTGTAAATTATCCTGTATATGAAAGTTGGCTTCGTAAATTTTAATACAAATTATGGCACTCTTTTACATCATATATGATTTAAATGTGAACATTTCTTATTACTATATCTAGTTATATATGTCGTATCTATCTATCTATCTATCTATCTATCTATCTATCTATCTATCTATCTATCTATCTATCTATCTATCTATCTATCTATCTATCTGTCTGTCTGTCTGTCTGTCTGTCTGTCTGTCTATCTATCTATATTTTTTCATAATTCCCCCTACCCCCCAGTTGCAATATCTACATGCCTGTTTTTCTGTGTGGAGTAAAAGCTGCCTATGGATTTGGAGAATGCCTTGTGCTGGGTCCCAGCTACAGAGGGTTTCAGACATTTAAATTAACTTCTGAATTGAAATATGGGTCTACATGGGAGTGCTCATTTTTTTACATTTAAGATATAACCAGAGAGGTTTTTAATTAAAAGAACAAAGAAAAAAATACACACATGAAGCATTGCTCCAAATGGCACAATATAATTATCCACTTTATGCATGCTGAAGATTTGAAAATGTGAAGCATGCCTTATGATGGAGATAATAGTTAATGACTTCCCACTGATGACTCATTTATAAATTCACTCGGTTCTTAAAACCTTCAATTTTCAGGACATTTTGATTAAATGCAATTTGATTTATGAATTATCAATACAGCCATAAAAAGTGACTGCTTTGGCTTTGAAATCAGTGACTTTATTCTGAATAAGCCTAGTTTTATTACTGAAACACAACAATGTTGATCTGACCAGTTTCCATGTGTGCTACAATTAAGTACATGACTCTCCTATGTCACATAATTACGTTTGTGTTCTTCTATAAGCTGAAGTACTGGGTTTTATTTTACCCCATTACTCTGTCAGGTAGGCCCAGTTGTGCCTGCTTAAAGACCAAGGGCTGTAGGTAAATGTGTGGTTTACTGTACTTAATTGCTTCAATCTTCAATTTTGGTAGGCCTAATCTTGCAAGTTAGGTGTCGACTTGCGATTCATAAATTTATGTAATATGGGCTCTATTTTTAAGGACGCTTCTCAACAAAGGAACATCATATTCACCTTAATTTGTGATCCATCAGCTTGGGATGTTTGTATCGGAAATACAAACATGGCGCTGCCAATTAGCATAATGACTTGTCAGGGGATTTATGCCACCCAAAAAAGTCTTGCGTTGGCACTGATGACCCAATTTTATGTAAACGGCTAGTAAAGCCTAAAACTTTCTTACAAATTTCAATTTTTATTAATACTATTTATTCCTTTCATGAGTTAGTTTGCTACAATGACTCAGAACTATGCAGTTTTTCAGTACAAAATAGGACTTTGCTGTTTGAAAATGAGACTTGACACTGTTCATCCAGTATTTGGGCTTACAGATTTCGGTTTGATAAGTTTCTCTTCACTTTAGATACATCAGGGTAAATGTTGTTAAACCTGTTGTTTCATTTACTCTATTTCTGTGAAGGAAAAGCACATTGGTTAACTGATCTTGCTACTTCTAGGCTTAGTTGCTTAAAAGGTAAGTGTAAGGTCAAACCATAAATGATGGCATTTCAAGTGACGAGTTTTCCCTGGAGTATACCACAGTTGATGAAGTTGCTGAGTTGTGTGAAGACATGACTGACCCTTACATGTGTGAATTAGATTTTTCTGATGCCTTTTTACATTGTGTGGTACGTAAAGAAGATAGACATTTATTAGGGTTTACTTGGCAGACGGACGAAGGCCGCAAATATTGATATTCTAATGTACTTAGTTTTGGTTTACGATCTAGTCTAAAACTTTTTGACACATTTGCCTCTGGATTAGAATACATTATGAAAGCACGAGGTGTCGGTCCACGCATCGCCCATTATCTTGATGATTGTATTTGTATTTTTGAGGGAAAGGAGGCTTGTGAAAAAAGTCTTGAGATTATGCTTGACACATGCTACCTGGCAGGTTTTACAGTACATGAGAAAAAGACAGTTCGCCCCACAAAACGTTTAGAGTTCTTAGGCATTGTGATCGATTTAAATACGGGCACTCTAGAAATATCTCAAGAGCGTATTAATGAAATATGTTATGAGGTGAAAAACTGGATGGGTCGTGCTTGGTGTTCTGAGCGCCAATTGTTATCCATTATAGGAAAATTGGCTTTCGCAGCAAAAGTGGTGCGAAATGGTAGAACATTTTTGCGTAGATTAATAGAATTATCTAAGCCTGCTAAGTTTTTACATCACAGACTGCGATTGAATAGAGATGCCCGTGCATATTTAGGTTGGTGGTTACAGTGTCTTCAATCACATAACGGCGTTGCGTTGTTTCCACGCTCGTGGGTTATAGAGCAGACTAAGCAGGAAAATACAGACGCATCAGACTTGGCATTAGCGAGGTTTTGTGAAAATGCTTGGTTTTTTGTGCCATTTACAAGTGACAGTGCATGGCTTTCATCTGCGCCCATTGCTGTAAGAGAACGTCTGGCCTTGTTATTATGTATAATTACATTTGGTGATAAACTGAAAAATCAACAGGTGACTTGCAACATCGATAATATGGTTAGTTGCTTCTGCGTAAACAATGCTCACAGTAAGGATAGAAATTTAATGACACTCGTGCGGGCTTTGTACTATTTCACAACAGTAAACTAATATAAGTCACAAGGCCTTTTTCATTGATACATATTCTGACGCCATTGCTGATAGCTTGAGTCGTTTAGATTTTGAAAGATTCTTTAAGTTACGCCCAAATGCAAATGGACAAATGACATCGGCAGCAAATATCACGTATGCGATTAATATGGGCCTGTAAACTTTTTATTTAGGATACTGTATATGTATGTCGTCATGAGTATATGTTCCCTGTGTTTATTTCTATGATATATGTACTTCGTTATGTGTATAGGTCCCCCGTGTTTTGTATTGTCTTGTTATTGTGTTGTCTTTATGTTTGCAGGTCTTGCGCAGCAGGCAAATTGTCTCATGTCACGAGGCCTAAGTGATAATACCACAAGATCCTATAATTCTGCACAGACAGACTATCTAAATTTTTGTAAGAGATTGTGCATATCTCCCTTGCCTGCATCCGAGTAATGTTTGTTATGGTACTTGACAGCTGCTCACGGCCGAAGCGTTGGTGCTGCCTCACTGCGCGTTTATTTAGCGGGAATCAGGGCTCTTCATGTCCGTTTGGGCGTTCCATTGCCGGTGCTGTATCCCCCCCCCCCCCCCCGTGTAAAGCTGCTATTAGAAGCCATAGAGGAATGCTCGGCACATTTGTCTGGTACTAAAATACTTCCGACTATGCTGGACAGTCTAGGACCAACTTTTAATGATAGTGCATGGATAGCAATATTTTGCCTCGCATGGTTTGCAGGTTTAAGAGGAGCCGAATATTTATTGCCATTCTTGGGTTTGGATGATCAGCAGTATATGTTGCGCTGGTCCGACGTAGAATGAGGCTCACTTCCATCAGGGGGTAACTTGGTGAGAGTTAACATAACGCGGTCAAAGACATGCCCTTTCGGCTACCCGGCAGTGGTCGGATGCTCTGGTACAGCAGTGTGCGCCCACTGTTCTTTGATTCATTACCTTAAATGTCGCCGCATCGCATCTACCTGGTCACCCCCGCAACCCTTGTTTACGATTATGGACGGTACAATACTGACTAAGTCCACGTTAAATGCAAAAATTAAGCAGATTGTTTTTGCTCTTGGCCTTTCCCCCGACCATTTCACTTCCCACTCCTTTCGGGCAGGAGTAGCTAGTACTGCAGCATCTCGCGGATTATAGGATTGGGAAATTAAGCGACTGGGGAACTGGTCTTCACATTGTTACAGACGTTATATTAGAAGCGTGGATGCGCATACGCTTGTCTTCGCACGGGCGTCTAGCAAGAAGTAACGGTCTTTCTAACTAAATGCTTTCTATATACACTTTAACATTTATCACAATATTATTAATATATGACTAACTTAATTGGGCTTTATCACTTCGTTCGTATGGGCCAAATACGCCCAATTAAGCTGCAAGCTGGCAATACACATTCACGCCATGCAGTACATTAGATTTTGTATGAAATATTATTGTGCGATTATGCGTAACTGCGACCAATTTGATGTATGGTATGATATCAATATTATGTATGTGTATTATACTATCTATGTTTATATGTCATTAAAATATGAAAACGACC